>CM074738.1:45711083-45893297 GCA_037367245.1 Phrynocephalus guinanensis | reverse complement strand
TTTCTTTTCTCCCTGTTGTTTTTGTTGTTGTTGAGGATGATGATGTTTATTGTTGACCTTTTCTATGAATGCACAGAAATGAGGCCTATTATACCTCCACATCATTTCTCCATGTATTTGGTGAACAAAAGTCAAGTGTATTGCCTCAAAATTACATCAACTAACATCAAGTTCATAGTTCAGAAGAAAATGAATACACACTATTCTTGGAAGATGTTTTCCCCCTGGTAGAACAATTTTATCTCTAAAAGTATCTCACCGGACAGAAAAAGAGGCAACACTTTAAGAATGACCCAGTTTTTTCTGAACAAAGAGCATTGTCAATACACAGCTTGGATTCATAGAGGGAACTTGTACATTCACTCCCATTATTATCCCCAGCCAAAGACATTGTGCTACCTGAAATAAAGGAGAAGATGTTCACTTACTCCAACTACAGAAGCCAAGCTTCTGGGCATTCAGAGGTTTCAGGGACAATACTGTCATAATCTCCCAACACTGTTTTGCTTTCCAAGATTTGCTGGCTGTTCTCCCTTTTACAGTAGTAATAAGCAAGATCAGGACTCTTGGGAGCCCAATTTGTGCCACTAGTTTTTTTTTTCTGAAGGCAAAATAAAGGATGAAAATAGCCATTCTGGTGCTGGTGACCTCCAGATGTGGAACCATGAAGTTTTATTCTATTTTGAGGGAGTGGTGCATTCCTGGGGGTGGGGTGGGGTAAAAAAGGACTCTTGGGGTATCAGAGGTGTCTGACTTCTTGTCCACTTCACTTTTACAGCAATGATTTCAATAGATAACAATAGTTTTCTATAATTATTAGCTATAATTTGTAACCCATTACATCCATGGTAGACACGTGTTCCCTTTACCTTCACTGCAACTAAGATTTTGTCTTGCTCAGGACACAGATTATAACATTCAGCCAAGAAGACTTTCCCAAAGGCTCCTTCTCCCAGCTCCCTTTTGAGGACAATATTGTGCCGCTTGATGTGCTGAACAACTGAAAAATATAAAGACAACATGAGGGTTAGAAATGCATTTTCAGAAGGGGAGAGGGGCAACAGAAGCACGTGAAGAAGAGGACTTGCTCTATCTCAGGGGTGAAGAATATGTGGAGGTTGCTGAACTTCCAGTTGTCAACAGTTCCAGACAGCAGGTCAACAGTGGGAGACACAGCCCGGGAATATCTGGCACGCTACACCTCCCTCACCTGTCCTGTATTTGTTCACCTTTTCTTGCACCAGACCAATGCCTGTTTTTCTATTAATTACATGGTCCTGCAAGTTTGAATTCTTTCCTTTCCCTCAGAGACAGAACAATGGAAGTGGTCTGATGAAGCAAATGGCCCTTGCCAGTCATCTGCCTGAGGCACAGGCAGAACTGTCATGTGGGCCAAGAGCTATGCGCTGCACATACTGCTTACAGCCAAGACCAATAATAACAATAGCATCTGTTAACCTTGCTTACTTTTTTATGTGGAGCAGGAGTTCTATGAGAGCAGCCAAATGCTATGCAAAAGAGGTGTGAACATAAATGTGGACAGCTCAGAACAATACATGTAGAACAGTGGGGAAGGGACGGAGAGGCCTTGGTTCGGAGAAGAAACCAGAATCCAGACAACATGTGGCCAACAATAGGTTAGTACCTATTATTTAGACTGAAAGCCTTCACAGGTATTTCTCCTGCTTCCATTAGCATAGCAATTGCAGAGTAATAAAAAAACAAACACGATGGAGCACCATAGTTAACCATCTGCTTTTTGACAAAATATCCTCCCTTAAAGACACATGCCTGGCCATCCTTTCAGTAGTAATTACGGGCGAGGTTGACCCCAGTGTCTTTCTCTCCAGTCATCTAATCTCACTCTTAAACTGTATCAGACATCCAGATATAGTATTAGATCACTGTTTCTCAGCCAGTAGTGCATGTAAGCTAGTGCAGACATAGTGATATCAATCTTCATTAGTTTCCAAATCCTGTGATGTGTTACCACTTATTGACCTATCCCATGCTGATTCCTTCATTGGAAGAAGGCTGGCTTAGATCACTTTTGAGACTCTACAGTTCTCCGATTCTTGATTTACCTATCACAGATAACATATCTGTAATATCTGTAGTAATTTGGAATGAATTTTCTTTGCTATGCATTGCAGCTGTCGTCGTTTCTCCTCAGCGCATCTTGTTATATGGACAGAACTATATGTGGCTTATGCAACAATATGCCAATGACCCTGAAGAGCACTATGCCCATGAGGTGACACACTCTGTTTCCTCAACAGGATTCTCTTATCAGTGTTTCTTCTAATCCCTGTTCTCTGTGCCTCATAAATTACTGGAAATGATAAATATAATGGCATAATGTCTGAAACCTAGAAAATATCCTGTTAGAAAGTGGAAGGGTTTTTCCCATGGTTTATTTATTTATATTTATTTATTAAAACTTTTCTAAACCATTCCAATTTCCCAAAGAGACTCTGGGTGGTTTGCACAAAAGCCAAATAAATAATCAAAAAATTTAAAAAAAATAAGCAGAGCAGTAAACTGCAAATAGACGGTTGGACTTCGTTTCATTCGTTAGAGTAACTGATGGGACATAAGATAACAAAGGCTAAAAACCACTGTGCCAGACCATTATGAAGACCTCTTGGTGAGGTTGGAACGCAACAGCAACCTTACTGAAGCATACTTGACCACATATTTTTAACCTGCCTTTCTCTTCAAAAGGATCCAAGACAGCTTGCAAACCATTAATAGGCAGCATTTAAGTTAGTAAAAATGAGTATTCCATACTATCAATGGCTACAATACGAAAACTCAAAGGCAACACCAAAACTTATTCACAGCAGTAAAGTAAAGCACTCCATTTAAAAACTCCTCTCAGACAGCCATTCAATCATGGAAAGCCTGCCTCCTTGCAGAAAAACAGTAAAGATGGGGCCAGCCTAGCCTCCTCTGGGAGGGAATTCCAGAGTCTTGGAGCAGCAACAGAGAACACAACTCTTTGCACAGGTAGACATAGTTCAGACTGTTCCTTCCTCAATATCCTGCCTGACTCTGAGATAATTTTAAACCTGGATTTTAAACATGGAGGAAATATTTTTTCTGGATTACCAGTCCAAGAGTCCCAAGCCACACACACACACTAGCATTTAATTAACAGATTTCATCCATTGTTTTCATAAAATATCAGAGTTGTGATCCAATATTGAAATCACAAATAGTGTGCAATCTAAAGCACACACCTTTCTCTTCCTTAAGCTCAACAGTCCATGAAATCCTAACAAAGAATGGAACAGCAAGAGAGAATTAAATGATTCAAATAGAAAACCAAAACTTATGAAGTATGCAATTACATTTGTGAAATACATTAAATTCTGGTTTATTTTTCAGATTAGTGTTGTAAGGCCATGCGGTAGTCATGTGAGTTTTGTACTGCTGTGTGCATCCCCTTGGGACAACTTTTATTTTCACATTAAACTTAGTTTTAACTTGATCTGAGAAGCTACATGGAGATTCCTTCTTTCCCTCCTTTGTGCTGGTTGTGTCTTGTAGCCACTCACTACAGTTGTCGTGGTGTTATTTTTTATCTTTGTTTCATGTAAAAAAGTGGGATAGCACTAGTTTTCTGTTACAGATAGAAAAATGAAACATACACATGGACACATGCTCCCACACTGCACACATTGATTGTCATATGGAGTCATAGGGAAGCTGCTTCCCTCCTGACATGCCTCTTGGAGCCTCTGATTTCCATCTCCAGCATTTATCTCTCTTTCTCCCTCTCACTTTCTTTGAGGGTGGCACAGCAGTGTGTGTGTGAGTGTGTGTGGGGGGGGGGAGAACTCTTTGTTTTAAACATTTCAAATATTCTCCTACATTGCATAAGCATCTATGTGATACCCCACTTAAACTTTTAAAAAAAATCTTGAAGAGAGTTATGCTCCCCATTACCCTGCAGCCTGAAACCCATGATCCAGACATCCAATACGTAATAAACCCCAACAGACACAATTTATTACAACAGGGGCATTCACATAGGCCAAATCCATTCAATACAAATCGCTTTCACAAGTGAGCTAAAATAAATCACCCCTTGGCAGCTGTTTTTAAAAACTTCTGTTTACCACCAAGGATATACTTCCCATCAAAATATGTACCTGTGTGTCCCGTAAAAATCAATTTGAAACACGCTAACTTGAATTCACGTGTAACCGAGCTCAGACACAAGAAACAGCACATTTGTTGCTGTTTTTAAAAGTTGTCAAATGATATTTACCATGAATCTTTGACAGACATGGTGGAAGTCAAACTGGTACAAAACCAGTTTGTACCAGTAGATAAATCCCAATAATCCTTCCCTGAAAGTTTTAAAATGTGTTGATGTGAAACAAGCTGCAAGCACTTATAACTACTGTACTGCATTTTTCTACAAATACAAGAGGTGGTGGTGACAATTATTTGCAACTGATAAAAGGGAAATGGGATAAATTCTTGCACCATAAAGTTATCAGTGGCTACTAGCCACAATGGTTGTTTGCCCCTAGATCTGGGAAGTTGTGCTTCTGAAAAAAAAAGCAAGTGGCTTAGAAACATTTGAGTTGAGCTCTCTGTCTTCTCAAGGGATGTATATATGGCTACTGGCAAGCCAGTCCAGTATTCCTGCCAAGAAAACTCCCTGGACATGGGGTCACGAAGAGTTGATCACAACTGCAATGACACCACCACCACCACCACAACAACAACAACAGTAGACCAGGATGGTGAACTAGACAGGCTTTTGCTCTGACCTGTCAGGTCTCTTCTTAGGTACTAAAATTAGCTGGAGAAGAAACATGAGAACTGTTTTGCCGAAATCATTGTTGAATGGCTCTGTGAATTAAGATGGCGTTTAAGAGAGGAGAATGCACTCATTTCCAAAGGGACTGAGGGGATCAGTCACCCTGGGATGTCTCTGATCATCAGGACTGAGTGAGCTCTGCAGAAATTGATTCTGAACACCACTGCCTCAGGAAATAAATTAAAAGGAGGAAAATACTGAAAAACAGACTGTGTTTATCTCTTCTCACATCCTTTTTTCAGTTTCTTTACCAGCTGCTCTCCTTTATTGCATTGCAACAACCAAAAAAAAAATCTGGAGAGAGAGAGAGAGAGAGCGGGAAATTCACATAACCCAGGAAGATAATATATGTCCCTCTTTTAATTAAATCCAACCTACTCCCATCACTTGCTCCTCTTAAATTAAACTGCCACTTACTCTGTCTGTTTCATTCAACGGGTGAGATAAAGATATTTCATTGTAGCAAATATGATTTACGCTCTTGTTCTGAGGTAAAAAGGGGAGAAGGGAAATAATGCAAGACAGAGTAAGACTGCTAATATAGTTTGTGCTACTGACGGACAAAAGAACTAGTTGATCGACTCGCACCTCAGATCTTTCACTATTTCCTCTGAAATCTGTTAGGTGCCCTCTCCTCTTCCCTGTAGGGATTAACTTGGTGTGCAGAAACAAAGCACCTTTCCTCTCACTGTCTGTCATCCATTGTACAACCGGGCCTTTAAAAAGGGAAATACTATAACAGCTTGTCTGGCCAGTGGAAGCTGAGGATCATGACAGCTACCCTGCAGTGTATGACTGCCTACTTATACTGTGTGGAACTAACAGGATTCTGGCCTAAGTGAGTAAAATACTGGACCAGACACATGGCTTAGCTACAATACCAAACAAACAAACAAACAAACAAACAATTCCTAAAATGCATCTCTTTTCAAACAATGCAAGTGGAAATTAAGGATGGAACTGAAAAAGTATCTAGTCCAAGCCCCTGCTGATGTAAGAAATCTATGACTATAAAATTCCTGATAGATGGCCATCCAGTTTCTGATGAAAATTTTCTATCAACTAGCGCTATGGCCTTCCACGGCAGTTTATTTCATGCTCGAATTATGAAAACATCTTCCTATTGTGTTGTTAGTGAGTAATTTGAATCCTGCTTTTTGGGGTAACAGAAATATGCTGCACAATGTATGTGACAGCTCTTATATAAGAAGGTGGCAGCCATACTGCTGCTTAAACATCTCCTCTACAGGATCAGCAAAGAACTCAGTTTTTCTCACGGAACTCAGTTTTCTTTTAGTTCAATTCTCTCATTAACTTTGCTGACTTCCTTGGGAATACTTCCAGATTATGTGTATACCTCTTAAACTGCAGATATCAGAACAATAATCTAGGTGACATCTGACTAACTCTGACAATATGTTTATTTTGATGCCAATTAGAACTTCATTGTCCATGAAGTCTTGATATCTCTAGATTGAGATAATAAACACATCCTGTCAGCTTGGCAAGTAAAGCTAGAATTTTGGCCTCATATATTCCAACCAAGCCTTCAACAAGTGAGCATCACTGAGTAACCCTACTTATGTGGATACAAGCAGGGACACTGAGCCCACCGCCTATCAAAAGATGAAGAGAAGAGTATTTATAATAAGAAAATCCCTACTACATAGTACTGAAACTGATGTATGCCAGGTAGATCCATGGATCCACCAGGTATATCCTTTCCCTGGAGCATCGATTAGGGATGTGACAGAAGGGTTGTCATCAGTCATAAAACCCATGGATACATATTCCTTCCTTCTCATCTATTTGGTATCTAACAAGACAGCCAATAGTAACTTCCAAGAGATCACATCAGACTTTGAAGCTCTGAGAAAGAAATTTAAGAACACTGAGGCCAAGATAGTTTTCTCATCCATTCTTCCAGTACTTAGAAGAGGAACAGAAAGGGAACTACTTCAGGTGAATGACGAGCTACGGTGGTGGCATCATTATGAGGGATTTGATTATTTGGAACCATGGGCTAAGCTTTCTGGAAGACGGACTGCTAGTAAGAGATGGCTTGCTTGAAGAACTTCATGAGGAGGGCTTTAAACTGAATTGGAAGGGGGAGGGAGGAAAAGCACAGAGGTAAACATAGACAATATGCACAACAATATGCACAGATATGCACAATAATAGGAATAAACCAAAGAGATCTAATGGGAGTCAATAATAACATTAATATTAATAATTATATTCATAAAAATGTTCAAAGAAAATCAGGCCGCAAATCACATAATCTCTGGTGTCTATATACACATTTCAGGAGTATGGGAAACAAACAAGAAGACCTGGAAATCTTAGTTCAGGAAGGTAAATATGACTTAGTAGAAATAACTATTTATTTATTTATTATTTATTATTTATTATTTATTATTTATTATTTATTTGAAAACAAGGATTTCTAAGTTCCTATGAATGGAGATCCTAACATAAAAACATGTTCATGAAGCCTGGGAATTTCTAAAAAAGGAAATTCTAAAGGCAGAAGTCCAAACAATTCCAACAAAAAAGGTGGGAAACTGCAAAAAAAGGCCAATACGGCATCACAGAAGGGTCTGAAAATAAAAAAGGACATGAGTATGAAGTGGAAAGAAGGCCAGGGCACAAAGGAGGAGTACAGACACAGAAAAGAATTGCAGAGATGGCATTAGGTAGGCATAGAGGAGAATGAGCTGAGGTTAGCCAAAGACACTAAAAACAACAAAAAAGCATTCTTTAGGTATGTATGTAGCAGGAGACAAAGAAAAGCCACAGTGGCTCAGCTACTCAAAGGAGATGGAAAAAATGATAATAAATGACAAAGAAAAGGCAGAACTACTAAATTCCCATTTTAGCTCAGTCTTTTCCCAGAGACGTTGACCCTCCTTTCAAATGTGAAGTGCAAGTGGAGGGTACAACATTGAAGCTGGAGATTGATAAACAAATAGGGAAGGAATATCTTATTATCTTGAAAGAATTCAGATCTCCAGGGCCGGATGAACTGCATCCAAGAGTACTGAAGGAATTGGCTGAACAACTCTCACAGCCACTGCCTGTTATTTTCTTGAAATCATGGGAAATGGGTGATGGACCAGATGATTGGAAAAGGGCTAATGTTGGCCCTATCTTCAAAAAGGAAGAACCTAGGAACTATAGATGAGTCATCCTGACATCAATCCCAGGAAAATTTTTGGAACAGATTGTAAAGCATGCACTACGTGAGCACCTAGAAAACAATGCAGTAATAAGTAGAAGCCAGCACAGATCTGTCAACAATAAATCCCGCCAGAAAAATCTTATCTCATTTTTAATCGGGTAACCTCCATGCTAGACAGAGGGAGTTAAAGTGCCCTTAGTTATTCCGATTAGCAAACTAACTAAGTATAGGCTGGATAAAAAAAATAGCCGTACTCAGGGGGTGATGATAAACAGCTCATTCTCAAACTGGAGGGGGGTAACAAGCGGGGTTCTGGGCCCAGTGCTCTTCAACATTTTTTAAATGACTGGATGCAGGAAATGCTAACCAAATTTGCACATGACAAAAATAGTTAATAGTTTGGAAGACAGAAGCAGAATTCAAAATAATCTTGATCGGCTTGAGTACATGGCTGAAAACAACAGAATGAAATTTAACCGGGATAATTGCAAAGTACTGCACTTAGGAAAAAGATGTCAGGCTCAGGAATACTACAAGTGAAAAAGATCTTGGAACTACAGTAGTCCCCCATCTACTGCAGGGGTTAGGGACCCGACCCAAGCTGTGATCATGGAAAATCCATGATATGCAGATGCAGGTTGGGTCAGGCCTGGGGGGGGGCACAATGTTTAAAAAGTATTTAAGCGACGGAGCCAGCTTGGCTCCGTTGCTTAAAGACATTTTAAACAGCGCGCGCCGCTCCCCTGTACCACATGATGTTTAAAATGTCTTTAAGCATTTCTCGGACTTTTTAAACCCTTTTCCCCCCTTCCCCAAGCCCGGGAAAACAGGCAGTATGTCAGTGGAACCAAAAACTGTCAGTGGAACCAAATGTCAGTGGAACCCAATATATACTGACGCACAACAAAAAAGAACCACAAAATTGTTCTTCTTGCCCTGTAAGAAGGTGAAGTATTCTGTGGCATTCTTAATAACAAAACAAGAATGAATAATGATTTTTTTTAAAAAAATTGAGCATAACTGCACAGATAATGCAAACAATACAATAACAAAAGCTTGTAAAATAAATCAGCCAATTGTTTTGTGCATGCACATGCATATACTTTGTTTCCCAAGCAGAAGGGGGACAGGATTTGTGCAGAGGGAGTCTGCATACATTATAGAGGTGTGCGTGTGTGTGTGGGGGGGGTAATGTTCCTTGTTTCACTTTTCCCATCGAGGCAAGGAATTCTGCAGATTTTGAATATTCTCCCTCAAGGTATTTCAGCAAGTCAGTATAATATAGATCAGGGGTGTCCAAAATTTTTGCAAGGAGGGCCAGATTTGGTGAGGTGAAAATGTGTAGGGGCCAACCATTCAGCTGCATTTGGCCCCCGGGCTGGATTTTGGACAAGTCTCTATAATATGCAAGGATGTAGGGAGGATGCTGCAGCAATGGAGCCGGGGGTGGGTAGGCTGGGCAGGTGGCTGGGGGGACAGACAGAGGCAGGGAGGGCAGGCAAACCGTAAAACTGCAAGCTGACATCTCTCTCCAGCATGGGGAGAGGCCAGCTGGCGGGGATGTGTGACAGGCTGAGCCGGTGGGGGGGAGAAGAAGCCGCGGGCTGCTCAGAATTTGAAAATGGGCTGCATTTGGCCCCCGGGCCCGACTTTGGACCTGCCTGATATAGATACATTAAGAAAGCTTGGACAACATCATCTACAACCATCTTTTCACAGAAAAGCAGCCTAGAAGTAAAGCAATTGGGAATTACTTGGTTTTGAATGGGTAATCAAGGCTCAACTGTTTGACAAAAGACTTTCTCCTGATCTAGATGAAAACAGCTAGAATGTGTTGTTGATATGGATGGACATAGATGCCTGGATTTTGAGTATCACCTGGAGTATAATAATAATTGTTTATTTACGGTCATAGACCAAAATGTTACATGGCAATCAAGTTCAAAAGACAACACCAATAATACAATAATACAAATATAGTTGGATAAATTAAAAATTAATAACGTGTAGCCATGGAAAACATTAAAAGACATATAATTGCATAGGAGAATAATAAATAAATATTCTAAATATTATATTAAAATGTGGAAGGGTATTATATCATACACTGGAAAATTAGGGGATCTAAAATTCTGATGACAAAATCATCTTACGGGATGCCATGACTGCCACACAAAATCTGGCCATTAACATAGTTCAATGTCTCTGAGCCTGGAGTATTTTATCACAGCTACTCTGATTATGTGTTTTTGTGCTTCAGAATTTACCATGGCACTATTGTTGACCGTGGGAACCTTTTACCAGGACTCTACCAGTGAACTGTATTGTCTTCACAGTAAACACATACATACAAGGGGGTTATAAGGTTGTGAGTGTGGCAGATCTCAGACATTGATCTTTACAGTGATGGCAGGTCCTATATCAAGAAAAAAATTTGCAGAGCATTAAGACAGATGATTGTCTATGTGACTTGGTCACAGGGAATAACCTGAATCTTAACACATAGGATGGTTCAGCTGGATCCCTTAATATAATTTTGGCCCAAGAGCAAGACAAACAGCAGTTTCTATAGTTACTGGTGCTGTCCGCACCTACTGTAAGCATCCTTTTCATTTCTCTCCCTCTCTAAATCTTTTCTGATTTCAATCTCGCTCTAAGTTGATAATTAAAGCATTCTATGCCAGGCAGCTGTCACTAAGAAACAGGAGCTGCCTAAACTCTTTGGCAATACAGCGCCTGCAAGTTTATTGGCGGATTTATCACACAATAATGAACTTGCTCACAGCCTTCTCTCTGTAGCATGGGAAGCAGGGGAAGATGGCCCATAGAAGCCTGGACATTTTGTTCTGATGCAGCTGAAAGGAGGGGAAACAATTAGGAGATTTTGTGTTCAAAATTGCTGCTCTTCCCACCAGCACACTGCTGATTAAAAAGTGGGCACCAGGCAAACATCCAAGGCTAGTTGGTATTCAGAGAAATGCACAGGTCCAATCTTCCGGCAGATGCAAGGTTTCGCTGAACAAGGACATGCGCAAATAAACAGCAATAAAAAACCACAAACTCACACACAGGAAGAGAAAGGTCAGGAATGGCTGAATAGACTTTATTCAGTCTTGACTCAATTAGCCTAATGAATATGACCTTAAGGCAGCATTCTTCAAAATCTGAATTTCTAAACCTACGGTACCACAGCTTCTTTAATTATATTTTTAAATCTTCCCCTTCCTTCAAGGATCTTACAACAAAGTACATGACCCATCTCCTTTTATCATCAGAATAAACAATCATTTGCCCAAAGTCATCCAGAAAGCATGTGGGGATTATGGATGGATAAATCTGTTAGTTTTGCTTTTACCAACATTCTATTAGAGCCACTGAGTTGGAAAGGATCCATAAGGCCATTGACAGAGGGTTGTCCAGTTTTCTCTTGAATGCCTCCAGTGTTGGAGCACTCACCACCTTCTGAGATAATTGGTTCGAATGCTGTACCATTGTTAAGAATCTTCCCCCGATTATCAGCCTAAATCTGGCTTCCTGTAGTTTGAGGCCATTAATGCATGCCCTTCCTCTGTATTTGAAAAATGCTATCGTATCTCCCCTCAATCTTCTTTTCTTTTCATTTTTCATCTTTTGATCTACATCAGTTCCAAGATCCTTCTCACCTGTAGTATAAGAGATAAAATCTTAAATTCGTTCTCATAGAACAAAGAAGAAATTTGTGAATTTTGGAAAGTTATTCTCTAAAATATGCCAAACGCAATTCTGAGCCACTTGGGGCGTTTATACATGACCTCTAAGCTCCGCCGCAAATGGCTGCAAGCTCCGGACCTTAAAAATGTTTCCCCACCAGCTCCGGAGTTTGCAGACAATTAAGTGCGACCCCGCCCACCTAAGCGCGACCCAGCACACTTTTCTTGTACCTGCTCTTTGATGGTGAAAAATATTTGATGCGGAGAGTGCCTGAGCTCTCCTCGCTTCTTTCTGTTGTTTTTCTTTTGCCTCCGCCCCTTAAAGAGGAACCAGGAAGTAAACGGAGGTCGGAGCAACTTCCACCGGCACCGGAGGTAAGGCTTTATTCTTTTGTCCCTGTCTAAGGCTTTTTTTCCTCCCTCCCCTCACGCAGACAGAACAAAGAAGTGTGGAGCGGGTGGGGACGGAGGAACAGCAACGAACCCTCAAGATCTCTGGTCCGAATTTAAGGGACCAGCGGATCTTAGGGGTCGTGTAAAAAGGCTATCAGAGAAATTAAAATTTATTACTATTTTCCTCATGGAATGGAGCATGTTGTACCTGACAGCTACAATGGTACCTTGTATAAAGGAATTAATTCATTCCAAATGAAATTATGTTAAGCACATTTTCCTTTGTACAAATTTCCCATAGGAATGCATTGAAAATGGATTAATCCCTAATCGTGACCATAGGCAATTCTGTTAAGCAAATTTTCCCTATCTCTGGAATTTTTTATGCTGTACAGATTTATGTTATACAAACCATTTGTTATACAAGGGTTCACTGTATATAGTTGATGGAAATAAGAGCCCTGCATCACAAACATGGCTGAATATACAGGTGTTCAAAGCCAGAGGTTTAAGGGCTGAAATTGGCAAATTTGACTAGATTGGCAAATCCATTTATTTAGCTTCCACCCACTCTCCAATAATTTAATCTCAAAGTCTCTCTCCGGTGAATTCAAGGGGAAAAATTCCTATTTTAAAGAAGTAATTCATCTTTGCAAATGCGAATGAAACATTTTGAATGTTTTCTCGCCACTGAGATATTGTGCATTTTTGTCATTAGGGCACTTTTCTATTTTGCAACAACAACCAAACCAAACCACTCTCTTGCTCTTCTTTGCACTTCAATCTTCTATTAACAATTGCTATTGACCAAATATCCACTTCAAGGAAAGAATGACTGAAATTCTGTTGTGCAGCTCATTTTGTGTAGCAGGGATCAGTAGCATTGACAAATCATCACCGATTCAAGGCTTCCTTTAGGGAATATAGGATGCAGGTGACTTTGGTACATTGTATACAAGTTTTGTAACCCCTTCTTTAATCAATGGGAATTTACTACTGCTAATGATGCCATCACTACTGTACAGGCAGATCTCTGCAACAGGACTTCAACCACTGTGTGGATTTTCCTTTGCCTATCCTTTGTCCTTTGCACACACACATTAACCCTTGCATTACTCCTTTGTATAGAACGAATGAAGAAATTTGTGAGTTTTGGAAAGTTCTTATCTAAAATATGCCAAACACAATTCTGAGCCATTTAGAGAAAATAAAATTCATTAGTCACCACTATTTTCCTCATGAATTGGAGAATGTTGTACCTGACTGCTATAAAGTTGCTAGAAATAACAGCCCAGCACCACAAACACGGCTGATTACATAGGTGCTGTTGACTGTAAATGGAACTTTTTAATCAGGAGCATGTCTTAATTACAAATCCTAGGTGTTTGTTCTGTGATGGAACCCTAGAGAGAGGTGCTTATTTTCATTGTGATTTGCCTTAATTCCCAAGCTCATTTAGCAGTATGGAATTAGTAGCCTTTAGCTCTTTGGATCCTGGTGTAAGACATGGAATGGGCTACTGGTAACAAATGGAACTCTTCTTCCGTGGAACTGCAGATAGGCAGGATGTGGGTATCTTCTGAACATTCCTTCATGAACAGATGTGTCACTAATGGCCCATTACTGGAACAGGATCTTGTAATGGCTTTGAAGGCTCTGATTTAGTTTGGGATGGTGACACTCTTGTTGTTCTTTTGTATCATTTTTACAAATCTTTACTCATTTCAAAAGTTTCTAGGTTAAAAAAACATGGGAGGGTTCACACTGCTCTAATTGAAACCTGAGCTTTCTACAAATGCTTTGTTTACAGGGATAAAAAAACACACACAAAATAACTGTCAGAAGATCAAATAACAGAGCTATAGAGTCATGTCTCTGTTGGCCCTTAGATTATGGAGCTCTCCCAGATAACTAGTGGTGTTTTTGTCTTGAATGTTTTCATAATACGATTCCAAAACATATTTCCATTACTAAGTCTGCTGCTCATCCAACATATGAGTTTCCTCAGCAAGAACATTCCTCTAAGTCTGTTTCATTACATTTCTTTCAGCCAAATTCACTTATTCAGGGACAGTGAGATGTTCTTAACACGAAGAGCAGAGTGCCTTGCAGGAAAGGATGCTGTGTTACTACATGGTGTGATTTGATTGCTAAGAAAGGAACGGATAATAACAAAGAAGTTTGGAGCACTGGTTTTTGTTTGAAGTTTTAGTGGAAAGTCTAAATTGCATGACATCAGTTTCTAGAATGAGAGGCAGTTCCACTTTCCACATAACTTTAAGATAATCTTTTTACTTACAGTATCATTAGTAGGGGTCGAATAAATCAATGCAGGATAAGGATACACAGAAATCATGTGAAAATATGATATATTGGCCAGGCTAACTCTGAATTAAATCCAATTTTGTCATAAGGGAAGTCAATGACTCCTGTTTTCCCCCCCACTCCAATAAAATAAAATAAAATAAAATAAAATAAAACATTTTCTCCGCCTACAGCTCCCTAGCCTTTCAGACTAGTTTTTCATGGTGTGTTGGAGAGGCATTTGGATTCTTAACAGCTTTCAGGGATGGAAGTCACTCCATCACAGAAATAACACAGCTCAGTGTGATCCTCTGACTTTGGTTGCTCACATGATTCATTATCTTAAAACATTCCATGGCTACTTGTAACTGATTTATTTATTCACAGCTACTTTCTCTGATTCACGAATCTGACTACTTTTTGTACATTATTTCTCTAATCCTCTCTGTGCAATATAATGAACAGCATAATGAACAACATTCAAACGTATGAAGGCCCTTTCTGGGGTTTTCTAGGTAGAGAGTAGAGATGGGCATGAAACAGAAAATTAGTGTTTCATTTCGTTTCATTTTGTTTCGTTACTCATTGCGTTTTGTTCCATTACTAAATGAATTTTTAATAGAAGTTTTGTAACAAAACAAAATGAGTAACAAAATGATTTGGAAGCTGTCGCCACCCAGGTCGGTTTTTTTGACAGGTGGGGGACAGCGCAACCTGTCAAAAAATAAAACCCACCTGGGTGGTGGCAGCTTCTGAATTGTTTCCCCACATCCTGACCTGTCAACAAACCCTAGCTGGGAGGCGGGTGGCAAGGGAGAATGGAACAAGCAGTTTGAATTTCCCACTGCTTGCTCCATTCTCTCTTGTGACTCCACCTCCCAGCTAGGGCTTTTTGGCAGCTTGGGGTGTGGATAGGGGGTGCTCCCTCCTCACACCCCGACCTGTCAAAAAGCCCCAGCTGGGAGGCAGAGGGAGGGGCATCAGGCAGATGGGAGCAGTTTTTTTTACTGCTGCCTGCTCCCTTCTGCTGTATCACCCCTCCCCTGCCTCCCACATGAGTTTTTTTGACAGATCGGGGTGTGGGTCCACACCCCAAACTGTCAAAAAATCCACACAAAAAGGGAAAAATGCAGTCAGCACTGGCCTTCTCAGATCCCTACTGTGTGGGTAATCCCAGGGAATCCCCTGGGCTTCCGACATAGCAGCCGTCTGAGAGGGTGAGTACTGACATCAGTGCTCACCCTCTAAGACCTACTGTGAACTGGAGAGCAGAGTAGGGAGGCTTTGGGGGTGAGAAATTCAAAAGCCTCCCTCCTCCGCTCTCCAGGTTTCGCTGCCACCACCCAGCTGGCTTTGACAGCTTGAGCTGTCAAAACCTGCTGGGTGGTGGTTGTGAGAACCGAGCAGGGAAACAGCCATCGGATCTCACTGCAGCCCCTTGCCTGAAGCGAGATCCAGTGGCAGCTCCCCAGTTTGGTTCCTCTGAACCAAAAGAACCGGTTGCTTACCTGTAATGGTGGTTCTTCGAGTGTCCTCCGTGAATCCACACCATAGGGTTCTCTTGCGCGTCGCGCCCGATGGTACCGGAAACACTTCTAAGCAAGGAAGTAGAAGCGTTAGTCTCCGCCCCACCACCCATGGTCCCTTGCGTTCCCGCCCAAACGCCTCAGTTCCCTCTACACGCCGTATGAGGATAAAAATCCAGCACTGACGTGACAAGAGGGGAGGCGGGCGGGTTGGTGTGGATTCACGGAGGACACTCGAAGAACCACCATTACAGGTAAGCAACCGGTTCTTCTCCTTCGTGTGTCCTCCGTGAATCCACACCATAGGGTGAGTACCAAGCTACCTGAGAAGGTGGTGGGGAGTCACGGAAGAACAGCAGCCAATACCGCCCCGACCAAAAGACGCAGAGGACTTGGCCCTAGTGTCCAGACGGTAGTGGCGGACGAACGTAGAAGGTTGAGACCACGTGGCCGCCCTGCAGATATCCTCAAGGGGGACACCATGAAGGAAAGCTGTGGAGGAAGCCATGGCTCTAGTGGAATGAGAACGCACTCCCTGAGGGAGAGGGCGATGAGATAACTCGTAACAAAGCTTAATTGTCTCAACAATCCATTTTGAAAAACGTTGAGATGAAACAGGAGACCCATGAAACTTCGGGTCGTAAACAATAAACAAACGAGGTGTGCTCCTGAGAGCAGCAGTTTTAGAAACATAGAAGGCCAAGGCCCTTCGCACATCCAGGGAATGGAGGTCCCGCTCGATAGATGTAGAAGGGGATGGAAAAAACACAGGGAAGGTGATCGGTTGGGAGAGGTGAAAAGGAGAGACCACTTTAGGAAGGAAGGAAACGTCCGGGAAAGCAACAACCTTGTCCGGAAAAAACTGCAAGTAGGGCTGGTCATATCTAAGCGCACAAAGTTCGCTAGCTCGTCTGGCCGACGTGATGGCAACTAGGAAGGCAACTTTTTAGAGTGAGTAGGCGGAGAGATGCAGTGGCCAGGGGTTCGAAGGGAGGCCGGGTTAGGGCTTGCAGGACCAGGCGGAGAGACCATTGAGGGGTCGGGAGACGTCTATCTGGATAGGTGTTCTTAAGTCCCCTCATGAAGGTCTTCAGCCTGGGATGATGGAAGAAGGCTGAAGCCATTGAACCCGGTGGCTGATGGGCCACTATGGCTGACAGGTACACCCGAAGGGAGGACATGGAGAGACCGGAACGCTTCAAATGAAGGAGAAATCGAAGGACCACGAGTAGGGGAGGGTCAAGGTGAGGATAAGAGTGGGTCGCCGTGAAATTCTGAAAGCGCTTCCACTTGGAAAGGTAATTTCTTCTGGTGGACGGTTTCCATGCAGCCTGGAAAATGGAATCTATTAAGACCCGATCCTCCAGGCCGTCAGTTTGAGGTTCGGAAGATCTGGGTGGAGCACCAGACCGTTGTCTCGTGACAGGAGGTCGGGAACTAAGGGTAAGGAGATGCGATCCTGGGCCATCTGAAGAAGGGTAGCGAACCAAGGCTGGCGAGGCCACCCGGGAGCAATCAATATGGCACTGGCCTTGTCGCGGCGTAATTTCACCAAGGTCCTGTGGAGAAGGGGAATCGGAGGAAAAGCGTATAGGAGGTGGCGGGACCACCGGAACATAAAGGCATCTCCCAGAGATCGGGGGCCGACACCCGCCCTGGAACAAAAGCGTTCGCACTTGGCATTGATCTCCGAGGCAAACAGGTCGATGGAAGGGAGGCCCCACCTCCGAACTACGAGCCGGAAGACCGAGTCTCGGAGTTCCCATTCGTGGGAAATCGAGGTCCGTCAGCTGAGAGTGTCCGCCAGGTCGTTGTCGTCGCCTGAGAGGTGGATCGCCATCGGATAGATCCGGTGCTGGAGACACCAATCCCAAAGGTCGACCGCGAGTGCCAGAAGTGCTAGGGAGTGGGTGCCGCCCTGCTTGTTCAGGTACCACATAGCTGTGGAGTTGTCCGTGGCGATCAGGACGATTTGACCCCGGATCAAGGGAAGGAAGGCCTTCATGGCTGTAAAAATGGCCAAAAGTTCCAGTTCGTTGATGTGGCGAGAGGAGTCCGAAGCGGACCAAAGGCCATGGATTTGGTGTGTGCCACAAAATGCCCCCCACCCCGAGAGGCTGGCATCTGATGTAATTTGGACAGTAGGGGAAGCCGTATGAAACCGGCGGCCAGCAAAGAGATTGGATGGACGAAGCCACCAACGTGCGCGCTCCCAGACTTGAATGGGGATGAGGATTGGTTTCTGAGGGGGGTCCACCTCTGGGTCGAATTGGGACAGGAGGCAGATTTGGAGGTGCCTCATGTTCAGTCGAGCGTACGGTACCACTGAAGTAGTGGAGGCCATCAGCCCGAGGATTCGTTGGACCATCCGAGCCGGTGTGTGGGTATTTGGGCGTAGCAGAGAGACGGCGGAGGTGATGTCTGCAAAACGGCCAGAGGTTGGAAAGGCCTTCTGGCGTTGGGAGTCTATCACTGCCCCAATGTACTCGACTCATTGAGATGGAATCAGCTTGGACTTCTCGAAATTGACCTCGAGCCCGAGGTCTTGGAGGAGATGAAGAGTAGTCCGAAGATGGTCGAGGGCCTCGGTGCGCGAGGGGGAGACCAGAAGCCAGTCGTCTATATAGGGAAAAATAACTATCCCTGTTGAGCGCAGGAAGGCAGCTACGGGGGCCATACACTTGGTAAACACCCTGGGTGCCGTCGCCAGGCCAAAGGGCAGGGACAGGAATTCGAAGGCCTGGCCTGCTATGATGAAGCGCAGAAACTTGCGGTGAGAAGGATGGATAGAAATATGGAAATAAGCGTCCCGGAGATCGATAACTGTGAACCAGTCGTCTGGTTGAAGTAGCGGAAGAATAGTCTCTAGGGTCACCATTTTGAACTTTTTTGGGGGGATAAACCAATTGACAGATCTTAAGTCTAGTATGGGTCGGAGGCCCCCATCTTTCTTTGGGACAGTGAAGTAGGGGGAGTAATGGCCCAGATGAACGTCTTCTGATGGTACAGGGCAAATGGCGGCTTTTTGGAGAAGAGTGGAAATTTCGGCCCAGAGTACAGGAGACGGGGTGGTCGGTACCACACGGCCCGTAGGGGGAAGAGAAGAGAACTCTATTAGGTAGCCCATAGGAATGATGGAGAGGACCCATCTGTCCGTGGTGATACGGCGCCACGCAGGTAGGAATGGCCATAGTCTGGGTAGGTCAGAAATCCTTGCGTCCTCGTCTATCCTGGTGACGGGTTGACGGACGAAACTTGGGCTTCTGCTGCTTATCCTTCCCTGCGGATGTTGTTGCTGAAGAGGAGGGGAAGGACTGGTCTCGCTGATGCTGTCTAGGTGAGGTCTGGGTGAAGGGTCTCTTCCAGGAGGAACGAAAGGATCGATTTTGTTTTGACGGGACCAAATTAAGGCGTTTAGCAGTGGTTTGGCTCTTCTGGTGCTCGTTCATGATCTCATCCGTCTTTTCATGGAATAGGCCTTCTCCCTCAAATGGTAGGCTACAAATCTTGTTTTTGGAATCTTCAGACAGGCCAGTGGACCTCAACCAGGCGTGGCGGCGAAAGGCGATGGCGGACCCCATGGCCTTGGTGGCAGCATCAGAAGCATGGCGGCCGGACCTCATCTGCTGAGCTGCGATGGATAACGCCTCTTCAATCGCTGGGAGAGCAGCGGCCTTAGAAGCATCAGCAGTAGAGTCAATGGATGACTTGACTCTATTGATGAGGGCTCTCTGGTAAGCGCCCATAGCGGCTTGATAATTAGCAATTTTGAAGGACAAGGCAGCAGCTGTTGAGTATAGTTGTCTGGCCATGGTGTCTATCTTCCTACCCTCCTTGGACGGAGGAATGGGGATTTGGGAGGACCGGGATTGAAGCTGAGAAGCGGAAACAACCACAGAATTAGGTGTTGGGTGTTTAGCAAGGAAGGGTGCACCATCATCAAAGACCCTGTAGAAACCCTCCAACTTTCTCGATTTAGAGGAGGCTGGAATCTTCTTAAAGGAGTCCTTGGCCATATCAAGGATGGACGGGAGGACTCCAAGGTGTGCAGGTGAATTAGAGTCAGACGCAATCTGATCGAACAAATGATCAGAGTACTGAGGGGCAGGGTGATGTACAGGAATGTTCAAAGTGGTAGCCATCTTGTTGATGAATTCAGAATAGTTGCCAATAGAATCCGCAGAGGATGGAGGGCTCTCTCCTGCGACGTTAGAGTCAGGGGTTGCAGCTCCATCACGATCGGTACCGTCGTCGCCCTCAGAGTCAGAAGAGGCCGGAGAGGATGAGCCTGAATTTGATGGTGAGGGTGGGTTTCCATCCGTGACCGCGGTACCAGAACGGTGCCGTTTATCTACCGCCTTGGAGCACTTGTGGCGACGTGGGTTGACGGGCTTCAGCGCCATTGAGCTGGGGGACCTCGGTTCCGAAGGTCTGTCTCTGTCGTACCATGAGTCGACAGGCTGCCAACCGGGTCCCGTAGGGTATGGTATCGACGGGAACCCCGGGAACATGGGGTAGGTCGGGAAATGAAACGGCATCATGGAGGACTGGCTAGGTAGCCAGGAAGGCGGGACCGGTGGTACCGACGGCCAGGTAGACGGTCCCGGCGGCCATCCCCAAGGTTGCGCCTGGGAGGGTACCGATATAGAAGGTTGAGATCGAGAGAGGTTCGAAGCTGCCGCCGTATCGGTATCACGGTGAGGCCTCTTTGCCGCCAAGGGAGAAGAGGGTTCCTCCGCACGGTTGGCTGAGCGCTTCCGAGCCACATGCTCCGGATAGACGCTGGGTTCAGGTACCGGTGGCAAGGGCGGTACCGTGCCCTGCCAGCCCGATCCCGGGTAGCCAGGAAAAGACGGATGAGACATCGTCATAGGCATCTGGCTGGTGGGTCGCGGTAAGGACGCACTGGCGAACAAGGAAGCCAGCTCCGAGTGGTGATGTGGCTTACCGAGAGCAGTGGCCGCGACCAATGCCGAGTCCGAGGAGCATATCGAGACGGGTGAGAGGCTCCTGCGGTTCGGAGACAAAGATGGCGACTCCCGGCGGGCAGGCGACTTATCTCGACGCGGTTTCTTGGATACCGAGGCCTCGGTATCAGTCTTTTTCGACTTAGATTTTTTGGCTGGTTTTTCCACAGGTTCTGCCACCGCTTGAGATGCAGACTCGGACTCCATCTGAGGCTTCAGAGATTTCTCCAAAAGGTAGGTATTAAGCCTATGTCTTCTATTTCTGAGAGCCTGGGAGCTGAGGCTCTTGCAATGTGAGCAGGAACTTGGGGAGTGAGTCTCGCCGAGGCAGTATAAACAGGAGGAGTGCCCGTCGGAGAAGGGGATTTCCCCCCCGCAACGGACACAGTTTTTGAAGAGGGCCCGTTGGGCCATAAAAGGTGGTCGAAAAACTATCCGTGACTGGAGCAAAGATTTCCGTTACCATCCAACACGGCGGTTAGAGGGAACTGAGGCGTTTGGGCGGGAACGCAAGGGACCATGGGTGGTGGGGCGGAGACTAACGCTTCTACTTCCTTGCTTAGAAGTGTTTCCGGTACCATCGGGCGCGACGCGCAAGAGAACCCTATGGTGTGGATTCACGGAGGACACGAAGGAGAAATGTAATTTCATTTCAGTTCTTGATGACATGCTGTCTGCCGTTTCATTTCATTCTGAAATGTTTCAAAACCTTACGAAATGATGAAATAGCATGTCATTTTTGTATGGTGGTCATCCCTAGTACAAAGTGGTCAGAAGTGGTTTACTGTTTTCTTCTTGGCTGCCCTTGGACTTTGGAGCTTGCACAAGATTGGAATGCATAGTGGGGTAACAAGCTCCAAACCTTCAGGTCCATAGCCTGGTAAATGACTCATTTGGTTCTTACTAGTCAGATATAGTTGTAAAGGTATAAAGGGTACAAATGGATTTCCTTACCTCAAATAATGAAAGCTAAAAGGAAACCAGCATGTTGACCATTTATTTGCTCTTTTGCCCATTTTCTAGAGTGACTCTTAGGGTGTTATTTTGTATTCAGTCCATCTTCAGGTTAGCATTAGCTAGCCTATCATGTACAGATACTCTTCAGTCCAGTTTCAACATGTTACTGTCCACCAAAATCCAGGTACAACTATACAGAATGGCAAGAGAGTTGTGAAAGCAGATACATCTCTTGCTTCTTATCACTCAAAGTTAAAGACACTTCCACAGTGTTTGGGGAGGGGTATTTAGCTTTTTCCCTTTCAGCTATTCTGAAATGAACTGTCTCAGTAAGAAGCTCCTAGAGGGAGAGACCAGGGCATCATAGTTCCTGAGATGAGGTTAAGCTGGCAAATGAGATGAGTTTCTCTGCAGTGTACAACTCAGGTGGGCAACAGAGTCACTCTTCAAGTTGCCAGCCTCTACTAAGGGTCCAACAGGTCTGGAAATGTCACCCCTCAATTTAAAAAATTAGCATAGCAACCTGGACCAGCACTATTGGACTGCTAGAGCAAAATAGCCTCCCCTTTTTGCCAAAACTGTGTGTGTGTGTGTGTGTGTGTGTGTGTGTGTGTGTGTGTGTGTGTGTGTGTGTGTGTGTGTGTGTGTGTGTTGAGAATGGAAGATGTGAAAAAGTGTCCACCCCCAGTGTCTGATCCAGAGTGGGCAGCTTCAAAACAGCATCTGATCCATAATGGGTGGCTGATATAATGGTTGTTAATGGCAGTGAAGAAGGCAAGAGGGAAACCACTTCACTTAAGACCCACCCCTGAAGCATCTGATCCAGAGTGGGTGGCTTCAAACAGCATCTGATCCATAATGGGCGGCTGACATAATGGCCAGTAATGGCAGTGAAGTAAGCAAGAGGGAAACCACTTCACTTAAGCTAACTTCCCCAAGCAAATCGTTAGCATGACTGGAAAACCTAAAGCCATGGCCCCCAGTCCTTCAGCAGGCAGGGGGGGTTGCTAAGAATGTCCGGGCCAGCCATGAGGGTAGCTACCTGGAATGTTCACAGCTTATTTCAAAGTAGAAAAACCCACAACGCCATCAGGGAAATGGAAAGACTTAATATTTATATCCTTGGTATTAGTGAGATGCATTGACCTAATTCAGTAACATGTGTAGTGGATGAATATCATGTTTACTATGCTGGTAACAACAAACCTCATTGCTTTAACGGAGTGGGATTCATAGTCCATCCAAACATCAGTAAGACTGTCAGAGAGTTTGTGCCAATGTCAAACAGAGTAATTTTCCTCCAACTTAATGCACGAACTGTCTTGCTAAATCTTATCCAGTTGTATGCATCACATGTGATGCATCAGATGATGATACAGAATAATTTTATACTCAATTAAAGACTGCTTTATCATTTACCTAATCAATGGAAGTTACCATAGTTATGGGTGATTTCAGTGCAAAGGTAAGACAAGGCCAACGGGATGAAGCATTAGGTAAATATGGATTAGGAATTGGCAATGAGTGAGGTGACCGATTAATTAAGTTATGTCAAGAAGGAGAATTTATAATAGCAAATATGTATTTCCAGATGCCACCGCACCGCCTTTATACTTGGAGTTCAAATCTCACAGGAACATTGGGAATCAGATTGATTATGTATTGATTAATAAATGTTTTAGGAATTCAATTAAATGTGTGAAAACATACATTAGTACAGATTTTAAATTCAGATCATAATCTTTTTTTTAGCAACAGTGAACCTTAAGTTGAAGAAATGTCAGTCAAATCTGACAAATAGTCGAACTGCAATTTCTAAGCAGGACCCAGCAGTAAGAACTGAAGTTCAATTGATCCTGAGTACAAAATTCAAAACCATCAAGGAGACAACACTTGGAGCCAAATTAAAGCTGCTGTGAATGAGGTGTGCCAAGATAAATTAAAGATGGTTGAGAGAAAGAAGATCAAACCTTGGATGACAGGTGAAAAATAGAGATCCTGTATGAAAAATAGAGATGAACAATAGAGATCCTGTAATAAATAAAAAACTGCAGAAAGAAATACTGCAAAAAATAAGAATGGCAAAATAAGAAAATGTAGTGAAATTGAAGAATTGGATGGGAAGCATGATTAATTTAACATGTAAAAGAAAATAAGGCAAGCAGCAGATATGTATAACAGTAAATGAAGTGAATCTCTTATTGGCAAGAATGGCAATATGTTTAGAAACACTGAAGAGAAACTACAGGAGTGAAAGAAATATATAGAACATCTCTTTAAGATTAACAGAAGTATTGACCATGGTGTAAAGTTACATGATTGTATAGATATCATGAGGGAAGAGGTACAACATGTCATTAAATTATTGAAGTGTGGCAAAGCCACACAAAATGATTGTCTGACAAAGTTTTGAAATTGCTTAAGGAAGAACAATCGCTTTCCCTTCTGGTCGATTTATAGAACAGCATCTATAAAAGTGGAACCATCCAACAGGAATGGCTCAAATTCAATTTTATACCACTTCCAAAAAAACCTAGTGCAAGAAGTTGTAATGAATATTGGACAATTAGTTTGATGAATTACATCCTGAAGTTGTTTTTAAAAGTCCTGCATTCAAGAACATATCAGAAGTGTGAAGAAGAGATCCAATTTGGATTCAGGAATGGATTTGGAATTAGGGAGGCATTATTTAGTCTTCAAATACTAATTCAACATGTCAGTGTTGATGCTTTTGTTTGCTTCATTGCTTATGAAAAAGCACTTGATTCAGTTAAACATGATAAACTTATTAATATTCTTAAAGAACTGGGCTTGGACAGCCATAATATCAGATTGATTGGGAATTTGTACTGGAATCAGCATGCTGGTGTCTGGATAGATGGTCAGATATCAGAAGAGGTGTCCATTACCAAAGGTGTTTGTCGAGGTTGTATTTTCTCACCTTTCCTTCTTTCTTGAAGGAAAGAAACAAGGCGTGAAAGTGAACGGAGTTCTTGTTAATAACATGAGATATGCTGACGACACTGTCCTGCTTTTAGCAAGTCTGGCAGATTTGCAAGGATTATTGGATTCTGTTGCTGCAGAAAGCAGTGCCATGGGATTGTGGCTTAACGTGGAGAAGACAAAATGGATGGTTATCAGCAAAAAAAAACAAAATGGTTCACAGAACCTTCTCAAGATAAGCAGTGGTGTAAGTGAGAGAGTATCGTCTTATAAATACTTCAGATGCTTCGTCAAAGATAACTGGGATCCTTCATATGAAATTCACTGCAAAATTGAGCAAGCTAGAAATTCCTTCCAGAAAATGAGGAAAGTTTTGACAAACCGGGACTTGTCTATCAGACTTTGTACTCGAATACTTCAATTCCATATATTCAGCATACTTATCTATGGTGTTGAAACTTGGACCCTTACAGACACATTATGCAAGAAGCTGGAAGCATTTGAAATGTGGACATACAGGCAAGTTCTGAAGATACCTTGGACAGCCAGAGTCACTAATGGGTTGTATTACAAAAATTTTAGAAAAAGTTAGAAATCCTCAATACTGTAAAGAGAAGAAAATTTCAGTATTTTGGATACATGATGCACAATAAGAAATACTATCTGCTGCAAGTTATCCTTCAAGGAAAAATAGACAGGAAGGGTGGCACGGGGCATAGAAGAACATTCTGGCTTAAGAACTTAAGCCAATGGTTGGCAGTGAACACAGCTGCTCTGTTTAGAATAACTTTAGATAGAGACCAATTCAGGCTACTGGTCACCAATGTTCTACGAGGACATGGCACTTGAAGAAGGACCACAAATGGTCTATAGATACATGAGACGTATGTCATGTCAAATATAGATCTATGTAGACACCCCACACTCTTCTAAGATGGACATCTTTAACTCTACTCAATGTCATCTACAAGCACAATGGTCAGTTTCAGAGGACAAGTGTTTTAGAAACAATATTTATTTATTTATTTATTTATTTATTTATTTATTTATTTATTTATTACATTTTTATCCTGCCCCTCTGACCAAAGGCCACTCTGGGCGGCCAACAATCAAGTAAAGCTGATTTAATGAGAAAAGTATAAGCTGTGGATTTTTAAAGTTAGCTGTCTGGCCAAGTTGCTCCCGTTCAAAAGAAAGAAATGTTTCCTGACCTCAGTTAATTTGTACTGCTAATCAAATTTTCCCCAATTTCCCCACTTAAGTGTTTTAGGTACTCTTAATTTAGATTCATTAATTGTGAATAGCCCCAAGCAGCTGCTTCCTAATTGGTTAAACATCTGCTTAGAAAAAGTGTTCTTTAGCATGTCTTCTGGACCTGCTGGAATGGATTTCCCATTTCCTGTGTAGTGATCCATCCTAGATGAATACTGCAGTATTGTTCATTAAATACTAAAGATTGAAGAGAGCTCAAGTATGTACGGAGCTGGCAGTCTTAAGTGTTTGGGACGTGCAGTTCAAAAACCGGACTGTTTACTCCAGTCATTTCTTCATGGACTCCCACTGAAAGTTTTTCCTGAAAAAATGTTTGCTGACCAAATTTACAAAGTTCAGGTGGAATGGTTAAAAGTTCCTTTATTGGAATATAATTCCCAGAACACTATGGCTATCTGAGGAGCTATAGTCCAATAGTACTTCTCTATTTCTATATACCTCTCTCTATATAAAGGAATCAAAATAATGGAAATAATCTGTAAACATAATTAGGATTCTTTTAAAACCAGACATTCAAAACCAAGGGAATTAAGGATGTGGTAAAGAAATAATTTTTTAGCATATGAAAGAAAGTAAAATATAAAGTCTTTACAAAAAAGCACCCTCCAATTAAACTCTATTATGAGTTGTATCTTGCTAGTCTTCCAATGGACCATCAAAGGGAGCACAACAAGACTGCAACCACTAGGTAATATCTATTCTTTTTATTTGATCCAGTTGGCTACACCTAGTAGATTTTTCTAAATTTTATCCCATCCCAGGCCCCAAATGAAAAGTATGGGTCTTCTGCAACAATCTTCCCCCTCCCCTCGCCAAGCAGGGGCCATTAGCCTCCAAGTGCCACATGAAGAGTGGACGTGAATGTGTGTACATGATCTATGTCACATTGATTGAAGGACTGGGACTGTAAAAACACAAACCATAAATAAGTTCAGATGCAGCTTCACAACATCTCTGCTCAGGGCCTCAACTAAGAAACTACCTGGCATTTTTCCCCATCTTGCCAAGAACTTTACATCTAAGAACTAGTTTTGTAGTTGGCTACACAACTCCCCAACTTTTTATGTTTTACATTGTGTTATTATTCTTTGCTTTCATAACGCACAGGGAGAGGTAGAATCTCTTTCCTAACCTGGCCAACAGAACATTTAAGTGGCTGGGTGGTTCAAAGTTTAGTGCCAATGAGAAGAAACACTGAAGCAAGCAGATACTCCCCGTGAAAGCCAGCTAAAGACGATCTGTCATCATTAAAAATAACTTTGTTAACACTAGCCAGGAAAAAATATATCAAAAAGAGTGGCAACACTCCCAAATGCCTTCAGTGTCTTAACCCAGATTCCTCAGATACGCTGTCAAAGAACGAGGGGAAGAATCTATTTAATAGCTTTAATTGCCTGAGATGTGGCACTGCACACATCTGCGAAATCTGCTTTAATTTAAGACCCCATTGCATAAAAAGCAAAAGACTGCAAGGCATGGGATCTCTCTCTCTCTCTCTCTCTCTCTCTCTCTCTCTCTCTCTCTCTCTCTCTCTCCCCCTCTCATTTTGATACTCCCCTTTGGCCACTTTTTGTACTCAGTAGAAAAGCATTTCACATCAGGGGTTGCATAAAATTGCACCTAAGTGTCTATGTAAAATATAGCATCTCTTCCATTTGTCTAGACCACTTCAGTAGGCTGTTGTTGTGTAGCCTGCACACTGTAATTTAAACATTGTAAACCGCCCAGAGACTACTTGTAGTGGTATTGGGCGGTATATAAGCAGAACACTTAAGCAGAACACTTTAAACAAGCACTTTCTTCTGTTCTCACACCTCTCCATAAATGTGATGGAGAGAGTTGAGCTGACAAGTACTCGGATGTGGGAGAAAGCCAAGTGGACGGATCTGCCTATCCAGAGCAGGCAGAGGACTTGGAGTACAAATCTCTGTGAGGAGAATCATGTCTCTGGTGCTGCCTGTCATCTCTTTCTTGTTCGGGGAAGCCCTTTGCCTTGAACAAGGCAGAGCAGACAACTGAAAACAGAGAGCCAAAATGCCAATTTCAGCTTCTATAGTTCCCTGAACGAGCATGCCCCCAATTAGTGAATTTTGTTAAAAGGTGAACTAAGAAACACATACTGTAACTATAACTCCACTTGGCACTTATTGATGTTTACCTACTGTATCCACTAGAGATGGGGGAAATCTTGGTTTTGCTTTCTGCTGCTTGTAAGTCAAGTCACAATTTGGAACATTATGAATGTATGTGCACATATGCTCAGGAAGGAAAGAACACATGTGCATTCAAGTCTCATGGAGGGATCCTGCACTTCTGAATTTGTGACTATGTCACTGAGGGAGACCAATATTTTAGAGTCATATGACAGAAAAGTGAGTTATTAGTACAGACAGTGTGCTAAGAAGCCATGATTTATTTTTAGGTTCTTTCTTAAGAAATGCAGTGGAACTTATTCATATAGCCAGTTCTGTTGTCTGCCTCTTGAGTTTCTTTTGTAATCCCCTTTTGGGAATTAGTTTCTCTGTTGCCATTTCTAATATCAGGTTTGTAAATTATGATCAATATAATTTCAGGTTTTTTGTTTTGATTTTTGCAGTAATTGCATCTTTTAAGGATTAAGCATTACAAATGTTCTCAATGCTAAGACAGGATCTCAGCCACTGCTTAACATGGAGCCCGTTGCGCATGGCTCTTGTACGTGAAGTCTGAATCTTCCAAAAAATGAGGTAGCGGAAACCTCAGAGCATGTGCCCTTTAGGAATCTTTTCACTTTTTCTGCACCTTTATATTTACGTGGCTGTGGCTTCACTAAAATGGTGGCAAAGGAATACGGAATGGTTCAAGTGATAAGCACATAAGAACATAAGAACAGCCTTGCTGGAACAGGCCAGAGCCCATCCAGTCCAGCATTCTTTTCTCACACAGCGGCTCACCATTTGCTTCAGGGTATTCCCAAGCAGATGTCTCCACCTGCTTATGATTCCCTGCAAGTGGCATTGAGAGATATCCTGCCTCTCTCTCCAACCCAGAGGTTGTCCGTAGGATTCCATAATGATAGCCATTGATACCCTTCTTCTCCATGAATTGTCCAATCCTTTCTGAAAGCTGTGCCAAGTGCTCTGTCCTGGGTAATCAGGAACTTCACTTGTAACTCATGAGTACTGGGTAACTTATAATGAGAAACAAACAGCTCTGCAAAACTACTCATGGCCTATATAAAAAAATAAAAAAATCTCCCTGGCTATAATCATGGCACAGCATGGAAAATATGGCCTAACTGAGTTTGATCAGGTAACAGTGAGAGGTGTGTGTGTGTTGTGTCATTAGAGTCGTGACCGACTCTTCGTGACACCATGTCCATGGAGTTTACTGAGCAGGAATACTGGAGTGGTTTGCCAGTTCCTACTCCAGGCGCCTACAGCACCTGGTATTCCCTGGTGGTCATTCATCCAAGTGCTAACCAGGGCCGACCCTGCTAAGCTTCCGAAATCAGGCAAGATCAGATGTGCTTAGGGCATTCTGCCTGATTAATAGTCCTACAGAATTCAAAAGCTTTGTTACGAGTTTTTGTTGGTCCTAATAAAAGTATTGCCTTACAGGGGTTTATGCATATTAATAGGCTACTCATTATGCTGCATCTAATTGTAGCACTGCAGAAACAATTGTTGAGAAACAATGGTTTTATCCTTTTTATTACACACAGTCTTGTTAACAAGAAGGCTGTTGAATCAACAATTACTTTTTTTTTTTTGGTGGCTCATCCTTGGAACACTTGCCAGAGGCAAATAACGTAATGCAAGTGCAAACATTTGATTAATGACATGATCACTTGATAATGAATTGGAAGAAAGAAGATGGGTAGCTTGACTTAATAATAATAGTGGCTAGATGCTCATTTACGTCTAGTGTTTTTACCTTAAGACCGATTAGACATTTTAGTGCCAAGATTTTTTAAAAATGATACAGTACATGAATCCATTAGGTTGAAAAGCAAACAGTTCTCTCTTTCACAACAGCCAGTAGTGTATCTGGAATATTTTATTTCCTTTGGACTTACATTTCTTCAAATAAAATTCCAAATATGCAGCACAACCAAACTGTATTAAGAAGTGAGAGAACAATCTGAACACTTACCTTCCTTTTACGCTTTACATGGGGCGCCATCCAAAGACATTGTTTTATACCAGCAAACAAGTCCATCTTTATGTGTGTGTGTGTGTGTTGGAACATTGGAACAACACACCTACAATGTCTCCAGGTACTCACCAAACACATTGAAGAGATAATATTTTATATGCAATTCAGCACATCATAAAAAGATATCTCAAAGCACATCTGCTGGTTCTACAGTCTACCATCCACAATACCCCCAACTTCTAGTTGTTTCGTGGTTTCTGGATCCAAGCCCCCACCACACTCAGACTGCTGCCTCAGTCATTGCCATTGCCATACCTTGTGCATTTTGGGAAGCCACTTAAATAGCAACCCAAAACATGGTGTGGAAACAGCACCTAAGATTGCACCATACTATGTACAATGAAATGCAAACTTCTCTGAGCTGTCTTGATCTTCCTGGGCATGGATACTCTCAGACAAATCTTAAACACTCAGTGACAAAATACTGAGATTCTGAATTAAATGCCCATCGTTCTTCCTGGCATCTGCATTCCAAAACCCAGCAGTAAAACTGCAAATGTGACCCTATTAAATTTGGGGGAGAATAAACCCCATGTTAATCTGTATAAGAATATAATAATTTGATCGTTCATCCTATTGATCTGACATAATTGCAATTGCAATGTGTAGCCTGCACACTGTAATTAAAATTGTAAACTGCCCAGAGACTACTTGTAGTGGTATGGGGCGGTATATAAGCAGAACACTTTGCTTTTTTTTTGCTTTGTGTGGATAAATAATACCATATCTTAGGAGTCCTTTAGACTAATGTTCCCTATGCTTTGCTATAAATTTAGAACCTGAATGCTTGTTACAGCTCAGATGGAACTGACTGATCATGACGTCCATGTCAACCTCCTCCGAGGCAGGATATGGTGCGTTATATGGTGCATATGGTGCGTTATATGGTGCATATTCCCACATATAAGAATAGCAGTGAGGAGAGGGAATTTACTAGTAGACTGGGTATAACATTTCCTACATTCTATTGTTTGGTCCCAGAACAGAAGCCAAGGAGAATAGCGATGATCAAAGCTAAAACAGACTAAGCCAATTATTCAAATAAAGAATTAGAAACACATGAGGCAACTAGAATCCTATCGCTGATCAGTAAGTAAAGGAACCTGCATAAGTCTTGGCACCAAATTGCTCCTCATTAATAGGGTACTGATTATATTTCTGCATGTGTGCCTTGGAAGAGAACCAAATCTTTGTTACCGAGTTGCAATTTTGCTGCTGATTTCTCTTCATGCAAACATAAACTGGCAACAAGATTCTGGCCACTATGATATAAAATTATGAGAGACTGAGTTAATGACAGAAATTAACACATGCCATGATGTGTTCAACTCTGCAAACAGTGTTTTCATCAGATATCAAGAGTTTGTAACAGAGAGGGTGAAAAAAGTCCTCTGATGGTAATAATAAACTTTCCAGTGCCACAGTGGAAAAGGCCATATCACGAGTTCCCACCAGTCATATTTCGGACAATGGCAAGCAGTGGATCAACCCCCCTGCCAAAGACAACTTAACTGTGAGGGCAATATCATTGTTCACTTCAGTTAGGGCTTTCAAGGTGACCACCAACATTCTGATGCTGCTTGGAGAGACCAGGGAAGATTTACATTAATTCGCATCATAGGTTAAAATGGGAGGAGAAGGGGAAGACACTGGAAATGGATGGCACACAATGAAAGAAAGTGGTGCTTGTTAATTTGAGAGTTTTCCTGGAACATCTTTTAGGCATCTTATGTCTCTGAAAGATATCCTGGGGACTTTATTTATATGGTTACGTTAAAACCTTGCAGAATGTCTGCCTTTGGTGTTAATATCAAACTATAGTGATAGATTTGTCCCTCCAGCGAGTAAAGGATATATATTTCACATGCACACCCTCTGTCTGTTGAGTAGAGACCAGGAAAATAAAATTTTAGGAACATACTTCAAAGTACAGAAACCATTACTTCATTTGGATGCAAATTAAAGCAACAAGGGAGCTTTCAGAAAAACAGCAGGTGCTGGTATTTTTAAAAGTTCTCTTTGGCTTTTCTTGTGAGATCTATGTTGGACAAAGGAAATGTGTTGGACAAAGGAACTATAGCAAGACTGGTTACACTGTTTTGACTCAATTCTATGATGACGTTCCATAATTTACTGAACTTCTGATCTCCAGAAGAAATAATTCTTTCCCCTGAAGTCTGAAAGATGCATGGATCAAAGACCGATTTGGCTGGCAACTATTGGAAAAAAGACAAAAGTGATCTTTGGTCTGATCCAACCCAACTACTTTTCATGGCCATTTGGTTCTGATTTGTACAGAACCAGAATTCATTTTCAGGTTTTCCATTTATGAAGTTTATTGTCTGTGTCGCAATTACTGATTCCCATACTGCTGGCCACTAATGTGTGTGTTGTGTCGTGACAGTCGTGACCGACTCTTCATGACTCCATGTCCATGGAGTTTTCTTGGCAGGTATACTGGAGTGGTTTGCCAATTCCTACTCCAGGCACCTACAGCCGCTGGTATTCCCTGGTGGTCTCCCATCCAAGTACTAACCAGGGCCGACCCTGCTTAGCTTCCGAAATAAGGTGAGATCGGATGTGCTTAGGACATCTAGGTAGTGTGCTGGCCACTAAGCATATTAAAAATATTGATTATTGAATACTACGTAGCTGACCCTAAATGTAAAGTTCCTTCAGTTTGTTTCAGCTGGCAATTCTCCTCAAAATATTAACTCTTGCAGAATGTGAAATGGTTTGGTCACTTGGACCAATTATATATCTTATTAAAGGGTCTTACTCTAATGTGGTTGGTCCAGCTGGATTCAGCAGGTGTAAAACCTGAGATTGATATGATGTAGGTCATAGCATTCTGGATGATCCTGGGTTGTTTGTCCCTACACTTGATTGTATGCAGGTGTTTTTAACAGAAATGGGAACAGTCACCCTTTTAAAAAATACAATACCTAGAATACCTGTGACATCATATTAACTGATTATGCGGACAACTGTAGACCAAAAATATTAATTCTACCATCTGTGTGTTTTCTTACTAGTATTCTGGAAAAGGGCCATTCAAGACAAGCATACGTGTGGCATTTCCATTAGAGTTCCTTTCCTGTCCCCTGTGTCTGTTTGGAAAAGTCAACAGCCAGGAATTTCATGAACAACAGCAATGGTCTAAAACCAGTGGCATGTCTGAAAGGGGAAAGGATTAAGGGTGTCATATAGCTTTCAATAAAATCCTTCCAACAGACAGATTCCCAAGAAACTTAGTTTCTGCCTAGGAATAGTCCTAAATTCACTTAGATTTCAAATGGCATGATCATATGGAAAAAGAATATCACTACAGAAAGCCACCATGTAGCCCAACACTAAGAATTACTTCATTGTGGTGCCCTGGCCCAATCTCTAACAGTGTAACGTAATATGAGTAATATGTAATATTAGTGTAATACTGGATGAGTAATGCTGATTCTTACATAGCAAAACTTCTGCACACAATGATCTCATAACATAAGTACTTTTTCAAGGGTAATTCCAACCATTAGGCGTATCCTCAACACCGCAGCTGTTGTTGCATTTGGCTGGTTATCAACCAGCTACCGGCATGCATTTGAAGTGAGTGCAAAGCTTGGAAAGATTTCTGCTAATGCTAATGTATTGCAGTCAAATCGTTTTGTGAAAATAAGAAATGTTTGATTTGTTATTAGTTTTTTAAAATAAATAAGTGGCAAATAAATTAATTTTTAAACAAATTATTTCCAGTCTCTCCAAGAGGAAAAGGATATGGTCAGAGTAATTGCCCCGATCAAAAGTCCACAGAAGAACTCCAGGGACCAAATAATCTACTGCAGAATTTGTAAAGCATATTGACCTGCAGGTGTAAACTAAACAATGAAGCACTACACCATACACAAGAAGCAGATTTTTTTTTTGTTGGGGGGGGGGGGGAATAAAATATAAATTACACAGTCTTCCAAATATGGTAAATTGAGTGAAGAAATGCTGCTGAGGGTTAGGATCAGAAAGCTATTCTACACTATGTCTTCTTGTGCAATATTTAATGTTTTAAGAGCTAGAACCACCACTCAAAATCTTTTTGGTTCATTAATGATTAATTTGCATTTCTAAACCGAATGCTAAACTGTGTAGAATACTTTTAGGACGCTATCATTCACTACAGAAGCAAATGACCATTTTAAAGACCATCTATACAACACACACTGTGCATATAATAAATGATGTGACATGTTTGTTGCCATACCTTTTGTTCACCAAATCCAGGCAATGCAGTGAATAACATTGAATAACATTCAGATCTAGGCTCTAGGTAAGCCCTATATAGGTAACATTAATCCTGCTATATCCAGCATGCAAGCAAACATGCCCAGCTGCACGCCCTCCACTGTTGTTTTCTTCAAGCAGACACATACAAGTCTGTAGACAATGTAGTAGAGGATCTCTATGTGAGCAAGAATGCTGGAAGTACTCTAATAGGGCTTTATTCGGTGAATTCTGAATATTTCCAAATCCAAATGCACATCCCTATTTAAAACCACTATTACTTACTTTATCGTACTAAATGCATATTGCATTTTGTGCTTTGAAGTTTGTCATGTTTCAATGTATTCTGTATACGGTATGCCTGAAGAAATAATTGAGAACCAGTATTCAATTTGTTCCCTGCTTCTGCCATTTCAACAACATCTTTAGGCTGCAGTCTTCTGCACACTTAATAGCAGCCAAATGAACCGAGCTGGGCTTAATCTCAGGATTCTGTTCTTTATTCACTGCTTTGTTCTGGGACACGATCTGAGAGGGAGAAAAAAGATCTGCAACAATAATAAATGTATAAATGTCTGTACTTACATGTGTCAGGCTTGAGTTGGCTGTTTGTGATGCCAAAATACTGAGGATTTTCAATGACCGGAATTTTTGTCATTCCGATAATGACAGCGTCAGGACCGCCCTCAGAAGAAGATGGGGTGTTGCTCCCATTCGAGATATGGTGGAGAGGACTTGCCGAATCGTCGTCGTTGCTGATAACTGAAGAAGGACCTAAAGTTAGAAACAAAGATGTCCCCTGTAACTTGACATAGTTCTTCCCTCCCTCAGCCACCACTTCTGCATTCCCCACTGCCCACGTCAGGCGACATCCTGTAAGACCCATGTCAATCTGTTTGCGAAACAACATACTGTTTCAGACCAACACTATGATGGATACCTTACTTTATGAACCTTTAAGGCAACATGTCTACCAGTGGAACTTGGTCAGTTTTTTCCTTGCTTGGGTCTAAGGTGCTTTCTCTCTCTCTCTCTCTCTCCCTCCCCGTGTGTGTGTATGTGTGTGTGTGTGTGTGTGTCTGTGTCTGTGTCTGTGTGTGTGTCTGTGTCTGTGTCTGTGTCTGTGTGTCTGTGTCTGTGTCTGTCTGTCTGTCTGTCTGTCTGTCTCTCTGTCTCTCTCTCTCTTAACTCACTCATCCTTATTGCTTTGTATAGGCAACTGCCTTATTCTGCTCAGCCTGTTGCTCTTTTTTATTTATTTTTTGCTGAATCCTATGCAAGAAATATGAGGTATAATCCAGCAAAGCTGGCGTAGATGCCCCTTACCTTCTCCTTATATGCTCTACAGCCATCCATACTGTCCAAAATCTACTTCAGGGCAACCCAGTATCCCTGAAACACATCTAGAATGGCCACAGTAGGTTGGGGGGGGGGAGGAAATCCATTCCATGTCTATGCTTTTCACTTGGTTAAGAGACATCATTAAGACTTCTTAGTAACATTAAAGAAACTTGAAGGGTTGCAAAAAACAACACACACAAAAACAACTACTACTACAACACAAACTATGGAAGTGCATAAATTAAGATGAATGGTTAAACAAAAAGAAAAATATATTTACATGGAATGGATAAGTTGCAAAGGTGCTACCACCTTAGAGGAACACAGCCCAAAGCAGAGGAAATAATCTCCTTTCTGGTTATATGGAGTATATAATACAGAGAGCATAGGGCCTCTTCCACATGTTCCAATCATTATAAACCTATAACATCTGTTTGAAGCTGCTGGGGGAAGTCATCTGGAGATTTGGAGTTTGCTGCCATCAGTTATGCTGATGACTAGACATGGGCACGACTCGGCGAAATTGTCATTTCCGTTTTCGGTTATCGTTTCCATTACGTAACGGAAACGGTAACGATAATTACGCCATCAGAACTTGAACTCGAACTGAAAAAAGAAAAAATTGGTTGGGTTTTTCGTTTCCGTTTGTGGCATTGCGGCGATCGCACAATGCAAAGCACAGAAAAAGTTAAAAGTTTTTTTAAAAAACCCCGACTCCCGGCCAAAAAAGCAGGTGAAAATATGCCTGCCTGAGGCTTTGCCACCTACCAGAGGGGTGGTTTCTGGGGGGTCCCCGGCCTTTCCCCCCTCTTCTCCTGTCCTGGGCTGCTTGCACCAGGCTGGGGGGGGGTCATCCTCGTCGTCTTGCCATGCCATGCGGTGGGGGGAGGATCCAAAATGGCGACCGCAATTTTTCTTTTGAAATCGTGGTCAAAAAACACACCAAATCACCACAGAAACATGTGAAATTTATTTATTTTAAATACCTGAATTTTTATAGTAGCAGCAGTGGGTTTTTTTATAGCAATAAAACGTCGTATTGATTTTATTTTATTTTATTATTTTTTTTATTTTTTTAGACCTGCCCATTTGGGCTGGGCATGGGATGGGACCATGCAAATTTTTTGAACCATTCCACCAATGGCATCACCAGGTTTTTGACTGATACTTTTGGATGTCTCGGAGGGCATAAAAAGCCGAGGCACCTTCCAGAAATCGCAGTCAGGTGTATGGATGTGGTTGAGGGAGGAGGGTTGGCTGCTGGTGCTGGTGTGATCCGATCGAGATTGAGGAGGGAGACTGGAGGCTTTAGGATTTAAGTTAGGCATGCAGGGAGGGAATTGAATTTAGAAAATAATTTCTTTGATTCCCTGCAGCTTTGTCTGCTGAAGGGAATAGCAGTTTATTCTTTATTTCTTCTCTGGCAGTTTGTGAGGATTTTTTTCTGATATTGGATAAAGGGGGAGGTTCGACTGGGAGTGGGAGGTGTGGATTTATTTTAAATATATATTATATACTACCATTTATTTTCTATTTTCACAACTTCAATTTGCTTGCACACACACACATTTGGGGTGCAAGCCAAGAACAGAACCTCTATCCTAAGTGATATCCTAACTGCCCACTCGCCCGTCCGCCCGCGCCGCCCCCTGCCTGCGGCCCACGCCGCTGCTCACCCACTCGTCCGCCCATGGCCACTGCCCGCCCATGCCCCACCACCACCGCCGCCCACCCGCACCTCCCCCCGCCGCCCAACCCCCACCCTGCCCGCCACCTAGGGCGCAAAAACACCTAGTGCCGGCCCTGATTGCGGGACGCCCCTATGCTCTGGGAAGTCAAATTGCGCTAAATCGCGGTGGAAACAACAAACGACAAACGAAATGACAAATATTTGAAAAATTTCACGACAAATGGAAACGACCCGAAATGGACCCGTTCCGACAAACGAAAACTCGAAATGTCATTTTTTCTGGTCGTGCCCATGTCTACTGATGACATGCACCTCTATCTCTCCTTTACCAGCTCTGCAATGGACGCTGTCCAGATCCCAGAATGCTGCCTGGCTGCAGTTATAGAATGGACGAACAGGCTCAGGTTAAACCTTGATAAGACCAAGCTTCCATTCTTAAGAGGTACCTTGGGGAGTCATGGTGGCCTTCTCCCCAGTTTGGATGAGATCTTCTCCCAGCTCGCAGAAAGTGCGAGGAATCTGGGTGTGGTACTGGAGCCGCATCTGTCCTGGGATTCCCAGATAGCAGCCATGTCCAAATCAGCCTTCTGTAAGTTTCAGCTCATCGCCCAGATTCTCCCCTTTATAGAAGATATCTCCCCGAGGAGCACCAGTGATTTCCCGGATTGACTACTGCAACGCCCTCTACATGGGGTTACCCTTGAATCTGATCCATAGACTGCAGCGGGTTGCAGAATGTGGCAGCTAGTTTGGCGGTTGGTGCGAGCAAATATGACCGCATCACTCCCATACTGTCTCACCTGCACTGGCTGCCTGTTGCATCTCAGGTCAGGTTCAAGGTGATGGTTTTGACTTATAAAACCCTCCATGACTTGGGATCTGAATATATGATGGAGCGTCTGTCCCTTAGATTAATAAATGCCTGTCTAACTACATCTTCTTTAGCACTAGCACTAAGGGAAACCCAAAAAACTATTACAAGAAACCGGGCTTTCTCAGTGGCTGCACCTGCACTTTGGAACAAACTGCCAGGTGATATCTGTTTAGATCTTTCTGTGGCATTATTTAAGAATTCTTTGAAGGCCTGGCTCTACCGTGAAGCTTTCGGCAGTGCTGCACGCTACTCACCACCTACTTGACTCACTATTATGATTTGTTTGTTCTATGTGTTTACTTAATATATGTAAAATGTTGTTTTTTATTTTGTTGTTTTAACTTGTACACTGCCTGGAGTTGTTCTCTAAAGTAAACTTGGCAGTAAATAAATAAATAAATAAATAAATAAATAAATAAATAAATAAATAAATAAATCTCTTAGTACCAGCATTCCAGCTCCAGTTCTCCACAAGGAACCCTCATTAAGATTAATGCCCAGTCCTCCTCATATTTAAAAAAATCATTTTACTAATGTACACCTCTGACATATTCAAATATTCAAGGGTTAATCAGGGGCTTAAACAAAAGAAAAGAGCTTCTGAATAATTAAAGGCCTTCTAATAAGGTTCCTCACTGCCTTTGAGACTCTGTGAATTAAATCTATCCTCCTCACACAAGATGGCTGAAGAAATTCAAAGAACCACAATTTCCCCCACTGTCAAGGCAGCTACGGGCCATCTGACACCGACCTCATTGCATTTCAATAGTGGCAGGTCCCTGGGCCAGCAATCAATTATAAATGAAACCAAACTAAAATATCTCTCTTTATGTTTTAAGGTGTGTGTGTGTGGCGGGGGGGGGGGGGACCAAGTCCATTTTATGATTATAACCCTGTAAATCCCCTCAGTTGTATGATTTCGCAGAGGGAACTTCAAGTGTTCTGTAGTCCCAACATTTTCTTGTTAGTATAAGAAGCCTTCATCTTCACTCCTTCTCCTCATGTAGGTGCTGGACAGAAATGTACACTACAGTAGGCATTCTGAGAGTAGTGAGGAGTTAAGAGCAAGGCGCATTGATGACCTCATCCACTATGCATCTTCAGAGAGCTGCCACCCTTATGCTACATCTCTCAGAAGATTTGTTTTAAACAGAGGAGAGAGAGAAGAAAAAGGCAGGTGCTTTCCACTCCTTTCAATCTCAGGATCTCCTTTGGGCCACAGTCATGTCCCAAAGGAGAATAAAGCCTGAAGAAAGCTGTGTTAATCCGCATCAACCAAACAGTTCTAGTATCGTTAATCTCCACTGGGTGCAGGTGTCTGGTAAAATTAATACATCTTCATCGCCCAGTTAAGACAATGCCACCACAAATACAACAGTGATATCTGACTACAGTAGGGCCCCGGTATCTGCTAGGAATCAGTTCCAGGCCTTCCTGTGGATAACAAAAACCATGGATAAGAGAGAACACCCCCAAAAAACTGCTGTTTTGTGACAGTAGCTTGCTTTATTGCTGCTGTTTGTGGCAGTAGCTTGCTTTACAGCTGCTGCTTTACAACAGTAGCTTGCTTTGCAGCTGCTGAATTGTTTATTTAATTTTTCCCTCTGACAACCATAGATAACTGAATCAGTGGTTAATGAATCAGTGGATACAGGAGTCCTACTGTATATATTATCCCTGGGAATGTCCTCCCAGATCCATCTCAGAAGATGTCATTGTATTAGTTACACAAATCAGTCAATTTGTGCTCCTGGCTGTCACCTAGGCACTTCATATTTACTTTGTTATTTAATTAAATGGTTGAAAGCCATTTTCTAGCATTATGCACTTCAGTTGGGGACACAAATTTAGCCCCAACCTCATGAGCTTGCTTACATCTGTTCTAAATAACCCTGTGTGTTATAGCCTTATTAGTGTTAAATACATTTGAAACTCTAGCCATTAGCTTTTCCTGGTGTCCTGCTAATCTATGCAGATACATATGGAATTTCTGCACATATAAGGCTTTCGTGTTGATCTGAATGTGAGATGTCACATGCCCCAATCCTTACTATATATGGACAGCTTCCTCCAATGCAGATGTCAATGACAAAAAACATCCAAACCACATATACTGGCACATTTATAATCAGCAGCAGAGAATTAATAACAAAAGGGAAATGTTGACACAAAGTAACTATTGCATTTCAATATGTTCAAAGTAGTTGAATTCCCAACAAAGTATTCCCAATGAAACAATGACAATGAAGGATTGGTGAGAGTTTTTCTGATTTTTGCAATACCTATTTTTTTAAGCTGTGCTTGTTATGTAATTAACAGATGGTAAGTTTCTGTGTGTCAGGAGACAGCTAAATTTACACCTATTTAAATGCCTAGTTTGTCAGTTCCTTGATAAATGTGAGTAAACCAGTGTACAAACTGTTTTAATGCTTGCTCATCTGACAGACTAGCTATTAGACACACAAAAAACCCCAACAACTGTACATCTCATTTCCTTAATGCACTGCCAAAATTACATTTCAGTCAAAGCTAACTCTACAGAGCCAACATGTATTTGATTGGTCAAATGTATGTAATGGGTTTTAAGAAGAAAGAATCATAGGAGCCGAGTTAGGAAAAGCTACATGTGAATGTTAAAGAACTTTCAGTGTCCTATCAGTTTTACAGTATCAACTTGGAGGGAAGTGTTGTTTTCTTAATCAGTTGCAAAACGTCTGCCATGTTCAACATGTTTTTTCACTTGAAAAGACCAAAAAAAAATCAACATCTAGAAATGATTTATTTCTTAAAAATCCAGAACTGACTTGTAAATGGCAGTTCGTAAAGTACCATCGTAGAAGAAAAACTTGGATAACAAACACTAATAGTGCATTAATAATATAAATATATCATTAGGGGGTAGAACAGATTGAAATCAACAAGTTAATAAAGCTTTTTCTACATGTAGAAATGTATGCCTGACATACTTATTGTATTTGTAAACCGCTGCCACCGCCACCATTTTATTTAGATTACTCTTAAGCAAGGCTGCTCCCAAAGCTTTGGACAAGCCACCAGCTTGCACTGCTCCGCACATCTCTCTGGAGTAGACTAAATCCTGAATGGCAACCGTTGGTCCATCAGAGAAAGAAAAGGAACCCTTTTGCAGCAGCACCCATCTGCTCTGTCACCAGAGACGGATGAAAAGACATTGTGGAGGAAGCACCTACCCCACACTGGCAAGGAGACAGAAGCTGTGCTGATGAAGTGGCTGAGATGCCAATGAAAGCCGAAGAGGCAGAGGAAGAGGAAGAGGAGAACATGGCAAATGCCACCCAATGCAGTTTTATGTTTTATGCTCAGAACCTGTTTCTCTGGGATGAAAGGCTGGGGGTGGGTGGGTTATTTATTTATGTATGTATGTATTTATTTATTTATTTATTTTAATATATATATACCACCCGTCTTCCGGAAGAACTCCTGGCGGTTTACAACAAATAACGGGCATAAAAACAAAGAAACAATAACAACAATAATCGACATATAAAACAATATAAATAAAAAATTATGATATTAATAACATCTCTGTTCAGATTTTTTTTATCACTAGTAAGGCAAGAGACAGCTATCTGCATTCAAAAGAAAGGAAGAAGAGAAAAGAGGAGATGGTACATTTTATTGTACTAAGCCAGTCTCTTTCTTTCTTTCTTTCTTTCTTTCTTTCTTTCTTTCTTTCTTTCTTTCTTTCTTGTGTGAAGAGATTTGCTGGCCTATGTGCTGGTCGGACATATCGATCAGGCATGTACCTTCCCAGCATGGTGTCTAGACAGAAAGATGGTAATTATCTTTGCTTGTCAAAAAACACAGATTGTGGCTGGCCCTTTTGTGGGGGTGGAACTGTCTTCTGTTGCACAGAGCATGGATGCACCAAAAACACTTACATTACCTCCAAGAAGGTATTCTGACACATTCCCACATAGAGCATTGCTACTCAAGGGAGCCATCTGTAGTAGAATCATGTGATGGAAGTAGAATAGCAACTTGCCCCATAAAATATATAACAGCAAGCATTTGCCATTCACTATCACACATAATGAACCTGCAGTTCTGCAGGACTGGGTTCAACATCCTCTTGACCACAACATTCTGAACAAACTTCATAAAGCAAGACTATTAATGCTGCATTTTCTGTTATTTATTTATTTACCATATATATATATAAAATATTTTTATCTTGCATTTCTACTTTAAAAAGACCCAAGCAACAAAAGTGCCCTTTTGTCAGGTGTTAAGTGGCTGCACAACATGTTATCTGATACAATGATCTACACAGATACTCAAAATTAAATTCTACTCAGTCAAGTAGGACTTACTCCCAGGAAAGTATATATGTCCTTGGGAGAGAGAGAAATCACCAAAGGTTTCCACAAAAAGCCAGGTCTTTAAAGCTTTCCTAAAAAGGCTGGCAGAGACTCAGCCAACCTGAACTCTGATGGCAACTTATTCCAAAGTGCTGGGGTGGCCACTGAGAAGGCCCGATTATGAGTGGAAACCCTCCCTCAGAGTGACCACCCAAAGTGAAAAGGCAAGTGAAGCTCTGGTCAGCCAGGACGAAGCTGACCTCTGGGAGATGTGCTCTGTGGATAGTCAGGTCCCAAGCCATGATGGAGGGTTTTGTAAACCAAAACCAATACTTTGAACCTTATCCGGGAGGCAACAGGTAGCCAATGCAGGTGAGCCAGGATGGGGGTGATGCGGTCATACCTGCTTGCACCAACCACCAGCCTCGCCGTTTCCTTCTGCACTCGCTGCAGTTGCTGAACAAGGGTCAAGGGTAAACCCATGTAAAGAGTGTTACAGTAGTCTATCCTCGAGATCACCAGTGTCTGCACTACTGTCCTAAGGGAATTCATGTCCAGGTATGGGTAAATCTGGGTGATAACCGCAGTAACCCACTAGATAGATAGATAGATAGATAGATAGATAGATAGATAGATAGATAGATAGATAGATAGATAGATAGATAGATAGATAGATAGATAGATAGATAGACAATAAAAAGCAATAGCCGTAACCCAGTTCAGCACAATTTGCCCAAAAACGTTGGTCCACTTTGGAAATTATAGCAAGGTATGTGAATCAATGTTTACTTCATTGTGTTTCTGGAAATCTGACCTGCTTTGGTGGATCCTCCTTTAACAGAGATTTGTAAGCAATGGTGGACAGCCACCTGTCAGGTTGGCTTTGCTGGTGGATTTCCTGAATCTGCAAAGGAGCTGGGCTTGACAAACCTTGAGGGTCCTTTCCATCTCTACAGTTCTATGATTCTTCCCCTACTGTTTACTGATATCACATCACAAGACTTTATTTTTTCCAGACCTATTTTTCCTGCTATTCATACTTCCCAGGTTTTCATAGAATGCTGTACAGCTGCTTGCATGTTACCGATGTTGTATTGTTTTCTGACAATCATACAGGAGGATGCTATTTGAAACATTTTCTTTTGGACGCACATTGTGACCACGTTTCTTTAACACATTTCTAAATTTAAGGGCTACTGTTCTCCTTCTTAATCTAGTAGCAGCAGATGGATTAGAAATATTTGCTTTAAATTTCCCACAGTGCTACAGACTGACATGACATTTGGAACAGCAGCAGGTACTGTACAGAATACCACCAGCAGCAGCAGTAGGCCTCAGGCAATTGTGCATTTAGAAATTTTTCAGACAGAAAGAGATAGCCCACAATTGGAAGAGGAAAACTCTTAACAGATCACAGCACCTGAATGTTGCAGCAGGACTTGGTCTCCTCTTAAAAAGACAGTTTCAATCACCGATGGAAACATTAATGTGATTTTGCCTCTGATTGCAAGCAGTCTCCAAGGCTGTTGCTGGCTTTAGATTATGGACCTAATGTTTTCAAGTGCCACTCTCTTTAGATAGTGATCATGCACAGTATGTACTCAGTTAATTGTAATACCTGTATATGGTCACCTAGTCTGGTTGTGGTTGGGAAGCCTTCTGCTCATTCTGCTGAATGGCCCCTCTACCTCGAAGCCCTGCCTGAATGGCAGTACTAACACTTGTCCTGATTGCAAACTTCTGAGAATGCAACAACAAATTATGGGACTACAGATTTGCTTTTAGCAACCTATTCCCTCACCCCTCATAGTGGGAATTCCTCAAAACCCTCAATAACCAGATCTGTGCTCAGCCCATGTTTACACTCCCACGATTAATTAGAAAACAGATCACACTAAAGGCAAGATATGCATAGGTGGAAAAGCATGTGTTGTGACAATAAGAGGACTTTTCCCACTTAACCAAGCACCTCTTCTAAAAATGAACTAATCAGTCATTTAGTTTTACCCTCAGAAGTGGGAAGGTGGTCATTGCTAAAGATAGAGTGAATGTTTGGCTCTGTTCGGCCTCATCCAACACAAGATTTCTCAGGTGCAGAACTGGACTTTGACTTTAAAGTAAAACACCTGGACTTATAACAGTCGATTAAGGACATCTTGATAAAAGCTTTAAGGAAAAGTGTATTCAGCTATACAAACATATTTCAAAATAAATTTTAAGTATTTCCAGTTCAGGGCATACAATTATTTCACCATAACCTTAAGAAATACTTAAAGAGTAGGGAGGAAAAATGAAATAAGTTTATGTATTTCATACAAAGGAAACCTATCTCAGGACAGGCAGGTGGTCTCCTGAACTTTTGCCGGGCTACTTTTCCCAGTCCACATATTGTCCTTTTCCCAGTCCACAAACTGTCCATTGCACAAAATCCATTGTATTTTGTTGGTATTACTCCTTTCCTATATTGTCCACTGGTATTCTGGAGTTTGGCATGACCTCAAATTTTAGACTGCCACTGTAATTACATTAGCTTCTCATAGGCCTGCTTAAAGAAAGAAGTCCAAGCCATATGTAAGGGAGACAGTGTAACAAGAAAATGTGCACGCAACAGTGCTGTTGCACCAAGCTCAGTTCAACGCTAAAGAATCACACCAATCGTTTGCATCAATAACTAACTCAGGGGCTGCAGCTGATGAACGGCTTCTCCCATCACCACTGGCTAGACTCACAAGAGAGAGTAGGGACAAGGGCTGGGAAAAAGCTGTAGGGTCGTGGGTTCCCTCGCTGTGACCCTAACTGCACAGGAGAAATCATTTGTTCGTCTTCTTCAGAGGGTCAGTCAATCTTCAAATGAGTCAGTTCTTTCTCTGTATGCATTCTGGGCAGCCTGCCAGTCTTTGAAGATATTTGTAGCTCAAGAAGTAAAATATTCTCTCCTGACCCTTGAACAGAAATGGTTGCCTGTGTGCAAAGTTCAAGTACAAGAACCAGCCAGCAGGATTTTTCTCACTCGGAGTGCAGTGAGCTCTGATCTCAAGGACACACGGCTCATGAACCTTGCAGGAATGAAGCACTATTTTTTTTTCATCTTTCATTTTACCAGTCAGCCCCCTGTCATGTTACACCTCTTTGGTTGACAAGGAAAATCGATTTCTCTTGGGTTAAAGAGAACTACAGCAGGTTACCTCACAGTTTGCCATCGATGGAGAGGAAATGCCTTGGAGTGACATTTTAAGTGTTCTCCATATTGAATAGCGTCGGCACTATGAGTAACTTCTGGTTTTGTTTCTGGGTAGCAAATAATTGACAACAACGTCAAAGGGTTGTTCACACTAACTGAACTACCTTTAAATACAACTTTAAGAATAAAAAGACGGAGCACCACAAAGTGCCAATACCTTAGAGGATGTAAAATGAGCCACATCAAGTGAATGAATTTTGTTGATTAACTTGCTGAATATGCTTGTTTAGGTATATATTCTGTACTAAACACAAGTGCACACCACTAGATGTTTCATCTGAACATCTGCTTCCAGGACCTTATTCCTGGAAAAATGTGTCTGCAGTCAGTATAACACCCTGCCTCCTACAGTCAATTCTCGTTTATTTCTGAGTGATTTTCTTCAACTACTGTATTTGCACACCCTTCTGTGTGATAACAGATGCCCACTATTCTGTTTCAAACTTCTGAAATCAAGTAGAAAAACCATTATATCAATCAAGCAATTGTGTTTCTGTTTCTTGTACTACTTTTGAAATGTAACTTGCTAATAACCTTGCTACCTCAGAAAACTATTGCCACCATTTCAGGTATCTGTGTAATTGCTACATGGAAGTGCAGCAATGGATATTGTGCATAGAATCATAGAATCACAGAGTTGGAAGAGATCTCAAGGGCCATCTAGTCCAACGCCCTGCCATGCAAGAACCCCCATCACAATATTTCCGACAGATGCCATCCAGCCTCTGCTTAAAAACCTCCAGGAAGGAGACTCCACCACCCTTTGTGGCAGCAATTCAGCATTCAAGAAACCAACTCAAAAATAAGTGTATTCAAAACAAAATAATTATAACATTTACACTGGATCTTGGAAAAACTGCTAGCAGCTAATTCTGATAATACATGGGAAAATATTTTTCTGGATTTTTCTTTTCTTTTAGTATAGTGTTTGCTATTATCTGCAGTTTTCAGTATGCATGGGGGCCCAGCTTGGAATCAATCCCCCCATTGATACAGCAAGGTTCCTACTGTACCTTGACTAAGAATTAAGGCAGAGTATGAGAGTTATTTGTGGCTTCATTTCAGGGAGCAACATGACTTGGGACATCCGTGGCCCTGGGGATATTGAGGGGAGCCTTGAAGCAAAATGCTCTGTGTGAGATGACTTCCTTCTTGCTATCATCTCTTGCCTTCTTCCTCTGAATCCGTCTGTTTTGTCCCACTTATTTTCTGTAGAGAGCCATGGGACAAGGCGGGTTTTATGGGAGTTAAGGTTACAGTTTTCCTTGAAAAGTGTCGTGAAAGCATGCCCACAAGTAGGTCCTTGATCCAAGGCTTGTCATTCTTGCTGTAAATAACTGGTCCCACAGAACATAGAATAGAATTGCTGCTGTAGTCTTTTGGCAAAATAAATAGCTGATACAAAATTACATTCTCCTTTTCACGTTATCATCCAGTTAAAAAGCTAACAGTTCTTAACAGAATCAATACCACATTATGGTCGAATCATATAATATGCTTAGCATGTTTTCAGAAGTACTTTCCCAACCAATAAAATACACTTATTTGTCATGGCACATATTTTTCTTCAGTTATGTATTTTGCAGCTAGTGTGCTTTGTGTTGTGACTGCTCCTTGAAAAGCAACAATAGCTTAATTTTCTAGTCTAATTGCTGAGTCACACACCTCTGGTGAAATTCCACTGTGAGCTGGAAAACAGGTTAATTGCAGAAAATACACATCCCTAAATTTACAAGTTGAAAATGGGGAGGAGGGAGGTCAATGTATGTGAGATGAAATCAAGGCAAGATTTCTTTATAAATTACAGGGTGGTTCTGTAATTCCTCATACACTGTATGAGGAATTACAAAACTACCCTGTGTATGCAATCAATGTGCTGCTGTCAATGAGGGTAGTTTCAGCCCACAAGCAACATTTGTCATCAATATAAGTAACATTTGGAAAAGGCTATAGCATTTTGCCCTTCATGGCTTTATGGGTATAAAATGAGATGTCTCCCAGTTCTGAGGCGGAATAATTGACCTAAACAATCAGCTTAATTGTCTGAATCTATGAATGTGTGTGATGCATCTTTATACCCAAATGCAGCAGAAAGAAGTATATCCTGCATTAGTATCTCAACATTACAACCAATCTCTATAATATAATGTTCAGCCAATTTTAAAAAATCCATCTCTCTTCTTTCAGCTCTTCACAAATTAATAGAATCAAGTTCTGAAGTCTCATTGATTCATGCTCAGGCAAAATTACCAATGGGAATTTTGCCAGATTAGGTATTAAGTGCTTGTAGGACTTGGCCCACAACACTAAAAAATATGAGAAATTACCTCAACCCATCTGTGTCTAAAATACATTGCTCAAGCCCTAACATTCTGCAAGAGCCTCACTTTGCCAGACTCCTTGGCACAGAGACAAGGGATTAGCAGCTGTTACTCATTTGCAAGGATGGCAATTTCTAGCTCTTCAAAATCATAAATAATATTCTGACTGGTCTGCATGCCCATGGCGTTGCCTCCTCCTTATACCAGAAGACAAAATATGGTAAAAAGGGAAGGAAAGATTTTACCAAACGTCTACATGGCTGCACACAATATTGAAGAAGTACGCATCTTTATTGAACACAACTTTCCAGATTCAGTGGATGGATGGTCATGCAGGTTTAACACCAGAAATAATATATGGGAAGACATCAGACATCTCTCTGAGTCTGCATGGGTACATCAAGCTCCACTACATCAGGGATCTGACTGTTTCATTTGGAGATGTGGATTCTAGGAACTACCCCTGCCTTCTCCATAATTAATTTCTCTATGGACTAGCAAATAGGGTTGAACTCTTCCGGTAAGGGATTTTCCTTCAATAATTCCTTGAGTAATGGTGGAATCTAAGTCATATCTAGATGATTGATTCTGGAACAAATGTTAGAAGCTGCCTCTCGCTCCAAGCTCTCTGCTTCCATTAGCAATGGTTTTCTGAAGGATCAGGCAGAGAGATTTGGAGCCATGTTTATTAAGATTATTTTAGCTAAAAAAAATATCGGAGACTGAACTGAGGAACTTGTTCATTGTGATCCATTTGGTTCACTTCCATCATTACTCCCCTGCAAGCCATGCTGTATGAATCAAATAGAAAGAAATAAGCATTCTTCTTAGCACATTGAGCATTTGCAATCTGTAACAAAAATTGCCATCTACTATTTGGTATGTTAAGCCTTGGCAATTTGAATGGACAGTACAAGCTATAGATGAAAGATCGTACCAAGGACATTTCAGCTCCTGAAATTCTATGAGATGGGGCTGATACAGGTTGCACTCCTACATGTGGTGGGCCATGTTTTTATTTACTTGCACTATTGAAAGCATTTGAATTCCATGCTCCTACAAAGAATCTGGGGCTAATCTTTTCTTTGATGAGGGGAATGTGACAGGTCTGAATGTACATTATGCTCATTCCCTTTTTTAGGCAAATAAAATCTGCAACAGTCAACAAACCAATAAAACAGTTCCGCAATCTTTTTCTAATAACAGCATAAAAGAGGTCCATTGTAAAATGATATAATGCAGAATGCTTATCTCCCATGCAATGTCATTTCTAATTTTTCCACAAGTAAAATCAAACTTGAAATCAATAACATGTTTTTAGGCAGAGGAAGTTGTTTATTATATAGCTGATCTGCTAAAAGGGTACAAGATTTACCTATTCTGAAAATATGTGAAAACAAGACAAACAGCAACAGCCTGAACCAAACCTGGGAGGCAATTTGGTGAATGATCGTGACCTTGGTCTCTGATCAAAGGTACTGAAAGGCTTCCTTATGCAGAGGGCAGAGTGCTTCAGTCATTCAAGTGCAGATTGTTGGATATATCAGTCTATCATGCTGATTTCAATACAGATGGGAGGGGCTATGCAGGCCACAATCTACCTGGTCTATTTGCATGAGGACAAATTAGAGGGATTTGTATTCCCCAGGCTTGCAAACCACACCTATCTACTTCCTTCTTCTTCCCACATGTAAACCTTGGGTAGAAGCCATTACCCGTTTTGACCTCACAGAGGATGTGATCTCTGTGATGTGTGTCCTTTCTGCCTCAACATGTGGCAAAAAGACACAGACAGACAGAACTATTTGTGCGAGATATTCTTTCTTCGTTTCTTTTATTCCTTCAGCCTGCATTTAATCTGAGCTGTATAAGTGTCTGCTAGAGAAGTATGCAAATAAACTCTTTTTATACTCTTTTTTAATCCAAAGAAGCTTCTTGTGAGTTTATTGCTTAAAGGGCTAGATTTTTCAAGAGGGGTGGAGACTGGGAACTTCTAAAGTTGATTACTTTCTTGTAAGCAAGCCATACTTCTGTTGCACATTGAAACAGAAATTCAAGCGAATTTCTAGCTTTGCCAACACAGAAATGACCTGGGACTACCCAGGCTCAATTCCTCATAAGGACATGATGTTCAACATATAATCTTGATCCAGTCACAGGCACTCTGCCTAACCTTCTTGAAATAAATTATATCAAGATAAAATGGGGGGGTAGGGAACTGAAGAACTGCGGAATACATCAGAGAAAATCAGTAGATAAACATAATGAATAAAACAATTGAAGCAAGGGCTTCACATTTGTGGAATATCTCAAATTCTGTTCCAATTAGTGTCCATCAGATATTGTCACTAAATAAGTTTAAAAGGCTCATCTATTTCTCTTGGACTATAAATGAATAAGGACTTTGCTAATGTTATTATGCTTACAATTAGAGATGGGCACGACTTGAAAAAAAATTTTTTTGAGTTGTCGTTAGTCGGGCTGGTTCCGTTTTGGGTCGTTTCCGTTTTTCGCGAAAATTCGCAAAAATTAGTCGGTTCATTTTTTCGTTTTCGTTAGTACTGGTTTTTTGGGGGGGTAGCGGGCTCCTGGAGGCACCTCTGTGGGGTGGGTGCCTCCTCTGGCCCGCTATAAAGGGAAAGCGGGCTCCTGGAGGCACCCGTGGGTGCCTCCTATCCTCACCCACTAGGAAAGGGAAGCAGGCTCCAAGAGACCCCTCAACATGGGGGTCTCCCCTCCTCACCTGCTGCTGCTGCAAAATGGTATGCAATAGCCGTATGGATATGCATACCAGTTGCAGACAGTGAGATTAGTGATGGCAGTGAACCCAGAGCCATAGGTGATGCCTAACTAAGGCTCTCGCACCACCATGTCTCACACAGAAGGGAATTGTACTTGCGTGTAGTGCAATGCAAGTAGATCTGGCTTAGGGTTAAGGTGGGTTAGTGCAAGGGCTAGGGTTAGGCTAGTGACGGGTAAGGTTACGGTGGGCTAGTGGGTTGCACCTCTGGGTGCCTCTCTGACCCACTAAGAAGACAGTCTGTGACGTATGGGTAAGGACTGGAGTCAAGGGTTAGGGTTAGGGTTAGGGGGCTAGGGCAGGTTTTAGGGGGCTTTTTGGCACATCCCAGAAGTCTCCATGGCCAAGTGGCCATGCGATTGGTGGGATGGCTCCAAAAATTTGCATAGTCGTCCACTCCCACATGGCTGGCCACTCAGCCAGCCCATCATTGCGCAGGTGTAAAAAAAAAATCAATGGAGGACAGAGGAGGAGAGGAGAGACATTTTGTTGCAAGAAAAAACCCACTGCTACTGTGAAAAATCTGGCCGTTTATAAATTTTCGCATGTTTCTGTTGTGCTTGTGTGTTTTTGGACCACGATTTTAAAAACAATATTGCGTTTGCCGCCCCATTTTGGATCCCCCACCCACACCGCATGGCATGGCGAGTCCGGCTGCACAGGACGGGGGGGGGAGGCGGGACCCCCCCTCCAGTAGGTGCCCTGCGCCCTTAGTCAAGCAGGCATTTTTCCGCCTGCTTTTTTGGCCCGGGAATGGGTGGGGGGAGAGTTTAAAAGTTTTTTCCTGTGCCGTCCGTGCCGCTTGCTTGCGCTTTAATTGCGGCGGCCGGCGGCAAGACTGGGCTTTTTGCTGGCTGCGAGCCTGCGGCGAGTCCCACAGAGCAGCCCACTAGGACGGGGGATGGGGGGGAGGCCGGGGACCTCCAGAAACAACCCCTCTGGTAGGTGCCCTGAGGCACGGCAGGCATTTTTCCGCCTGCTTTTCGGCCAGGAACCGGGTTTTTTTAACTTTTAAAAACTTTTTTTCTGTGCCGCGTGGCATCGCGCGATCGCGCGATGCAAGGAACGAGCACGACAAATCAGACCAAAATTGTTCGTTCGTCGGTTCGAGCTAGAAGTCTGGCGGAGTAATTCCCGTTACCGTTTCCGTAGAGTAACGGAACTGAGTAACGGAAACGGAAACGGGAAGACCGCTAAGTCGTGCCCATCTCTACTTACAATAATATTTAGTTTTAATGTGGCTCCTAATGGAGAAATGCTTTGGTTTTATCATTCATTGTATGATTATCCTATTATGTTTTCTGATCTTAAGCTTATTCTGTGCCATTTTAAGGAGGTTCACTAAAAGGAGATTTATACTGTACATCTGGTACACAAACAATCCACCTCCAAATCCCTATAGGAATGCTCAGGGGTTTAGGAATCTGGCTGTGGAGCCAGGCAAAGACTGCAAGTTTGAATCTTCACTATGTCTCCTTGACAGGGACTGGACTTGATGCTCCATGGGGTGTTTTCCAACTCTGCAGTTCTAAGATGATGATATTCACAATGAATAACATTGACATGTCACTTTGACATGAACTTAAAATTGATTTAGCATCTTAGAACTTAGCCAGATATCAAGCCTGACTTCCACAAAGCATAGTTATATTCCAGCTTTCTTCTACCTGGGTGGGTCCTTCCGAATGTATTGAACTACTATTTTACCAGTACCAACCATTACGTTGACTATGGAATGATGGGTGTTGCATTGGAGAAGGCTGTGTCATGCATATAATAAGAAGACTTGTAACGTTAAAACCTGTATAAGCTTGTAAGTAATCCAGCTACCTCAACACGTGGCACAAACCAGTGACACAAATGATCTTTTTAAAAATCAAAACTTTGTTTTTATAATGCATGTCATGCTTTATCACTGCATCTTTATTCAAGCAGGAAAAAGCTTACATGTTTTTGCTACAGAAAGCCATTATTGTCATCACACTTTGTGTTAACAATGATGGCATAATCTTGCTTAATAATAAACTTAAAATATCTATTTAAAAGTGAAATAACAGCACACATAGGAACAGCCTTGCTGGAACAGACCACAGCCCATCTAGCCCAGCATTCTGTCTCACACAAGGGCTCACCATTTGCTTCAGGGTATTCCCAAGCAGATGTCTTCACCTGCCTATGATTCCCTGCAAATGACATTGAGAGATATCCAGCCTCTCTCTCCAACCCAGAGGTTGTCCATAGGCATCCATAATGATAGCCACTGATACCCTTGTTCTCCATGAACTTGTCCAAACATTTCTTAAAGTTGTCAAGGCTGACAGCTGTCACCACTTCTTCTGGCAGGGAGTTCCACAGACCAGTGATCCTCTGGGTGAAAAAGTACTTTCTCTTATTTGTTTGAAATCCAGCACCAAACGTTTCATGGAGTGCCCCCTAGTTTTAGTGTTGTGCGATAGGGAAAACAGTTTTTCCTTATCTACTTTGTCCACACAGTGTATGATTTTATAAACTTCAATCAGGTCACCTCTTAGGTGTCATCGTTCAAGAGTGAAGAGGCCCAGCCGTTGCAGCCTCAGGTGGCAAGGAAGGTGTTCCAGTCCCCTAATCATTCTGGTTGCCCTCCTCTGCATTTTTTCTATTTCCATATTATCCTTCTGGAGGTATGGTGACCGAGTCGGTCTCTCACTGACACTGCTTAGCTGATTAGGAATGCCTGGAGGCTCTGGGGCATTCAGTTTAGGGACTTCATAAGAGCATAAGGCAAGCCATGCCAGATCAGGCCAAAGGCCCATCTAATGCAGCTCCCTGTATGTCACAGTAGCCCCACCAAATGCGTCAGGGAGCGCACGAGACTAGAATCTGTCTCCTGATACCAGTCCCCTGCATCTGGCCCTTGAAGTACCCTGGTTTTAAGCCTGGGGATTACACATCTCCATCATGGTTTGGAACCTGTGATGGACTTTTCCTCCAGGAATCTGTCCAATCCCTTTTGAAGGCATCCAGGCCAGATGCCATCACCACATCCTGTGGCAGGGAGTTCCGCAGACAAACAATACGCTGGGTAAAAAAAATATTTTTGTTTGTTTGTTCTCACTCTCCCAACCCTCAATTTGAATGGTTGCCGCCTAGTCCTGGTATTTTGTGAGAGTGAAAAGAGTGTCCCTCTATCCACTTTACTCATGCCCTGCAATATTTTGTACACGACTGGAGAGTCGTCAACTTGAATAAAATACATAAAGGGCTTTCAATCTGTTGCACTTTGAGAAATGTTCCAGGAATTCATAAAGGAACAATTATGCTGTGATTTGATTTATATTATTCTAGGGAAGCAGAATGCTGAAACAATGATGTGGGCACTTTTCGTGGAAGCTATTAAATAAACAATACTGATAGGCGAAAGATTTCAAAAGAGGGTAATTGTGGAGTAGATTTTCTTTGAAAAATTACAGATCAGTTTTTGGTGTCTTCATTTTGCATCCTAGAACAGATGGCCTCCAGTCCCCTGTACCTTGTTCTCTTCTTGGGTCTACAAGAATATCTTCATTATCTTGATATAACCGTGGAGTGGATCAACAGTGGAGTGGATGTATGAGTATATATGAGTGTACAAAACCAAGTTATATAGTTTCCACAGCTAATTCCACCCCACTTTGGGAACCAGCTAGTTTTAACCTAGCAGCCCAAATAAAAAATGAAGACCCAATCTTGTGCAGCGCTCATAGTTCTCTGGTTCAAAACCTATACTGAATAATAAGACATCACAGGCATTCAATATACAGAACCTTGATCTGGGGGGGCAGGGGTGGGAACAGTATATAATAATGCCAAGGTAAGTTATTCAGGTTTGTCTGAAGCAGTATCAACCTGGAAGTATAGTTTAATTTGGATTCTAGCCACACATCAATTCACTCAAATGAATGAGAGACAGAACTAAGAATTAAGGGAGCACAGCTTTACTTGGTGAGCAGTTTTGGTGAGGTGATGGTACCTCATGCAACCATGGGTTATTTCAAAAAATAAGGTGTCTTAGAGTTAAGTATATGTGTTGACAAAAGAAATAGACCGGAGTGTCATTGCACCCACAGTGAGGACACGGGCAAGACCACTTCATATTTGCAGATGTCAAGTCACTCTGATATTTGAAATTTCATAAGTGCTGGGGTTGGGAGGGCTACAGTTTAGAAACTCTGTATGATCAATGCGATTTATCAATCATTAAACCTTCTCCTTGCACAAATTACACTAAATGAAGCCAGCTGCTCTCCTTCAAACGCTCTGAACATATTTGACTTGGGCATATTTAACTACATAGATTTCCATTGTTTCAAATGTTTAGTACAGCGTACGTTAGAGCTCATGTCAATGCTTCAAATAAAATATTTTACACCCTGTGATTAGCTGTGCTGAATGAGCAAAATGCAAGTAAGCTTCTTCCATAGAAAGCAATAGTCAATTGGTGACATTCACTTCGCGCACCAAAACGGAGGAAAATGCAGTCCCCACCCCACCCCTGCAGATGTTCTGAGCTGCACTGAGTCTAAACCCCACCAGATGCTAGTCTGGCCATAACAACAGCTCTACAAAGTTCCTCCACACACCGGGGGTTGCACTTGATGGCCATGTAGACCCTTCCCAATGTCATGATTCTTTGATTCTATCAAGACAGAAGATTACTGAACCATATCCGTGTTGTGTCAAAGAGGGGAATGAGAAATGGGGCATAGAAAATTCAAGATGTAATTGTGCAGACACTTTATAGATATACCGGTAATTGCTATTCAGTAATTCTTACATATGGCTGATTTCTTTTAGATAGTGAGAAATTCTATCAACATACTATCAATAACAACACAAATGATGTGAGAACAGCCTCAGCCATTATGTCAGATACAAGAAACAAACTGTCAATCTAATAATCCTTAGCCAGCATAACAGCAGTCTGGGTGATCCTGGGAGGTGTTTCTTTTAAAAAAAAGGCAAATTTTGAAAGCTGCATATCATCCAGTAACACTGCTGCTTATCAAACCATATATTAAAGAAATGCCACGACCCATTTCAATTGGGCCCACCTCACCAAATATTACAGGCTAGTTCTAGAATTCGGAGATTATTTTCCAGTTCAGCCATAAATCTCAACATGTTAAACATTGGGTCCTTGTTTTCAGATGCAACGGAAAGAGGCTAGCATTATATACCACACAGTTTTAGGCATGCAATGGGGAATCATGCTTCAATCTACATAAAGCCTGCAAAACAAGACAAACAGTTAACATAGTGCTGTTAATTTTCCATTTGCAGCAAGATTCTCCCATGGATAGCATTAAAGTTGTGACACTATGCCCTTACTGTAGTCTAAAATACAGTTCATTCTACCACACTCTTCTGCTGCACAGGTAGACCCAGCTGGATTTTCTGGGTTTCCATACAAATTGTTCAAATATTCACCTTCTTCCCAACTTACAATGGGTTTCTGCAAACTGACAAATATTCTATCCCTACTTTCTTCTGCTGAATTGCCTAATTCAGGGGAAGTGCCTTATTAAATCCGGCAAAGCTCTCAGTGATGAACAGAAGCACTGCAAGTAAGATGTCTTTCTTTTTGTTGGTTACCCAAAAAGGCTTAAGGCAACAAGAAGACAAAAACAGCTGTCTCGACCAACATTCAGCTCCCCCTGGCAGTATTAAGATATAAGCCGAGTTCTGTGTGTATCTTTGTATCCCGACATTTTTCAAATCCAGATTACCTCATGTGCGGAAATAAGAGATGTTGCAAACCCCCAAACCTGTCTAAGGGAAAGTCAGCCTCAAATAAAAAGCTAAATAATGTTAAATCAAATAAGCATTGAAACCAAGCTCTATGAACTAATTAAATGCAACCTAACAACTTTTTTCTTCCCAAATTGTTTTAAGTTGTTTCCCCCCAAAAAAGCACAGTTCCAGTCATTGTAGTTGTTTTCTTACCTGTAAAATTTTAACTCCTTATTTCAACCTTTGATGTTCAAAACAAAAATGACAGAATCACATAAGAATTAGCAAGAATTTGCCATAATCTCAAAAGAATAATTAGAAAAACAATTTACCTCTCTGTTTTCCTGATCTTTTGATGGCAACACAGTGTTCCTTTTTTTCCTTATCCCCTATCTACATAGACGCCACACCTTCATTCCTCCTATTTATTAATATGAAGTATCTTGAGGAAAGCTTTCTCTAATAAAATAATGAACACCCTTGGAGATTTAGCTTACAATTCCAAGGAGTTTCGTCATCTTTAGATATATTGCTATGAGACAATAGACCATGCATGCTTATTTTCCAGTTCAATTTGCTAATAAATTTTACTGTCTGTCCATGTCCCCTAATCTAATTTCTACACAAATATATGCCTCACAGATTCCCATGATTCTAAGTGTGAATAAACTGATAAAACCCCCAGGTAACGGGCTATGGATATATACACATAACAAAAGAGTTTGAACATACAAAAGAAACAAAAATCAGATGAATTCCATAGCTGGTAACATTTCCAGTGATTAGGAACTGAGTAAATGATATAGAAATTCACAAAAAATGTCAGACACGATGATAACAAATTATAAAACTTTATTGACCTGTTAAAAATATGTGTAGAAAGTTCAGCAAGTACAATCTGTTCATATTTCAAAGACTGCATTTTGAAATAAAATCAGTGGTTGTCATTTATTTACAAGATATATATTTATATATAAACCCATAAAATTTATCATGGCCAAAATTATCTTAAAGATTCACAGTATATTGATGGATTAGAGCAGATGTGAAATTTTTCCTCCCACTCAAAAAGCCAACAATTGGACTAAAGATATACTGTAGTATCCAATGGTAACAGCTGGATTACACCTTTGATATGACTAAATTGTAACATAATGTGTGTGTAATGAGTTATTGGTGTTTGGTTCTATCCTTGAATCAATTAAATGCTGCTCATGTCAAATTGCTCCATGGGATCAATGCTCTGCTTCATATCTACTTTCCTATGATGGAATCTTATTTTAGGATCAGTGACCTTGAAGTCAACGTGACTTGTCTGAGAGATGTTAATTTGAAGATGTTTATTAGTGATATATGTGAGAATAGGCAAATCTGCATTTAGGATGAAAGTCAGTATTTGTTAAATACTTCTGACAGGATTTTTTTTTATTTTTATATCTAACACATCATATCATACACATGGCAGATGGGGAAAGTGTGTTCTTATAAATGTAGCTAGACTGCAATTTCCATGATCCATCATAACTGGGCTATCACTGAGGGGTGTTCTGTATATCTAGTGTACCCTGGATCTCAGAAATACTGAAGATGACTTTCACTTTATATTTTCCAAGACCTGATTGAAAATTTATTAAAAAAATAAATCAGAAAACTCAATTTTAGTGCTAGAAAAAATAGGACTGGATATGTTTTTCAGTTTCTGAAGAGTTAAAAATCAATATTCTGGCCTTTTGGATATATTTCTCGTCAAAATAAACTGATTTTTTAAATTATAACATTTTCACATTTATGTGGTTTGGTTCCCCATTCAACATTCTAATAAAATTGTCACAATTCTGATTTGTTCTATGTTTAAAACAGATTTAATAGTGGGAATTTATTCCAGGACTGAGCTATATATGCTAGCAAATAGGACAATTACTTAGGCCATAAACTAAGACTAGTTAGACATTCATTAATATTACATGATAAAGAAAAAAAATGTTAACATGATCAAATGTAAGCAATATGTATAAAAACTGGAAACTTTAAAACATTGCCAGTTTAGATGGAGGCTTTTTCCATGTATGTTATTAAACAACAATACCATCTGTGATTAGGTATACATTCATATTTAAATCAAAGACATTTGCTCTTCCTAACAAACTTTGTCCCACCTATGCCAGCTGAATTCCAGCTAAATTCAGCATGGAAATGCCAAAAGCCCAGAAATTACTCATTTTACTTAAATAAATAATTGCTCTACAAGATAAAGAGCTCAATTGTTTTTCTTGGCCCCCACAATAGCTAAAGCCTGTTTGTTTGTTTTTTCTAATTCCATGGAACAGCTGCCACCACCAACATAATAAATTACTAGGGGCAAAACTGTAATGTAACAGAATAACAGAGGGGACTCCTTAAGTGCTGATTCTGCATGCTTATCACAGCAGGAGCTTTTCTCACCTCCTGTAAGTTACCTGTTAGCTTGCATTGTTTCATGACTGTCTGTCACCCACATGCACAGTTCTTTGTTTTTAAGTGTGATTTCTCAGAAAAAAATGACTACCTCAGCCTGTCTCTTGAACAGTCAAGTGATTGTCAGCTCTAATAGCAGTCATAATTATCTGCAGTGTATAATTTGCCCCGTACTAACACCACTGGGTGGCATTTGCTGCATGGTAAATGAGAGGCAGACTGCTATAAGGGAGTGATGGTAACAGAGCATGCTGTTAGTTTGAGTTCAAGTTCTGCAGCTGCTGGTTGTTTTGTCTACCTAACCACCACATGGCAGTCACTGACACTGTGGCTTTCACATGAAAGCCTCTTGAAATCTCTTCATAGGGAAATTGCATCACCTCAATAACCAATCTTTTTCTTTCACACTAACTAAGGCAATGGTCAAAAATTTTACAGTGTTGCTCAGGAGGGGGAAAGTATTTGACCTGGAGGGAAAGTGGTGTACATGACTAAAAGAGAGACATGGAATGGATTTGTGCTCACAATAGGACCACCTATGGCTCTCCAAAGGTTGCTGGACTGCAGCGGCTGGCATTCCTCACCATAGATGGAAGATGGCATAGACACAATGGGAGATGCAATGCAATATTAAGAGGGTCACAGATTTGGTATGAATACTTGGCTCTATATGTATAAGTAGCAGCTAACTCCATGTCTAAAGCAAGTGTGCCTCGTATGCTTAATGGACTGGACTGAAATGCAGATATTACAGTTTGGCTCTATCAATTGTCAATATTACTCTAAGAAAAAATAACCCTTGACAGCAACAAGTTACTTATCCTTGCTCTATGTTACAGCTAGACATCCTTAGACATACTGAGAACAAGCCAAATGAAATAAATAGGATTAATTTACATCTGATGATTTAAAAGGATCTACAGTACCCTAACTATGAACAACTCTGGATTTACTGTAACTCCATTTAGATAATCAAGCTCTTGATCTATTCATCTGCAATATTATTCAAATTATGGGATAAATGAATTCAGTTTAAACTTCACAAGGCAAATATACTTTGTTGTTTCTTCAGCACTTAACAATGTATAAAACAGATTTCAATCATCCCATGAGTGGTTTTTTTATTGCTTATAGGAACACACAAAAAGATATTAATGCTGAATGTTCAGAATACTGTGTGTTTAACCATCAAAGTAAATCCTGAATTATTACTTAATGGTCATTATGAGTTAAAAGATCACTAATTCTGAATTTAAAAGCAGCCTCTCCAAACCACCTCATTTGGATAGATTAAAATCTCTGTAGAGTGAAAAGCAGGATAATTTATAATCAAAATGAAAATAGTATATTGCAAGTCCAAATTTCAAAGCGTGGCTTCGATCAGTCTAATGTGTAATCCATATAAAAAAAGAAATCATCTAGCAGTGCTTAGCTTCGTCCATTATTTAAGCTTGTTGGTTGCCAAAGCAAAAGTAGCAAATAGCTATGGGCTCTAATCCATAAATCTCTGTGAGTAACAGTAGCAAACACAATGCATTTGGTACAGTTAATGTGGAGTTCAAAAACACCTGAAGATTATCCTACATTGTTTCTGTGCATATATACACTGGTGATGCATAAATCAGTACTGGTTCATTAAAATAAATGCCTTGATTAAACACAATCCAAAATATTTTGTCAGTACATATAGAACTATTCAACAATCGCATCTGCAGCTGCATATTAAAGTTGAACCGCAAAACACTCCATGAATAAATTATAGAAAGATTGCTGAAGATCCTGATATTGTTATGAAACTATGGGTGGTCTCCAATGAGGTCATCTGTTGACAGAGATGCTTCTTCAGTCAGTGGAATTGGGAAGGGATATCTTCCTTTGTTCTGAGGGAGTGTGTCTAGTGTGTCCATAAAAACAGTTCTGTGGGGCTATGAAATTTGGGGAAAGTAGGCAGCTGGTGTGGAGATAAACTGCATGTCATACCAGCATACTTCCAGCAGTACAACATAAGATTTAGGTCTATAGGTTCAACTGGACCTTTAGATACTTGGGGAAAAATGGAATTTTGAGACTGCTGAGACATTGGCATATCTGAGTTCTGGATTAGTTTTCTACCTACTGGCCTTCTTCAAATGGAATTATGTACATAACACTATTGTTGATGGATTCAAGACCTCAAGGTCTACACTTGGACTATTATGATAATCTGAATTGTTCAGATAGTAATTCAGTCTGATACTGGTAGTGGAAGGATCAAATCAACAATATTTGCTCCGGTTACATATGTAGATTGTTGACCAATACATGTCATAAACCAGTGGACTTTTATAGTACTAAAAAACTGATAGAAAGCTGAGAGTTAACAATTATTATTTAAAAATAATTTTTACTCCTTTTATAAGAGATGGAGAACACATGGCTCTCCTGATGTTCAATGACTGCAATTCCCAGCCTTCTTCATTATTACCATCCAAGAAGACTCAAGGGACCATACAACCCCTTTCCTGGTTTGTAGTTTTGACAAATAAACCACTCCATGTGATAGCAACTTGCATGAGGAACCTGTGAAGAACTTACTTTAATGGAGCTTTATGATTTTAGAACAGAATATTGAAAAATGCGGGTGTTTTAAGGTGAATCTGTGTACTACTGAAGCCAATAATGTACATTAATTCAAAAATCAAAAGCTAATAGTCTCCAGAATGAGAAGGCATCAAATATTTTAACTTTTTTAGTACACAAAATATTTGCAGTATAACTTTAATAAATAGTTATCTATAAAATTATTTATCCTGCTAAGCTCAAACAGCTGATCACATTGAAGTAATGCACCAGAGTTTGCTGAAATATCAATTTGTGAACCATCATGTTAACAGAATACAGCAGTTTTTTTTAATGATTTCTGGAGTATATAGCCACGTGGGGCTCATTTTGCAGTGAAACTCTCAACATGTGCATACTTCTAGAGTCCTCAAAGCATAACCCATCTCCACAAGAGAGGCACAAAAAGTACAGGAATTGAAAACACAATAAACACATCCACTGCCTAGTGAGCAGCACATAGTTTCAACAAACATGTTCAACAGCCCCTTTCTCTTTTTTTCCTCATTCATTTACCCATCCAGTGGGATCTTATGAAACAAAACAGAACCTAAAAGAAACAAAAATAAACATATGAGAAATCAGTTAAACAAAAATTAACACAATGAACTAAGCACAAATGAATTCACAAGAATCAAATAAATATGGAATGCATTTAACAAAACATATATCAAAACAAAACCAGAAGGAAAAAAATCACACATGGGTTAAGAACATTTTATATGACTGCATTTTGCCAAAGTGTTTTCCCCCATGGCTTCACAATTTCCAGAAATTTTACATCTGTACTTACAGATATAAGTTTCTTTTTATATTAAAAAAATTAATATATATTGCATCTGCAATTACACACAGCTGAGCCTGGGTCATATACTGTACTCTGGCCAAGATAGCACTACAATGGCATGTTTGAAAAACCAATGCAAGCATGTCCCATTTTGCACCACACCTGCAGTGTGAATACACACTTTTGAGGACTAAGTTGTGTGAGATTTTCCATAAAGAAATATAAGGATCATCACACAAATCAGTCACTAATGTCAAAAGCAGAAAAAAGAGAGAAGGCAGCACCAGAACTGGACAAAGGAAAGAAGATTCACATCTTAAGTTAGTGCTAGAAAGCAATACATTATTTTACCCCCCACCCACCCGCAAAAAGTTCCTAATGCACTGCCATTAGATACAGAGGAAGCGTCAACTCAAGACAGCCGCAAGCTACTGACAGCTGCACAGACAAAGATTCTTTGTGTGTCCTATTCAAGTACAGTAAAACAACATAACTGAAAAATGGTTTTCCAATAAGGCGCATGAAGACTCAAGTTGACAGCTGAACAGCATTAGCCGTTATAAAATAAGCTACCTCTGTTGCCCATCTGGTTGCCCTTTTAATTTGTGCTACTTCGCTCAGCTCAGTGTTGTACCTGAAGGACTATCAGAAGTCTGTCCTCAGTTGAGATGTATCCTCTCTTCAAAGGGTGGTCTAAATTAGGTTTGATTTAAAGGAAAAAGCCAACAAAAAAGGTGGAAAAGAGTCCGAAAGTATCCCATCCACCTGGGCAGTAGTCAAACAGATCACCTAGTCCTTCCCATGATGGTGTGATGTACTTTGTTTTGATTCAGATTATGATACTTGCTACTCCATTTGCAACTGTTCTTGAGTACTGAGTATAGATACAGACCCACAAGTCTGAAGAAGTGGACTTCTCAATGAAACCTCATATGAAAACATAGCAATTAATCTTCAAAGTTCCCTAATGTTTTTGTTTTCAAGAATAAGGGACAATAGACTACCTGTGCAGCTGAAAAGATGGGCGACTACAGTGCGCTTTTGGCATTACCCTCAGTGCTTGAACCAAGACAAATGTTCCTTGTTTCTCTTCAGCCAAACTGCTGTGGCAAAAGATACTGATGCATAATTGTACTAACTGATGAGTTACATGTAGATTCCCTTAGTGTCAAACGCATGGTTTCTGGGTAGAAAAACTGATCTTTTGTGAAGTGATCCCAGGAGACACACCTCCCACTCTACAAGTTTATTGATATAATTTCTGGAGATTAGAAGGATGTAAACAGCAGTTACTTCATTTGCATTCCATTTGATTGCTCACACCTGAGGCAACAGTATTATCTCCTATCTCACTATAGGTAATACATATGTGCAAAACCAAACAAGTTTTAAGGTGCTATTTGATGTTTCTAAGGTTTTCCTAAATTCCATTTTGCTGAAATTATCATTATAATTAGGAACACAGACCCAACAAAAACAGAGTAGATGAAAGGAACTTGGTTAAATCACATGCAAAATTTAAAATATTCAAGCAACAATAATAAATTAGGAACTGTTTGGGCTCTGTAACAGAGTGTTCCTGTGAGCTTTTTTGTACAAAAGCCTTTAGGATATTAAGACAACTAGTTTTATAAGCTAACTTTTACAGTAATGAGAATGACTTCTGAAGAATACCCATTTCATTTGTACTCACACTTTTTATGAGCAATTTTAAAAAACCCACTAATAATATCTTGTGAAGGACAACATGCAGACATCCTCCAACTTCCTAAAGATCACTGTCCCCAGCCACTTTTGCTAACACACTGCTTTTTGGTGTAATGATTGAAAAAAAAACCTGTGTGGCCTATCAAGACCACAAACCAGGATGTTTTGAAAAATCTAAGAGATGCTTTGAGTCAGGTACAGGGGAATTTGACATCTGGAATGTCGTCAGCACTTGGTTCTTAGAGTGACCACATTAAAAGGTTTGCTGGGTGTGCAGAGGGAGAAGTTGAGAGCTCTTTTATCGTTTTGAGGTTTTCATTTTCTCCTCTAGTGGAGCATGGACAAATGGGAGATGCTAAATTTGAACAATCTTCTGTTTTTCACATCTGGTCAAGACCGCTCAGTCTCTGTATCACACAGTATTTCCAAGTATATCCCAAGCAGAGTAGTGTTACTTGATATCCGTTGACACGGAGGCTGTTTTAAACAAGTTAAATATAAACTCTGCTTTTACTGAACTTGAAAGCAGTCAACTGCAAAGAGGCATGTATCTGTGACCCATTTATATGAAAAATGATTTATTGGGAGAGAAATGAAAAACTGCTGACTGGAAGAAGAAGAAGAAGAAGAAGAAGAAGAAGAAGAAGAAGAAGAAGAAGAAGAAGAAGAAGAAGAAGAAGAAGAAGAAGAGATGTGTCAGTGTTACCTAAAAAGGAAATCGTATTAAATTTGTCAGGGTCTCAGACTTGCATACATGCTTATTTTCAGTTTCCAGATGGAACTTTGGATTTTGCATTTACTTTGTGAACCCAGAATTTGGAACTTTGAAATTACTTTCACAAGAAATCCTACCCACTACTGCCAGCTAACTTGCATTTTAACATTTCAACAGGAAACCAAGGAAATGTCTTGCCTGGCTTCTGGAACATGTAAAATCATAACAGACAAGCATCTCGGAATGAAAATAATACAGTATCTTGCTGCTGTACCACATTCTTGCACTATCATGGGGGAAGGGTGTTGCATGTGTACTTGCACGTGAAAAACAAAGGACATTTAAAACAAAGGACAATCAAAATGTAACTTAAAAACTGTCTTTTGAAAAAAAGCACATACTCGTGTCTGAAAATATCTCTTGAAATATGTGACAGTTTCTAAAATTGTAGACTCCTGCTGGATTGTGTATTGGATGCCCTTTTTAACTTCCATAGGTTTTGTAATCACTAGCAGCTGCTCTACTGAACAAATGGTGATAATTGCTTAGCATGGTATTCTTCCTCTCTTGTTTTTTAACTGCTTGGTGTGATGAAGCCAAAATGAGAAATTGAGTGGACTGAATTCTTGTTATGGCTTGATGAGAGGAAGGAGGAAAGGGGAAAAACTGGATAAGAAAACAGACTTGCATACATCCATGCCATAAATGCACACTGCCATATAGGATGCATTGGGTAGAGTTGAATGAAAATGGAATTTCTAAAGTTCCGCAAGTCTCCATATCTTCTTCTTTTTCTTAGCATTTGTCTTACTTGGTGGTGGGGTCCACTATTCTTATTTTGGCCTTCCACTTGGTATAGTCATGGGTTAGGTCCAGGTGAACCTGAGACTACGTCATGTTGTAAAATGGGGTGCGGGAAACTTTGAATATTTTTGGAGAAGAAAAATGCTCCAAAAGTTTGAGTGAGGGTGGAAAAGATCATTCTTAGCAAATATCCTTCTTAGAAAAGAAATATTGGCTCCATTCAGGAATAATCCCAGATCTGCAAAGATGGAATGGGCCCTATAGATCCTTAAGGTCCATCCCCTGTCAAGAAAGCACAGTGGGGGACTTGAACTCCCAACCTCTGGCTCACAGCCAGAGATCTAAACCACTGACCTATCCAGTACTACACTATATTAAGTTCATGTTATAAGCCACCTTGGGAAAAGGAAATAAATAAATAAATAAATAAATAAATAAATAAATAAATAAATATCCATACACTAAGAGGGTAAGGTAGAGGAGCCAAACCCACTGCTTGCTTCACATATATATTTTTAAAAAGTTACACAATATTTACACCATAGTTGTTTCTGACATTATTCAACCTATATGAGGAAGGCAAAACTGAGGAGTACATTTTGCTCAATATTGTTCAAGGCCAGAGTGGATTTTTTTCTGTGCTTAGGAGCAGCTCAAAACAAGTCCTCCTGTCCAAAATTTAGCAGGAAAAAAGTAAATACTGTACTTGGCTGATCCCTAGCTATTAGTATTTTCACATACTGGTCCTATGGTGAAGAGGACAGCAGAAACAGACGTAACTTTAGAAATGTAGTCACATACGCTTTTACTTGCAAGATGATCATCCATACAATCATTTGTACAGAATGCCCACTGTCTTTATACTCTCAGAGTTTAACTGGCACATTACCATCTTCACCTTAAAAGATTTGTAGTACAATATAACAAATAAATGAATCATGTCAACTAGAACAACTAATGGTTATACAGCTAAGAAGAAATAAACAAATCATTAATTTTATTACTGACAGACCACCCTCAACACACCTTATGAAACACAGTTTTGTTTTGAACTATAAATCGCATCAGTACCAGCAAATATAATGTGTGTCTAGGGATGAAGGTAACTAATGTCTAAAACAACTGGAGTAGCATTTTGGACAACCCGCCTTAATCTATCTGGACGCGTAAGTACCCTCCCCACCACAAAAACGTGGACTGACACATATAGTTAGGCCCAAACATCAGGTAGAAATTCTGTGTGGAGCCCTTGCTGTGTAACTTTAGACCAGTTCCAATGATTACACTGCTTTTCAGATGCATTGATCAATCTACATGGAGACTAAATGAATAATCCAACAAGGACACATATCCAGTCAAGGACTGAAGTGAACCAAATGTAAGATCCCTGACTCCACAACTAATCTTTGTAAAACCATTGCCCTTGCAGAGTGTCACATCTAACTTGTTTTACTGCCATATCAACTGATGAATAATCATCAATAAATTAACTTTGGAGTCTGCCATCTCCAGTAGGTCTTTGTATGTAAAAATCATCAATATAAACTAGATTTACTAATGTTTAAAGACTTAAGCTACATTTGTATGTTTAGGGGGAAAAACCTGTTTTCTGCTCAACTGATAATAAAAATGTTCCCCTCCCCCACTATCTTATAGAAGATAACACAAAGCTTAACATTACAAAATCAATTTTGAGAAAATCCAGTTCAAATTAATAAACAAATATTAAAAGCAGTATTCATTCACATCTATTTACCATTCAAAACATTTATCCACATATTCATAAAATGAGCTCTGTGGCTGAAGGAGTAGGATTAACAGAACTATCTGGATGTTAATTTAAAATACATACAACTATCTTAATATAGAATTAATCAAGAGAATGATACATTAAAATCTGACCCATGTACTCAGCATTGAAAAACGCATATTTGTCTATGATCACTGATTTTCTTCTGCTTTCTAATGGAGAAATTGCATTCAAAATCCCTAATGTTAGGCTACTCTACTATGTTCTCGCCCACTGATACTATGAAAGCCATACTGTATCATGATGACTTATTGAAAGGGAAATGTATATGCATTGTATTCAGCTTTTTAATTCAGAATTTACAGTGAATTTCTCAAATGCAACACCATTATTCTTACATCACTCTATATAATGTCTAACAAACACTTATTTCTAGACTTCTGCTACTGCTGAAATAATATCCCTTGCTTTTTATTGATTAATGAGAACAAAGGACATTTTGGAAGCAACAATTCAACATGATATTCTGGAAGTTTTTGTGGTTTGAAAATACATTTCAGTCACATTAGAAGCAGGACATGGGTGGGGAGAGAGGATGCAAATAATTGCAATGGGCTAAAGAACTAACAAATTTAGATTTTATGGACTACTTGTACAAAATGGCTTTCAGAATAGATTAAGAAGAGATGTGAAGAACAAATGTATGCCGGCTTTGCAGTGACAGGCTGTAAAACCAAGGGGTGATATTATATTATATGCCACTATCCAAAAGAAACATTCATCCAATGAACCTTAACAGCAAGAATATAACATCTGATTATGGCTTTTTGTACATTTAGGAACATTTACACTCAGCATCCAAAACAAGGGTACAGAACTTTCACAACTACATGTACAGATTTCTTCCATTCAGATTATTCCCTGCATTTACTATATTTATTAAATGAGATCCTTCACACATCATTAAAAAATTGTCTCCTAGGTTATTTAACATGTACACAAAACCACAGGGAGAGGTTGTCTGGAGGTTTCGTGTCACTAGTACATGTATGACACCAACTCAATCTCTCCTTGCCCTCTAAATCTGAAGAGATTACTTTGTCTTAAAATCAGCATCTAGTGTCAATAATGAACTGGATAAGGGGTGAATAAACCAAGACTTAGTTCAGACAAGACAAAGGTGCTCCTGGTGAGTCATAAGTTAAATCAGTCCCCATCTTTACTGCCCTTCCCCAAGCAAGGGAAGATGCTTGGGGCAAGATCTTCAGAAGTGAATGACTTCTGAGTGGGTTTTTTTTTTAAAAAAAAAATAGATTATTGTACCTTATTGAGTTAAGAACATAAGAAAATAAGAAGAGCCATGCTGGATCAGGCCAAAGGCCCATCTAGTCTAACTTCCTGTATCTCACAGTTGCCCCACCAGATGCGTTTGGGAGCACATGAGACTAGATATCTGTCTCCTGATAGCACTCCCCTGCATCTGGCCCTTGGAGTACCCTGGTTTTAAGCCTGGAGATGACACATCTCCATCATGGTTTGTAACCTGTGATGGACTTTTCCGCCAGGAATCTGTCCAATCCCCTTTTGAAGGCATCCAGGCCAGATGCCATCACCACATCCTATTTCTTAGTTAAATGTGTTTTAACATTGCTTATATTTTTTGGTATTCTAACGATCCTTTTAGTATTGTATACTCATTTTTATTAGTTTAAATACTGCCTTTTAACTGTTGTAAGATGCCTTGGGCCCTTTCTAAGACAGATTCAAATAGTTTAAATAAATATTAAATTTTAGGAAAATCTGTCCCCAACTGCCTAATTTTAAACAATCTGAAAATAAAGCAAGCCTAAAGGCAAATCAGTCTTAAGTTTAACCTAAGCAGCCCCCTTTGAAAATTCCATCAGCATCTTTAAAAAAAATAACCACGAGAAGTTCACAATATAATACCAAATTAATTAACATAAAATTAAATAGAGAATTGAGCTATACAGGACAGAATGTCAAAAGCATCTCCAGCTACACTGACCTAGAACTACCACAAGGAAATTAGGCACCCTAGGAGAAAATCAGATTTGGCAATAAAGGTTAAACCTATTCTAAAGAGGTTGTACTCACCATAACAGGTCAAGTTCATTGACTGAGAGCCCTCTTTGTCTCATCGTTGTCACTGGACTTTAAAGTGACAGCGGGGATGAGGCATGACTTAATACAACTCTGCTTAGTACATCAACTACAAACTTTTCTCAGGAAACAGTTATCTATTTCTTAGTTACATCCTGTGCTGACTACTGCAACACACTCCATGTGGGGCTATTCGTGAACAGGGACCAGGACCTTCAATTGGTGCAACAGGCAGCAGATACGCTGCTAACCAGTACAAGTTATTGTGACCTTACCACTTACTGTGTCCAATTCAAAGTGTTGGTCTCAACTTTTAAATCTCTGAATGTCATGGGGATTGGCTGTCTAAAGGACTGCATGTTTTGTTAAGAGCTAAAACTCTGCTCACGACCTAGGTAACCCGCTCAAGGTTCACTCAATTTTCCATTCTTCCAAGGTTGGTATATAAAGTACCAGCTTGCAGGAGGGTGGCAATGTGTAGCCTGCATAATTAAATTATAAACCTACCAGAGAATGCTTTAAGCACTATGGGGTGGAATATAAGCAGCATGCTTTGCTTTTGCTTTATTTATTTATCAATTTATTTTAGAGTATTTTTACCCCACCTTTCTTTTTGGAAAAGGCGGCTTACAGAATGAGGGATAATATAGACTCCAGTACAACTAAGATACATTCAAGTATTGAGAACAGAGAATTAAGGGACATCTTACAGCATTAATAGACAACATTATATTAAAGCTACAAGAGAATGTGGGCAGTTAAAAGGGAGTAAAGTTCCATGTAAAGTTATGAGTGATGGAAAGTAGCATTGAAAATCTAGTGTCAATGTAAACCCATGAGGTTATAAGTAGTTATTAATATATTAATGAAATTGAGACAAAACACTTCAGCTTACACCTGTCAAATGCTACAATGGTCTCCCAAAATATGTAGAGGCTCCTAATAAGAAGCCTGCATACTGCATTTAAACTGTAAACCGCCCAGAGACTGCTTGAAGTGGTATCGGGCAGTATATAAGCAGAACACTTTGCTTTGTTTCTTTGGGAGACCTCTACATTCCTCTGTGCTCTGATGTTTCTTTCAGTTAAGGAGATTTGTGAATCATTTAACATGTTTTCTAAGTCTCAAAAATGCCTTTAAAAATCTTCAAATGGTGGCATGAAGCAAGACATGCCTGTTTCAAAGTCCAGAGGAATGGCAAGAAAGCAAACTACAGTACTTCAAAAGCACAGCTCGGGTTGACTTAAATATAGAGAAACCGGTCAAATTTCTTAGTTCTTAGAAATATGCAATGCATTGTCTTTCTAAAAATGTTGTAGGTTTCCTATGAGTACAAATCTTTAAGTTCCTTGCTGCTTTTGCTGTTCAGCTTACAGACATCTGGGGAACACAGCTATGTGCTGAAGCATTCATAATACAGTGCGTTGGACCAATGTAATTTAACATAGCTTCCAATCTGAGCACCCTTCTAGCCCTCTGCCTCATCTGAAATCCACACTAAATGTCCAAATACAAGTAAGCTCACTATTGGTCCAAGGGACCAGGTCTCAGGGCATGACACAAAGAGATTTTCTTCTCATTTATCTGACTTCAGGCCTGACTATGGGATTGAGACGGCACTGGTTGCATTGGCAGATGACTTTCACAGGAAATGAATAGGGGATCTGTGTCCCTCTTGGTTTTGCTAGACCTCTCAGCTGCTTTTGACACTATAGACCATGGCATCCTCCTAACTCATCTCTCTGGAATGGGAATTGGGGCTACTGCATTAAAGTGGCTCTGCTCCTTCCTGCAGGATAGAATGCAGAAAGTGGTGTTAGGTGATTCATGTTTAACACCATGGCCTCCTATGTTATTTAACATCTATATGAAACCACGGAGGGAGATTATCAGGTCTTTTGGGGTTAGGTGCCACCGGTATGCCGATGATACCCAGCTCTACCTCTTATCACCTACGGATTCTAAGGGAGCTAGTATCTCAACTTTACTTGAGTGTTTAGCAGCAGTAATGAACTGGATGAGGATGAACAAAATGAAACTAAACCCAGACAAGACAGAGGTGCTTCTGGTCAGTCGAAATGGAGAACAAGGGATGGGGATGCAACCTGTACTGGATGGGGTCACCCTCCAATTGAAAAATCAGGTACGCAGCTTGGGGGTGCTCTTGGACCCATCCTTGAGCTTGGATGCCCAGGTCATGGCTGTGGCCAGGAGCGCATTTGTACAATTAAGGCTAGTATGCAAGTTATGCCCCTTTCTTGAGAAACCAGCTCTGGCCACGGTGATACATATTCATTTATTACCTAGTGACATCCCAGCTAGACTATTGTAATGCACTCTATGTGGGGCTACCAATGAAAAGTCTCAGGAAACTTTTATGGGTGCAAAATGCAGCAGCCAGACTGCTGACTGGAGCGGGGTACAGAGATCACATCACACCCGTATTAAAACACCTCCACTGGCTGCCAATCAGCTGTCGGGCACAATTCAAGGTGCTGACTTTGACCTACAAAGCACTATATGACCTGGGTCCTAGCTACCTCAAAAACCAAATCTCACAGTATGAACTGACTCAGGTGTTAAGGTCATCAGGAGAGGCCCTTCTCTCCATCCTGCCACCCTCACAGATACATCTCATGGGAACCCATGAAAGGGCCTTCTCAGCTGCTGTACCCAGACTCTGGAACTCCCTCCCACTAGAGGCCAAGACTGCCTCATCTCTGTTGGCCTTCTGGAAACAGGCAAAGACCTTTCTCTTCAGGCAAACTTTCCCTGAATGATGGACTACCATGTGTATTTTATATGAATCTATTGGTTCACAGAGACTTTGTGTTTATAACTACTTATAATCTTGTAGCTTTAATGCAATGTTGTCTATAAATGCTGTACGATATCCCTCAATTCCTTGTTCTTAAATACTTGAACGTGTCTTAATTGTACTGGACTGTATATTATCCCTCATTACTGTAAGCCGCCTTGGGTCCTTTTCCAAGTAGAAAGGTGGGGTAAAAATACTCTAAAATAACAAATAATAAATAAATAGCACCTCCCACAAGCTTGTATATTAGCATTCCCTTGTGGTGTTGAGAGTTATTATGAGATGGTAAAGGCTGCTACTACTAGAAACATTGGAATACTAACAATATCCTACTTCATCCAAAACACAACTGATTGGAGCCAGGGCATTTTTTTTCACTCCCCCTCCCCAGGTGTGCCCACTAGCACTTCTGAGTGTAAACTAAAATGGTCAATGAAATATGTGGAACCACACAATGCACTTATGGGGAAAAATGTTTACATTTAAAACAACTAGTGTGATGGAGTCATTTAGTGTATTTGTGTAAAACAGCAACACAATGACTGTGGAACTCTGCCCCATGAAGTAGAGTCTACATAGCTGATAGCCTCACCTTCGTTATCGCAGTCTTGCAATGACAGCCACATTTGCTCTACCAGACCAACTTGTTTTAATTGAACTGCAACGAGATGCACTAGCATTAATGCAACAGAAATGTGTGTTGATCAAGCTTAATATTACTTAACATGATTTAACACTAGCTACTATCTTCACAGGCACTCGTCTTCATTTTAAATGAACATACTTCTTTCAAGAAAAACTCACATTCCTACATTGACCATATAAAAGATTAGGAGACCTCTATCCATTCATGAGGAGCTAAACATCACCCTTGTACAGAAAACGGTTATGCACAGCATCAACGAACGAGGTGAAATAAGTGAAACAGTATCGTACCTGTCCATGAATATTACAGGATCTATGATTTCTAAGGGAAAACACATCAGCAGCTACACTTTACTCAAAGTGAACAGCAAATGAAACATGATTTTAATGCTATGAAAGCAATTAAAGATGCATGTTTTATAACAGTGGTGGTGAACCTTCGGTACTCTAGATGTTTTGGACCACAACTCCCACAGTCCTTTGTCATTGGCGATACAGGCTTGGAATTCTGGGAGCTGTGGTTCAAAACATCTGGAGTACTGAAGGTTTGCTGCCACTGTTTTGTAATGTAAATGGTAAGTACGCTTGGAATTTCTGGAATTGGGGTGGTCAGCAGAAATTTAAATTTAAACACTCAAGACAAAAAATTGCTTACAGAAGCTGCCATGTGCTTCCTAGGCAAGATTACAAGAGGGATTTTCCTTTAAAAAAATCAACAAACATTTCCAAGAGGTAATTTTTTTCAGCACTCCAGTAAGAGAACCAAATGTCTATTTAGGCTTTCCTCTCAGGAAATCTTATTTCCTATATGTCAGGAACCATGTGCTATAAATGCACAGTTAATAGCACCTCCACTTTGCTCCTAATTGAAAGGTAAAAAAGGAGAGGGTTGAAGATCATCATTTTAGAAGGAATTACAGTAATAATTCTAAATTAATTTATCTCAGTTTTCTAAAAGTACAAATGCCACCACTTGAAAGACAAATAAATGTATGCTAGATCAAATTAAGCCTGAACTTTCATGCAATTAAAGTGAGTCTATTGTAGTTTGGGTATATCTTGGGAAGATAAGACTCACTAGAAAAGATAGAAATGCTAGGAAATATTGAGTGCAGTAGAACTAAAGATCCAATATGTCATGGGTTGACACAATAAAAGAAATTACAGTCTTCAGCTTGTGGCAAGCACCATTAGTATTAATTGAAAGATCAACATTAGGTCAGAAACAACTTGATTGTTTTAAATAGTATATACGTGTATATGTCCCTAAAAAGCCATATACCTGCCTTCCTTTCCTTACTCTGTGTGTTCTGTGCTGTGTTCTGTTGGACTTATAGCACCCTGAACAGGGATTTCCAGGGTAAGTAAGATATTTAAGTAGCGGTTTTACCAGTTCCACTTCCTCAGTGAGTTTCCATGGCCAAGCGGTGATTTGAACTCTAGTCTCCAGAATCGTAGCCCATCACTTTATCTACTAGACCACACTAGGAATCTATCATTTTCTCACTTACAATTGCTAATTCTATCTCTAGGCTGGGTTTTTAAAAAACTATGTAAAATATAAGTTTATGTTCACCCAATATACAGTAATATTTTTGCGTCTGTATCATCATTTATTTTGTAATGACAAACTATGTCACCAACCTTCTCTACCTGATGTGTGCCACCACCAAAACAATCCCCCAATCCCCTTGCACTAATTTTGGGATTATATTTTATTAGTCAATAGGGAGATTTCCCCCCTCGATTATTCCATTTAGCAAACCAGGCAAACAGCCATTGTTTTTCTTCCACTGCTGTGCAAATACTCCCACAGGTAAGGTTTAACTTTACATTGCCCTTCTAAAAATGCAAGAACTCCTCTGGTGAAATAGCCTTTCTTTTTTCTTTCTTTTTTCTTTTTTTTGCTGACACTACATAAAAACTTAACTCTCCCATCACTGACCAGTTGTACGCTTGACTATAATGTCTTGTGACTCCAACCATCAAAAACAATACACAGGATTCGTAAACAAAAAGAAATTTTGTTTTTAAAAAGAACCACAAGTAATTAAGTTTCAATATTTCAAGCCATGTAGTTCTTAGCATACAACTAAAAGCCCTTTGCTCTACTCTTTTTTTCTTTATGGCTTAAACACACAGGCTGTTGGTAAAACAAGGTCTAGGGAAATATAGTAATGCCATTAATGGGGACATTTTTTTAAAAAAAAATTTTAAGCTCTCCCTACTTCTGTCCTGGAGTACCTGTTTAATCCTTTTCATCACACAAGCTGTGAGAAATGAGTAGGAAATCTCTAATTACCTAAAATAAGGGCCCGTAATGCCATCCCAATAGCAACACATTTCTGTAATTAAAGGCTTCCTCTTCTTGTCCCGCAGCTCCCTGACAATGAAATGGATTACAGGGTGTAAAATTAGGAAAAGTTTAATTTCTGAATAATTAACCCTGTGGATGAGATCCTTAGACTCAAGCTGTCAATTTCAGCCATACATTTTTTATACAGACAGATGGTTACTCTTAGATGTAACATTCTTGGCAAGATGAGTTTTCCTAGGCACATTTGTCTTAAATGAGGCAGGAAGCAGAAAGGTTTTTGTTTTAAAGTTGCACATTGTGCTGTATTTTTTAAATATTTTATTAGTAGCCTATAAAGGCACCACCTATTGTCTATTCTTGCATTTGTATTTTGTAATGGTCACGTGGCTCTCCTCTTTTATTTTAATAGTTCAATTCACAGATATTCCATCACATCTGCCAACTGTTTTGTGAATAGTTTCTCTTGGTATACATCCAACCTACAACTGTAACTCAAAACCCTAGTTACTTACCATACATATCAATACAAACCTGTACACAAATCTATTTACAAAGTAGAGGGGTATTATGATAAGACTTGCCATGTGGTGCGTGGTAAGGCTGCTATTTGAAAGTATAGACATCCAAACCCCAATTGGGCGCATTGGGGTTTGTACAGTGTGACTATCATTGGTTACTTCTACATACACCACCCCTCTTTTTTTGTTTTTTTAAAAAGTAGAGTTTGAAATATTACATTATTTTGTCTACAACCCCCAGAAAACCCCCACACCCCCTTTTTGCTCTGCATTTAGATTAGAAATAACTTTGCATATTCATAGTTCTATTCTAAATAAAGGATTTCAGTTTCATCATTTATTAGCTTCTCCTGCAGAAAACTCAGAAGTAGGTCAGTAAGTCAGAGAGAGAGAAAAGTGGCTGCAGTATGCCTTTTCTCTCTTTTTCTGTGCTCCTTTGGGACTCAGGGTAGGGGCTGGGTGAATGGGATTTTTCCCAACTATTCAAAAACAGGAAGACAGAAGGCGAAACCAGTACTAACTATGCAAGCAAGGACAGTGTGCTGTACTAATGACATGGAAGTTGAACTACTTTGGATTAAAGCAGGCATGTCCAAACTTCGGCCCTCCAGATGTTTTGGACCACAGCTCCCACAGTCCTTTGCCATTGGCAATCTAAGCTTAGAATTCTGGGAGTTGTGGTCCAAAAATCAGGAAGGCCGAAGTTTGGACATGCCTGGATTAAAGGAATACAAGACTAAGTCACTATTTATGGGAGAGGAAGGGCAATGCCATGGATAAATATCCATCTACAGGAAAAGCACTTTCTGAACACATAATCTTGCCTATGTATACCTAGGAAAATTGGTGGGACTGAGAATGATGACTGAAGTTTGGATACATGTCAGAGGAAAGAAAGACTTTGCTTAGGGCTGATTGAAACCTGCCCTGCTGTACACAACAGTTTTGGATTGAAGAGTTTCAGCTCTTTGGGTTGGCATTCAGGCACCATGTTGCAACGTTTTTGCGTATGTGGGTACAGTGTGTATATCTGCATGATTATCAAAAGTCTAGCGCGTGAGCTGGCAGTTCACAGTTGCCAGCCCCAGTTGGATAGAAGCCACAGCTCACCGCAGCTTGAAAACAAGGGATATTAACCTGTTCAAAGGTTCTGACTAGAGATGGGCACGACTTAGCGGTATTCCCGTTTCCGTTTCCATTACTCGTTTCCGTTACTCTACGGAAACGGTAACGGGAATTACTCCGCCAGAATTCGAGCTCGAACCGACGAACGAACAATTTTGGTCTGATTTGTCGTGCTCGTTCCTTGCATCGCGCGATCGCGCGATGCCACGCGGCACAGAAAAAAAGTTTTTTAAAGTTAAAAAAACCCGGTTCCCGGCCGAAAAGCAGGCGGAAAAATGCCTGCCGTGCCTCAGGGCACCTACCAGAGGGGTTGTTTCTGGAGGTCCCCGCCCCCCCATCCCCCGTCCTGGGCTGCTCTGGTGGGACTCGCCGCAGGCTCGCAGCCAGCAAAAAACCCAGTCTCGCCGCCGGCCGCCGCAATTAAAGCGCAAGCAAGCGGCACGGACAGCACAGGAAAAAACTTTTAAACTCTCCCCCCACCCATTCCTGGGCCAAAAAAGCAGGCGGAAAAATGCCTGCTTGACTAAGGGCGCAGGGCACCTACCGGAGGGGGGGTTTCTGGAGGGGGGGTCCCGCCTCCCCCCGTCCTGGGCAGCCAGACTCGAGTCACAATGCCATGCGGTGCGGGCGGGGGATCCAAAATGGGGCGGCGAACGCAATATTGTTTTTGAAATCGTGGTCCAAAAACACACAAGCACAACAGAAACACGCAAAAATTTATAAACTGCCAGATTTTTCACAGTAGCAGTGGGTTTTTTCTTGCAACAAAATGTCTCTCCTCTCCTCCTCTGTCCTCCATTGATTTTATTTTATTTTTATTTTTTTTACACCTGCGCAATGATGGGCTGGCCGAGTGGCCAGCCATGTGGGAGTGGACGACCATGCAAATTTTTGGAGCCATCCCACCAATCGCATGGCCACTTGGCCATGGAGACTTCTGGGATGTGCCAAAAAGCCCCCTAAAACCTGCCCTAACCCCCTAACCCTAACCCTAATCTTTGACTCCTTACCCATACGTCACAGACTGTCTTCTTAGTGGGTCAGAGAGGCACCCAGAGGTGCAACCCACTAGCCCACCATAACCTTACCCGTCACTAGCCTAACCCTAGCCCTTGCACTAACCCACCTTAACCCTAAGCCAGATGTACTTGCTTGCATTGCACTACACGCAGCAAGTACAATTCCCTTCTGTGTGAGACATGGTGGTGCGAGAGCCTAGGCATCACCTATGGCTCTGGGTTCACTGCCATCACCACTAGTCTCACTGTCTGCAACTGGTATATGCAATATCCATATGGCTATTGCATACCATTTTGCAGCAGCAGCAGGTGAGGAGGGGAGACCCCCATGTTGAGGGGTCTCTTGGAGCCTGCTTCCCCTTCCTAGTGGGTGAGGATAGGAGGCACCCATGGGTGCCTCCAGGAGCCCACTTTCCCTTTATAGCGAGCCAGAGGAGGCACCCACCCTACAGAGGTGCCTCCAGGAGCCCGCTACCCCCCAAAAACCAGTACTAACAAAAACGAAAAAATAAAAAAACGAACCGACTAATTTTTGCGAATTTTTGCAAAAAACGGAAACGACCCGAAACGGAACCGGCCCGACTAACGACAACTCGAAAAATTTTTTTTTCAAGTCGTGCCCATCTCTAGTTCTGACTAAGGGCGTTTATACACGACCCCTAAACTCCGGGGCAAATGGCTCCCAGCTCCGGAGCTTAAAAATGTTTACCCACCAGCTCCGGAGTTTACAGGAAATTAGGTGCGACCACGCCCACTTTAGCGCGTCCCAGCGCACCTTTCAAGTACCTGCTCTTCCATCCTGAAAATTCCTTGATGCGGTGTAAAGATAGTGAATGTGGGGCTCTCCTCGCTTCTGTTTGTTGTTGTTTTGGCTCCAGCCCCTTTAAGAGCTACTTTACAGACACAGGAATCTTGCCGGCAAGAGCGAGAGCCAGAACGAGAGCCAGAACGGAGGTGAGGCACGATCTTTTCTTCCTTTTTTTTCTCCCTCCCCTCACGCAGCCAGCAGCCAGGAAGTGCGGAGGGGTGGGGAAGCAGGAAGAGCGACAAACCCCTAAGATCTCTGGTCCGAATTTAAGTCGCCAGCGGATCTTAGGGGTCGTGTAAAAGCACCCTAAGTGACAAGGCGTTAAAGCTACTGTTTTGCAACTGCTTTTACTAATATTGATATTACTTTTAAAATTGTGTGAGTTATTTTGTGACAGCTATGCCTTACCAGTCAGTCTACAAGCAATTTAAGCAGATGAATAAGTGGTAGGCCATTCATTTAATATGCAAAAGGTATCTGATTGAATACTTAGCATGTCCAAGTGAAACTGGAAAATAATCTGTACAGTGGAGCCTCGTATGGTTTGTATAACATAAAATCTGTACAACATAAAAATTCTAGAGATAGAGGAAATTTGCTTAACAGAATCGCCTATGGGGCGAATCCATACAACATAAAAATGGTTGCGATTAGGTATTACTCTGTTTTCAATGCATTCCTATGGGAAATGTGTATAAAGGAAAATTTGCTTAACAGAACTTCATTATGAATGAATCAATTCCTTTATACAAGGTACCACTGTATAGGCAATACAGTAGGACCCCGTATCCACTGATTCATTATCCACTGATTCAGTTATCCACAGTTGGCAGAGGAAAAATAAATAAATATTTCAGCAGCCGTAAAGCAAGCTACCATCACAAACAGCAGCTGCAAAGTAAGTTACTATTACAAAACAGCAGTTTTAGGGAACATTTTGGCATTCTCTCTTATCCACGGTTTTCATTATCCATGGGAAGGCTTGGAACCAATCCCCAGCAGATACTGGGGTCCTACTGTACTGAGTCTTGCTCAGTATAAGGCACCTTCCACTATCTGTCTTTCTTCAATCCATTATTTTGACAAACTTTGGAGGGCTACAAGATTCCAAAATCTATGGTATAAGCTACCATGACTCTATGTTGAGATACATGATCTGTCATCCAAAGGATACTATGGTCACAGGAACAACATAACAAGGCAGAACTTGAACATTTGGAGAACTTGAACATTTGGTAGCTAGGGATAACATTGATATAATAGCCACAATTGATATAATAGCCACAATTGATATAATAGCCACAATTACTGGCAGAAGTAATTTCAGAACCATTGGCAATAATCTTTGAGAAGTCCTGGAGAACAGGGGAAGTCCCCATTGACTGGAGGAGGGCTAATGTTGTCCCCATCTTCAAAAAGGGGAAGAAAGAGGACCCAAATAATTACCGCCCAGTCAGCATAACTTCAGTTCCTGGAAAGATCCTAGAGCAGATTATTAAACAGTCAGTCTGCAATTATTAAACAAACAATGCTGTCATTACAAGAAGCCAACACGGATTTCTTAAAAACAAGTCATGCCAGACTAATTTGATCTCTTTCTTTGATAGAACTACAGGCCTGGTGGATGAGGGGAATGCTGTGGATATTGCTTATCTGGACTTTAGTAAGGCGTTCGATAAGGTTCCCTGTGGTATTCTTGCTAAGAAGTTAATAGAAAGTGGGATAGATAGTGCAACTGTTAGGTGGCTTTGTAATTGGTTGACATCACACCCAAAGGGTGATCATAAATGGCCTCTCTTCAGCTTGGAGAGACGTGACCAGTGGGGTGCCCCAGGGTTCTGTTCTGGGTCCAGTGCTGTTCAATATCTTTATTAATGACTTGGAGGAAGGAATAGAGAGTATGCTAATTAAATTTGCAGATGATACCAAATTGGGAGGGGTTGATAATTCCCTAGAGGATAGGATGAAAATCCAAAAGGTCCTTGACAGATTAGAATGCTGGGCAAAAGCTAACGGAATGGATTTCAACAGAGGGAAATGTAGGGTGCTACATCTAGGTAAAAAGAATGAACTGCACAGATATAAGATGGAGGACACTTGGTTGGAGAACAGCACCTGTGAAAGGGATCTGGGAGTCTTGGTGGACCACAAATTGAACATGAGTCAGCAGTGTGATGCGGCAGCCAGGAAAACCAATGCGATTCTTGGTTGCATCAACAGAACCATAGTGTCTAGATCAGTGGTTCTCAACCTGTGGGTCCCCAGATGTTCCTGGACTGCAACTCCCAGAAACCCCTTCCAGTACAGCGAATGGTGGAGGCTTCTGGGAGTTGCTGTCCAGGAACATCTAGGGACCCACAGGTTGAGAACCACTGATCTAGATCAAGGGAAGTGATAGTACCACTCTATTCTGCTCTGGTCAGACCCCACCTGGAGTACTGTGCCCAGTTCTGTGCACCTCAGTTTAAAAAGGATGTTGACAATCTCGAGCGGGTGCAGAGGAGGGCGACCAGAATGGTTGAGGGTCTGGAGGAAATGTCTTATGAGGAACGGCTTAGGGAACTGGGAATGTTTAGCCTCTCTAAAAGAAGGCTGAGGGGGGATATGATAGCTATGTTTAGATATTTGAAAGGATGTCATATTGAAGAATAGGAATAGGAATAGGAATAGGAATAGGAATGCAATTTATTGTCATTGTATAAATACAACGAGATTAAAAGTGCCATCCAGTCAGTCATTCACACAACCCAGCATAAAAATCCAAGACGTAAAACCTACAAGAGGGAACAGGTTTGTTTTCCATGGCTTCAGAGACTAGGACTCGGGGCAATGGTTTCAAGCTACAGGAAAAGAGATTCCATTTGAACATTAGGAAGAACTTCATGACAGTTAGAGCTATTCGGCAGTGGAATATGCTGCCACAAAGAGTGGTGGAGTCTCCTTCTTTGGAGGTTTTTAAGCAGAGGCTGGATGGGCATCTGTCGAAAATATTGTGATGGGGTTCCTGCATGGCAGGGGGTTGGACTAGATGGCCCTTGAGGTCTCTTCCAACTCTATGATTCTATGACAACAGAAACTTGGTAGAATGCAGAGAACCAATGGGATATGACAATCCCAGGCTATAAACTCTATAGGGAGGATAGAGAGGGGCGGGTTGGAGGTGGAGTGGCCATCTATGTCAAAGAAGGGATAAAATCTGGCAGAGTGGAGATTGATGGTGGGTCTGACTCCACCGTAGAATCACTGTGGGTTAAACTGCCAGGTCCAAGAAGCGATGTGATAGTGGGGGTGTGCTATCGTCCACCAAATCAAAAGCTTTAGGGGGATATTGAAATGAGGAGACAAACTATGGAGGTGATTAAGAGGGACAGGATATTAATCACTGTGGAAAAGTGGAGGTAATGGAGGACTTGGAAATTGCAGAGAAATTAAATAAATTATTTGCATCTGTCTTCATGACAGAAGAACCTGGGCAGATTACGCTGCCTGAACTGCCCCTCTTGACTAAAGGATTAAATCAAATTGGTTAAAACAGATGGTGTTTTAGTTTTAATTGATAAATTGAAGATTAACAAGTCACTGGGCCCAGATGGCATCCACCCAAGGGTTATTAAGGAACTCAGAAATGAAATTGCAGCTCTCTTAATGGTAATATGCAACATGTCTCTTAAAATGGCCACAGTGCCGGAGGACTGGAGGATAGTGGATGTCACACCAATTTTTAAAAAAGGAAGGAGGGGGGCCGAGGAAACTATAGGCCAGTTAGCCTTATATCTGTCCCAGGGAAGATGGTGGAAAGCCTCATCCAAGAGAAAATCTTAAAACACACAGAAGAACAAGCCTTGCTGAGGGAATTTTAGCATGGCTTCTCTAAGGGTAACTCTTGCCTGACAAATCTTTTAGAATTCTTTGAAAAGGTCAACAGGTATGTGGATTTGGGTAAACCAGTGGATATTATGTATCTTGATTTTCAGAAGGCTTTTGACACAGTCCCTCATCAAAGGCTGCTAAGAAAATTGCAGTCAGGGGATAAGAGGGCAGGTCCTCCTATGGATTGAGAATTGGTTGAGATCCAGGAAACAAAGAGTAGGTGCCAATGGGCAATTTTCACAACGGAGAGAGGTGAAAAGTGGTGTGCCCCAGGGATCTGTCCTGGGACCAGTGCTTTTCAATCTGTTCATAAATGACCTGGATACAAGGATAAGCAATGAGGTGGCCAAGTTTGCGGATGACATGAATCTTTTCCGGGTAGTAAAAATCAGAGAAGATTGTGAAGAGCTCCAGAAGGATCTCTCCAAACTGGGGGAATGGACTGCAAAATGGCAAACGTGTTTCAATGTAGGAAAAGGTAAAGTACAGTGGTACTCTGACTTAGGACGCACCCGACATACAAAAATCCCGACTTACGAGCACTCTTCAGAGCCCCCCCCCCGACTGCTTACAAGAAAGTTCGGGATTCCCCGACTTGCGAGCAGCGAGTGGGGTGGGTGGGTCAGGATTTAAATTGTCTTCAAGTCATTGAGGCTGCTTGGCACTGGCTTCGCGCCAGTGCTCCCAGGCCATCTCCACTGAAATGCATTTGCTCAATGCATTTCAATGGAGAAACTTTCCCCCAGGTTACAAACCATGATGGAGATGTGTAATCTCCAGGCTTAAAACCAGGGTACTTCAAGGGCCAGATGCAGGGGAGTGGTAGCAGGAGACAGATATCTAGTCTCATGCGCTCCCAGACGCAATTATTGGGGCCACTGTGAGATACAGGAAGCTGGACTAGATGGGCCTTTGGCCTGATCCAGCATGCCTCTTCTTATGTTCTTATGTTCAGTGCTCAGGGTTTTTTTTTTGTTTTTTTGCTGATCATTATTATTAGCTGAAAGACTTTTCTTAAGTAGTCTTTTGTTGCTTCCATGCTGTGCTTGTCACCACAAAGTTCTATGCCATCAAGAAATGGCCATTGGATCATAGGAAAATACAAAGCTGCCTGTTACTGGGTGAGAACATTGCTCCATCTGTCTCAGTACTGCAGACTCTATCTGGCAGCAGCTCTCCAGGGTTTCAAGTGGTTATCTTTCCTAATCATAGTTGGAAACTCTGGTATTATCAAGGAATCTCCATTCCAAGCACTGACTATGGCGGTTACTTCACATACCTCTCGCCGCTGTTCGTGGCTCCGCTGCAGCTCCGTTCGACGGAACGGAGCCTCACGTACCTCTGGGGTGGCTGCGTGGTCGCTCCGATCACGCCCTCCAAAGTGTGCCCCAAGCGGGCTGAGAGATTCCCTTCCTCGACCTCTGGAATCTGGTCAATCCGCTTTTCAATCCGAATTGGCGGTACGTGTGGTTTCCTAGCATTCGCATTCTGAAACAGTTCCTGCTGTTTAAAAGTTCCTCCCTGCCTGAAGCCACCTAGTGACAGGAGGAGGTAATGGTGTTACAGGGAGCAGCGCCTATGGAGTTTGCCGTGGAATGGTTGCACAAAAAATTAGAAAGATAGGAAAATAATGCGGAACGCACAAATGACGGGAGACCGTCAATTAATCAAAAGACCAAAAAACGAAAACCAGGAACCAGCGGAAAGCAAAGGAACCCTTCATTTCGAAGCACATCAAAGACGTGAGGCTGGAATGCCTTCGCCTTCACCCAGCATGCACGTGAGTACACAGGAAAGAGGGGTGGCCCTGGTTTCAGATCATGTGACCGCATCCGAATTCAGATCGGAGCCAAGCTCACCACAGCACGAGGAGGTACGTGAAGCAACCGCCTATGTTCAACACTGTTTAGCTTCTAAAACAGATAAGATTAAATATGTTCATCTTTATATGGTGCCTTTATCACAGGGATCATCTCATCAAGACACAGATATAGTAAACCCTCTTTTGAAACCTTTCTTTGACCACTATTATATTTAATGGCATTGTGCAAGGCTCTATTTGCTCAATCCCAGATATTATTTTTCTGACTTGAAAAAATAATACTGGCACACGTTAGATGATGCAGGCAAAGCTTAGAGGAATAATTTTGAATATTGGGGAAGAAAACTGTATTAATGCTTGTTAGATCATAACTCTTGAGAACCTTCCATGCAGTTTTCCACTTCTGTTGAACTGTACATGCCATCATCCCTACTCAGTATGAGCAAGTAGTTAAACTCTAGGGACATGAAGGCTAATTTCACCTGTGCCCAACAGTCAGAAACTTGGTGTTTTCCACAGGCAATTGTGTGGTATACTCAACCTATACCAAGGTATTTCTGCAGTCATTCCCATGGGCAATGCATTTCTTAGGCATCAACCCAAAATCACTGTCCTCTGCAACACTCTGTATTCCAATAGCATTTTTGTGTTGATTTCTTTAGAGCTTGCCAAGACAAACTACAAAATTATACTCCATTGCAATGGAAATTTTGTTGGTTTTTATAAAAAAAACAAGAATGCAAGTGACAGGATCAGGTCACAGGAAGCAATTAAGTTAAATTCAACCTTGGCCAATTCCTCTGTAGTAGATGCTGACTGACATGGCAGGGATTAAAGATGCAGGAAATTTCCCAGGACCTCTGCTCATGACCACTATAAGAAGAACTGTTTGAGCTAAATCTAATCTTATTGCCTCATCAACTGGATTTAGGGCCTCACTACAGGAGACATTAAATTAGATGCATAACTGTCCATTTATTCTAGCATAACCTTGCTTCCATAGGCATTAGCTTGCTTTTGTTTTATTGTCCATCAACTGGGAGACATTGCAGCTTTGTTTGCATGGTTAATATCTTAAGATGTACAGAACTGAAGATTCTGAGAGGCTGAAGAGGAGGAAGAAATATACATTTCCTTTAATGGGTCATCTGACCCTTTCATTAGAGTTAACTAACAGAGAGGGACATGAAACCACTATACAGTATAGTATATAAAACACAAGCAAAGATAACAGACAATTTAAAACAATAATCTTTTGAGGAATAATCTGTTATTTTAGAAAGAGAAGTGAAAGCCCTAGGCAAAGAATAAATAATGTAACAAGAGTAGATGGTATATCAACAACTATTTGATTTTAAAGAAAAGACATGCTAAAAATTCAGAAACTATGAGACTATCACACTAATTTTCTATGCAAGCAATAAAAGTGATAGTCAAAAATTTAAAATGAATATTTTAGCATATACGGAGCAAAAAATGAATGTGGCTCAAACTGGATTTAGAAAAGGAAGGACTACTATAATTTCTAAAATGTACTACATTAAAATTATATAATAACATATATCAAGAGAATTGTAATAAAGCAATAAATACTGGAGATCATATTGATAGATTATAGCAAAGCCTTCAGCCATGTACATCATTAAAACCTATGCATTGGTATCAAATAAATGTCTATGTCTCATCAGCTGACTGTTTCGAAACATAACCTGCACTCTGGATAAGAGGCTTCAGCATTGGAAGAACGTGGAAAAAAGAATGAAGTTCTACCATTTCACCAATTTGATTTATATGTAGACCATACCATATGGAAAACTGGATTAAAGTCAGATGAAGGAAGAGAGAAAATTATGGAAGAAACATCAATTATTTAAAATACACAGATGATGATGATGATGATGATGATGATGATGATGATAATAATAATAATAACTTTATTTTTATGCTGCCTTTCTCCCCAAAGGGACCCAAGGCGGCTTAAAACACATTCAAAAAGTACAATAAAAGCAATACAATGTAAAAAACAACACAGTACATATAAAATACTATAAAAATACTATACAATATAATACAATAAAAAACAAGATTAAAAACAATAGCTGCAGCAGAGTTTAAAAAAGCTCCCCAGACAATAAGACTGTTATAAAAATTTGTAAAGGCTGGAGGCTCAGAAGGCTTGCCTAAATAAGTAAGTCTTAAGGCCTCGCCTGAATAACACATTATGGGCAAAAAATGCCAATTCTTTGAAATGGTAACTGATGAAAGTTAAAGAAGGCCCTAAAGCAGGTTTATAGTTGCACATTAAGAAGATAATACTAATAAGAGCAGAATAATTTCAATATTAACAAGGCTGATTCACAATTTCCTTGATTTTTAAATACTACCTCAGAGCAGAGCAGATATGACAGATTGAGTCAATTTGGTTGAATATAGTTTGTCCCAGAACACTGAGACGGCCATTTGGAAGGGCAACCCTTTTCTCTTTGGTCTTTTGAAAACTATACTCTGGATAAGTAACTAAACATCCTTGGTTTAACACCTTCAAATGACCACTGAAAAATTCTGTGTGCATAACCACTGTTTGTCATTCATTTCAGTACAACAAACAGAAGGAAAAGAGAAAAAGATAGAGGAGGTAGTAGAAATAGATTTTTCATTACTAGCACTTTATGAACAGCATGAAATCAATATCATATCCATGAAACCTATTTGACTGCAAGTATAATGTCATAGTTATTACTAAAGTGAATAGCATATGGTCTCGGACCGATGAAGGCGTCTGAGCCACGACAAATACGGATCTATTCTGTACAACAATCATGATTAACTGTGCCCATTATATTCAAGAAATCCCAGATGTATGCCAATGTTTCCTGAAGGACTTTTATTAATTTAGTACTACATCAAATGTGAAATCATCAAAGGTTGGTTACCTTCTCTTGCACTGATTTTATTTTAGCCTTATCTGAATATTCATATTTGGTAGGCAGCCACCATAACAGGCTCATGCATTAACATGGTGCCCGCAGTCAGTACTGCCAGACAGGCAATGATGGCCTGTTCTCTCCCTAGAGGGCCAACTAGGTATTATTACCATGGCAGTTACCAGCCCATCTATAGTATTGTCAAGCTAACAGGCTGTCTTGATTACTGATAAGTGGCAGCATCCTTTCAGCACCTTCCTCCTTCTGCTGATGGATGGGCTGCTGGAGAAGTTGTACTGTTCAATGGGAAAAGGGATCTGAGCACGTGTTTAGCTTCTACTGGACCCAAAGTACCTTCCCTTATGGAATAAGGTTGGCAAATTACAAGGCAAAACAGAAGAATGGGGGAAAGATTAAGCATGCACTTCATTCCCAACTGTTTATTAGATGCCCTGAGCACATCTGATCTTGCTTGATTTCGGAAGCTAAGCAGGGTCGGCCCTGGTTCATACTTGGATGGGAGACCACCAGGGAATACCAGCTGCTGTAGGCGCCTGGAGTAGGAACTGGCAAGCCACTCCAGTACTCCTGCCAAGAAAACTCTATGGACATGGAGTCACGTAGAGTCGGTCACGACTCTAACGACACAACACACACACACATCTAAAACAAGTACCCATCAAAATTTGTTACATGCATTCAGTGTAACCTCATGAAATAATGAGAGTTATGCAGGAGAGAGAGGTCAAAGGTTGAAGAAAAAATGAGTCAAGATATTTGGAGAAAGTTTGACCATGATTAGAACTGCAGGCTTTAAATATACAAGTCTGTGTGCGTTCTATGCTGTCAAGTCAGAACCGACCTATAGCAATCCTAATAGGACTTTCAAGGTACATGAGATATTTAAGAAGTGGTTTTATCAGTGATATTCACCAAGTGAGTTTCCATGGCCGAGTGGGGATTTGAACCTTGTTCTCCAGAGTCCCAGTCTGTGCCTCGACCCACTAGTACACCACCACCACCATCATCAAACAACCTGTGTATTAACAACTGAAATCAAAGCAGACTCTCCTATACTCACAAAAGATAAATTTCTCCTAGAAAAAAATAGAAAAATACAATAACATTGTTCCGACATAATATCTGTACTTTCAACCATTTCCAGTGTGAAAAATGAGGAAGGATAATTAATCCTGAAATGCAAACCAAATGTTGTCTTATAATGAAGTATTTCTGAATGTTGTAAGGAAGCATTTCTGAAGATTCCAGAAGCTCAACAGATGCCATGAAACACAAAGTGTGAAAATTGTCCTATCGGTTGGCATATAAAATAAAATAATCTACAACGTCCTGTCTCAAGATGGATGTGAATACAGGCCTCATCTGGTTGGTCTCTCCACTTTGGTTGTGAAGTACAGTGTCTCCATATAAAACTTGTGCTGGTTTGATTCCTAATTGTTTCAAGTCTTTCTTTACCCACACTGCCCTTTGAGACCTAGTACATTTCTTAACTAGACACAACAGCTTGTGGCATCTATTTTTATTGCACAATTCAATGCTTCCTAAATATCTGATCGAATGGATTGCAAGGAGAAGGGGTGGGGGCAGAAATCATATAGGAAAAAGAAATAAAGGGTGCTGATATGTATATAACCTTTGAAGGAAGGCACAACAGCAATGACCTTGATAGAGAAATATCGACCATGGTTTGTCCTGTGGCTAGAGAGATGGAATTGGAAACCAACCATTCTGAATCATTAATGAATTTCAATTCAGTACTTTGAACTTCACCTTTCTGCAGAATGAAAGGAAAGCTCCCCTACTGTTCCCTGGCAGGTTTCTTCATAAATATCCACAGGGACACCATTAAATCAACATACTTCTGATGAGTTTTGTGAAGATGGTTCTGAAATTGAACCATTTGATACAATGGCCAATATGACTAAGCTGAAGGGATTTCTTCTACATGGAAAATATTCTACATCTGTACTATCAACATTGGCTGAATAACAATATTGGGTTGAATAAAGGGCTTGTTCCATAGATAACATTCCATTTTGTGTGTGTGATCAATTAATCCAAAATATTTCGAACAATTCTGTATTTACCATGATATCCAAGTGGCTCTGAACTTTACATGAGCTAACTAAAGTTCTGTTGTGAAAGGAAACAGCTGAAGGAAACAGGGCTTCCAATTCAGGGAAGGTCTTCATCAATAAGAAAACTTTTAAAGCTTCCTTGTAAGCTTACTAGAATGACAGCAGTTGTGAAAACTGACTTATTTGTTCTTAAAGTGGGCCTGTATATTTTGGCATAATATATTATGTACTCAGAATGTAAGTTACTACCATATGCCACAGAAACTAAGTGGTAAGATAGAAAGGGAAGGGAAGGGAAGGAAGGACAGTGGCATGAGGAGAGCAGGAAGTGTGCATTGGTGAGAAAAAAGACTTTTAACCTTTGTTCCAAGGACAACGTCATGCTATTGACAACACTGCAAATTAGTATACCTGGTGTCAAATTCATGCCTTCTTATAGAAATATGAAACTGTTTCCTTCTGCAGGAATACTACTACTTCCACTGCTAATGAGTTGGTGCCTTCTTGTAGCAATTAAAAGGAGAACAGCATTTTGAACCAGACCAAGCATTAGAAATGAATCCCTGTTATTTGTATGCATAGTAAAAATGAGTGAGAAAATCTTTTAGAACTGTTTCAAAAGACAACATTCACACTTTGAGAAAGAGCTGCATGCTATTAACATCAAACTACAGGGAAAGAACTAGAGCACAAACAGATGCCAAGGAGAAGTGCCACTGCATTCATACCAGCTGGGAAGAATATGGTGTAGAATCTAGGGTTTGGGGCTAACGGTGGAAAGATGGGTGAAATATGAAAAGGGGAAGTATGTGGCAGGCAGGCTTTGTGAAACAAAATAAAAGAAAGAAGTTGAAAGGCTCAATTAATTCTACATGATATTTAACAATTATTTAATTTTAATGTCCCTACCACTATGGTAAAAAGGGCATGAGGACTTCTGTACATTCCTGCCCTCTGCCTCTCTTTTCTAGGTAAAAACACAGACCCCAAATACCAAGGTGTTCAAATTATATCATAAGCAATAGGCATTATTATGATACTTGGCTGAAAGGAAGAGAGAAAACCTAAGTAAGTGGTCCAATTATTTTATTTAGGGAGACAGTATTCCTTTGTACGAACTGCCACCTAAAAGTGTCAGATCACTGCTCAACAAGATATGCTAGCAGCAATATACCAGTAAGTGCTGTAATGGAGGTCCTGGGAAGACAAATGAGATTGCTTCAACTGTATCTGAACTGAGCATCCACAGTGTTGCTCAAGCTGCTTGGCTCTCCTTTCCTCATGAGGCTCCTTTCAAGCACTAGTTGCTTGCAGAGCTGATTCTAATGCGGGATTTGGAATATGTCTCCTAGACGAAGGCCATACTAATGCATTCATTGGCACAGGGTCACCCCAAGAGGATATAGCTTCTGATCTGGAGTCCTGGTGTGCCTCTCACTTCTGTACATATAGGCTACGTTTGGCACACACTTCCTTTTTTTTGTTTCTATTGTGAGGATTTCTGTTGCTGAAATCAGGTGAACAAGAGAAAGCACAGTAACAGAGCTTCATGTACCACCTATGATTCAATGCAGAAGCAGTGTAAACCAAAGAGCATAATGCAAAGGTGATCCATTCTTATGTTACAGAACAAAGAGCTAAGTTATCTTTGCACAGCTCTTTCAGACAGTATCTCACCTCTTTAAGGCCAATAGTAAAACATCTTCTATAGGAGTAAGAACGGGGACTGGTAAAAAGTGGCTCCATACATGCAGCCAGACTGTAATCCTCAGCATTCCCCACCAGTGATTGTACTGATCAGAGATCCTAGGAGTTGCCATCCAACATCCGGACAGGTAACCCTTGCTATAGTACTGGATCATATTACCCCTAAGCACTGATACAAAGTCCTTGCATCCACAGTAGGAGCTCTTGCCTATAAATGTTTTCTAATTCAAATGGATGTAAGACAAATTATAAAGACTAAAACCTGTGTGTGTACATGTCACACCCCCCCCCCCGAATATGGAAGGCCTTGAACACATAATGGGAATCCAGAACACAAAAGAGGCCTGTAGCAGCTAAAGCAATATGTACAAGAGAAAGCTTTGCTGCAGAGGTGGTAATAGAGAGATACCCCTATCTGTACATGCCATCAGTGTACAGATGACACTTTGCTCCAGATCTCCTGATGACCTCTCCCAACGGCTTCACATAGAAGTTGAACAGCATTGGGAATAATGCTCATCCCTGAGGACCCCATACCTTGGGAGTCCGTGGAACCGATACCAACTCCCCTAGCAGAACTCTCTGGGCATGGTCCTCGAGAAAGGATCAGAGCCAGCTTGATGCTAGGACCTCGATTCCAATCTCTGAGAGGCTTTCAGGAGGATGCTATGGTTGATGGTAGCTGCTGAGATATATAGGAATACCAACAAGTTGCATCTGCCCCTTGTCAGTCTCTCTTCAAGAGTCATCCTGCAGCACAACCAGTGTTGTCTGGGTACCCCATTGTAGTCTGAGTCTAGACTGCAATGATGGTGGGCATTAGGGTCCTCCTACACCACTTACATATCTGATATGAAATATAAAAAACTCATACTACTAATAGGAGAGAATAAAAGAAAAAGAAAAGGAGCTAGAGAAACAGAAGGGCAAAAACCACACCGTAGACCCAGAAGTCTTGGAAAAATCTGGGGGAAACAATTACTTGAGGCTATAGCAATGATTTAAAAATAATTCCGTAGGGAAAGGGTAGGTCCCATCTCTTGAGACATGCATAGCACACTTGGGTTTTGAGCCAACACTTTCACAAAAAATACTTGTACAGTTTAATTTTAGAAAGCTCTGGATTATACTCTTGACAGATATAACATACTCATGTCTATGATCACAGAGACTATGGGGAAAACACAAAAATTAAGGGAAAGGAACTTGGATTAAATAATAGTAGACCAAATATATCTAAGAGACAGACAGGATGCTTGCACTACTTACTGAACTCCAGATTAAGATACTGTAGTTTGCTATCCAAATATAGGCTCTTAAGATCAAGTCATACTGAATCCCAAGGATCTTAAGTCTTCACTAGCTACTTATAGAATTGCTCTTTGAAGCATCTAGTAGGCACAAATCACTATGGCTAATCAAGTACAAAAATGCTATATATCTAGCTACTGGTGTTCTGTATATTATCTTGGTATTTATCAGTCTATCTATCTAAGAGGTCAAGTACATGCTACTGATGTACATAAACTGTGAGAGAGTATCAGTGAAAGATGAAATGAATTTCAGCCAGCTGGAAATTCTACTAATGTATTGCAGCTTTTAACACAATTTCCAAACATACCCCTACAGGTTGCAGGTTGCAGAAAAAGAGTGATAATATAATACAGATATGTTGGAAGCAGGAATACCCTTATTTGTAGCTGCTATTTCTTTTTGAATAGGCTAAAGAACCCCACTAAGGACTTGCCTATGCAGGTATAGGCATTTTGGAGTGGGCTGAGGCCAGCTGAATTGAGTTGCCTGGGGTTGAGTAGAGGTCCTGTGCACCACCTAGTACAACCCTCACATTTAAGTGATACACCAGACTTCAAGCTACCTTATTTGTTCCAGCTCCTTTAGCTGGAAATTTCCATTATTGTGAAGTGGTTTTAGAAGGGAAACAGAGGAAGTAAAAAGCTAATGAATATACTAGGACAGTGCAGATGTGCATCACTTACATTTTTTAAAAAAAGTGCAAATCCCTCTCAGAATCAGAAGAGGGAAACAAGGGGATTCTACCCTTTTCTTTCATCTGTCTGAAAAGTCTGGTCAACAACTTGACCACGGCTGAATCCACCATCAACTGGAAGCCACCAGTCGATCCAAAATGGAGCACTCCTACCCTCATAAAAAGTAGAAGCCGGTGATAGGGACCAAGAAGGGCTAGAATGAGATGGGAATCACTGAATTTGCTTCAGGAATTATCTCATTTGATTGCTAGAAAAATGAGCAAACCAACTGATCTGCACAGTGGACCAAACAGTGAGCTAAACATTTGTCTGATCACACCCTTTGGATTATAGCAGGCATGTCCAAACTTTGCCCCTCCAGATGTTTTGGACCACATCTCCCACAGTCCTTTGCCATTGGAAATGCAGGCTTGGAATTCTGGGAGTTGTGGTCCAAAACATGCCCGAAGTCTGGGCATGCCTGGTTTATAGAGTTAAATAATAAGTGAGCCATTTGCAAAGGAGTTCATACACCAAGTGTGATTAATACATGTATACCATGCTCTAGCTAAAGTAGCCAGTAGTGACACATTATTGGAGTTGCAATCCAACAACATGTGGAAACCCACATGCTGCCCTCCCAGTTTAACCTCAAGACAGTTTTTGTTTAATGAGTGGGTCATCCCATTTCATAAAAGAGGGACCACATTCCTGTGCATAATTCCTCTCAAAAAGTGGAGCAAATGAGGGCTGCATATGCTTTATTTTATAGGTAAAATGAAAAATAAATTAAAATGTTAAGATAGACAAATTTAACCAAAAGGAGGCTATTTCAACAGAGTTGTCTCAACCATATGCTTGATCTTCTTTTATATACACACACACAAAATTAAGTCCTTTTCTTAATATTCCTGACTATGAAATATAATTTTTAAAAAATAATTAAAGTGCATACAAATTATCCCTTTTAACTCCTCCCTCTTGAAAAGTGTAACTCTTCAACTGCTGGAAAGTATGAAAAACAGCCCTCGGCCCTGTTGCCTTACTCAAGGTAAAAGAACACCTTTTAAAAACAAATCTAAAGAACAGAGCAAATGTATGGGAATCTTGTAATAATTTGCATTTTTATGTTAAAATAGGAGGAAATACCTATTCAACAGAAGGTGATAAGGAAGTATTAGAAGGAGTAGAAAGCTCTCAGGGTTACATATGTGTACGTTTGCAAAGAAAAAGTGCTAGCCCCTACTGCAGTAGTGTTCCTAAATATAGCATTTCATTTTTATTTGAAGAATGTTCTCTTGTATAGGAGAAAATACATGAAGATCCCATTGCATGCTTTGATAACAAGGGCTAGCCTCCCATAGTGACCTTGGTAGCCAGATGGGCAGTGTAGAAATTGAATAAATAAATAAAATAATTAATGGAATACAGTTTCCTTCTCTTTCCCTCTTATTACAGCACAGCATGGTGTCAAAAAGCCCATATTATGATATTTGTTCCCAGAAAGTTACCCAGATCATCTTATGGTATTTGTAAGATATATTCAGAGGTTTCCATGGAGAAAGAACATTGTTGGCCCTCATTGAAACAGTGGGATCCAGTAGATGTACACTACTAGATTCTGGATGTCATGTCTGCCTCTTTTTTTAAAAGGGGGGTGGAGGTACTTAAAGAGAGGTAAGTGCTTCCCCCCCTCACTTTAGGCGCTCATGGGTTGGAAACATGATGGGCAGCTAGCTGGAGTCCTCTGAGCTTTCCCCCTGTTACATGGAGTCAATCCAAAAGTTCTTTCAAATAAACTTTCAGTTTAGGCTTACATTAAAAGCCTTATAGCAGTACAACATTCCAGGATAAGAAATGGATTCGTAGAGATAGTATACACTTGATTATGGGCCAGAGTGCAGATGGACAGATGCAATGGCTTCTTCAGACATCCTGCCATCCATAAGATTATGTGACAGGATGTACTAGCAGCTATATAAATCTGAATTTTAACCACAGAGCAGTAGCAAAAATAGGCCAATGAACTAGATTAAAGCCTAGATCCAATTACTAGTCACAACTGCAGTAGATTCATTGAAACAATGGAATTTACATAAATGACTGATGAGATTAGTCTACAACACCAGATGGGACTAACAGAATTAGCCTAATTCTTAGAATATTATAATAAAACAACTTCATAGGATTATACATCCTCTTTCAGAATACCAGCTGAATTATCAAACACTTCAACTACATTTCATGACAGAATACGAAAGCCAAACCCCTCTTTTGTGTTAGAACATATATGCAACTGATCAGTTTATTGAATGCTTTATTCACATGCATTATTCACATTTATTTCAATCAGTCTGTTCTGGGTGAGGAAGTACTCATATCTTTTTTGATAGAATGGAATGAAAGTACTGTATATACTTGCAAGTGAATAAATATATATTTTAAATCAAATGCTTGGCAATAATGATGGAAATAAATATAACACCCTTCTTACCTTTCATTCCAAACTTGGAGTGTCTTCCAAACTTGAGAATAATAAGCATAATTACTAAGCCAGTGCACACTAAAGCTGCAATCCCCACTACAACATACACCTGAAGGGGGGAAAAAACAAGGAACATTAGACTGAATACTGCAAAAGGAACAAACTTTGAAGACTAGCATTGTTACTGTAATTGTGGTGGAAGAAGTTTTGAAATACTGAATTTGAAAGTTATGTGTCAGTTTCACTTTCTTGCACTTTCTATTTTTTTTTTAAATTTCTTGAGAACACGGTCAGAGTAATGGTTAATTAAACATAGTAACATAGTGACTAGTGTTTGGCATAGTGGCGCAACAGTTGCCTGCAGGAGACCTAACAGGATCTGTTTGAAACTGTATCTTCCACCTCACATTCCTCAATCAATAAACGCACCAAGACAATTTGCCACAGATAAAAGTCACTAGTGGTCACTGATAGTCCTAATATTTGCTGATTTATGTAACATCCTATTACAGTCATCTGACTTTCCAGCCATTTTATTAGATCTCATGGCTGTGTGACCAAGTACAGTACTCTCTTTTATCTATCAGTCTCCCATCAATCAGCTTCACTAGGTTGTAACATTATGTGGGAGATAAATGCTGAACAATTAATGTTTTGTAATCATCTTGTGAGCCATCTTGGGTGTCATACAGGAAAAATAAATAGAATGGAATGGACTAGAAACAGCTTCCCTTGTCTATCCTGAAGTTGAGTCATGGCAACTGGACTTCTTTTCTTGAAAGATTGAAACATTTCGCTGCTCATCCAAACAAGCTTCATCAGATTTACTCGGGATGAGCAGCGAAATGTTTCAATCTTTCAAGAAAAGAAGTCTAGTTGCCATGACTGAACTTACAGATAAACTCACCTGGATGGCTGAGAATCTTCACAGACTTACCTTGTCTATTTTCTCCATGTACAATTGTATACACCTCTGTCGTATTTTACATGTCAAATTATTTCCATCTGGAATATGAATGAATCTGCAAACACTGATGAACTGTTGCAAAAACCAAACTGAAATGAAATTCCTGCCCCTATGAAGTATCTTTATTTTTTTCTAGTTATTTAAATTATTTGGATGCTCATTGGAAATACTGAGCTGAGGTTTGTTGCACTTTCCATGCCAAAGTAAAGAAACCAAAATATTCCAAGCTATAAATGGGTGTTGCATTCATACTACTTCTAAGGTACAATACAGTCATGTCAGCAGAACAGTAACTTTATGAATCCAGTTATACAAATTGTGCCTGGACTACAATACATCAGTTTGTTCAAAATATTATTTCCCCCCCCCCCCCCCCACTGTACAACTGCTAGCTAAAAGCTCCAAGTTATAGTCAAGGTGGTATTTTGTTACAAGCTAAAATACCACAACTCCATCAGATACCTAGTCAGAAAGTCTGCTGAGATTACAAACCAGGAAACCATGTATATACTTACAGTGATGCTATCTTCATTGTCTTTGTCTGAAACATCCGTAGAAGTAACTGTATTACTATTATTTGTAGTGTCTTCGAAATCATTTGATGGTGTTCCATAATCCTCTAAGAGAAAAAATGCATTATTTATATCACTTCCCTCTTTCTTGTCCCTTTTAAATACAATACATTCAGGAAATGAACATTTCCCTTCAATTTTTGCCTGTATTTTTCAGCTCTACCTCTATTCTGGTTTTCTGATAGACACCAAGAAAATTAAAACTTACATTCTCCTGACTCTTCAATTAATGCCTTGAAAAGTCAAATAATATCTTCCTCACCTCAATAAAACCTGAGAGCATTTATATGGAATGTAAGGTCCAAAGGTGTTATAAAGAGACACTTTTACTGTTATCTGTAAACCACTACTAGCAATTGCGGCATGTTCAGGCCCATAGTCAGGCATCTTGGAGAAAGAAAAACTTTGGGTATCAAATGACTACTACTGCACTGTGGTTACAAAAACTGTTGTTTATTAAGAAAATGAAATATTCTCCACAGCCTCCGCCTGGAAATAATGTGTGCAGGCAGGGCAACCAGAGCCCAGTGAAATCAATGTCCAGCATATCCCTTCTCATGGAAGGGGGATGTCAAAGGATGTCCAGGCCTTCAACTCCCGCCTCTTGTTTATGGGGCTCGCTGCAATACTGAATAACATAAGCAAAACGACTGGTTCCTGCTCTAATCTGTTTATATTCCATGGATAAGGAAAACTGAAAGGAAGAGGGAAGGAAAGGAGATGAATCTGAAGACATAAAGATTGACATATTCAGTGGTAGCTCGACTTGAGAGCAGCTTGACTTAAGAGCAATTCGACTTAAGAGCGGAAAACTGTTGCCGTTTTAACTGCTGCCTTACAAATTTTAGATATGATCTGCTCTACTTACAAATATTTTTTTTTCATTATTTTGATTTTTTAACTTATTTTTTCAATTTTTAGATAGGCACCCCAATTTAAGAGTAATTTGACTTAAGAGCATGCATTCAGAACGGATTAAATTCATAAGTTGAGGCACCACTGCTTATTACAATGCAACCCTAATTATATTTATTTAAAACGAATTCCGTTGGAAGTGAACCAAAATTTACTCTCTAGTAAATGAGTTCAGGATTACAACATAAATAAAATTAGGGAATTTAAAAATTAAGGGGGCTGAAATGAAAAGATTCCTAGAGGACAGAGAAGACAAGTGGTTGTACCTCCTACATATCATGAGAGGGAGACACAGCTAAGAAGAAGGTGTGGAAACATGTGGGACCTATTTGGGAGCAGACGTTACGTAACTTCTGATTTGCCATTTGTGGTATAAAAAGCCTGCCTTTTAAGTTTAAATTAAAGAACATGTTTCCCTGTAAAATCAATCTGACAGTCTATCTGAATTTCTGATCCTGGAGCTGTCTTTTTTTTTTTTAAAGTTGTGAATCTGCCAAATTTTCCCTAAATGGATATTTAAGTTGAAACATAATTAAACATATTTAATTAAATCGGATAATTAAACATAATTAAACAAACATTTAAAATGCCTTTGAAATATTTCAAGCTGCCGACACTTAACTTCCATCAAATGTAGGCCATGGAAAGGGAAATGATTGAATTTACTGTTTATAATTCAATCGAAAGAGGAATTTGGAAGACAAAAGAAACGAACAAGTAATTACTGGAAACTCAACTGATCCTGTAACCAAGAATCTTTTACTGCTATAAGCTAATGCATACTAGGATTTAGTTTAAAATGATTCCATACCAAAATGTATTTATCTACTCTACTCCTTCAACAGAATCAATACATTTTGTTATGAGTGAGTGAGGGAAGCTATAACCTTTTTAAAACCTTGTACAGTCTACCATCTCAATCACCACAATAGTAGTATATATTTTTGAATAATTACATTTGACGTCAGGGCAATTCCAGTTTCAGTGCCAAGATCTCAAGCCAGGAACAGAAAACCGTTTAGTAAGATTCTGTTAACAACATAGGAAGGCTAACATTCAAAACTGTTAAACGCATCTTCCTTAAAGATGCAAACTCTATCCTAATCTCCAGAATGTTTAAGTGCTAAAGCAACTGGCACTCATGTAACCGCTATAATTACCACATGAGCCAATTTATCAGGTGATTCTATATAACAATGTTTTTGTTCACTGCTTTAAAAGTTTTAGTTAATATTTATTTGCTTTATAGACCAAAATCCTCTTGCGTAATTGCACAGATAGATTAAAATTTGGAGGGAAATTGCCCCAAATTAAGAAAAAGCTGCAAACATTATCAATTGCATGCTGAGTCACACAACTCAGTATGCAACAAATATTAAAAATGATCTTAGCTTAAAGCTTAATTCACCTTCAATAAATTACATCATTTGTGTTGTACCAGTGTAACAGGTACAGCACAAATGTAACCATGTTAAGATGATATGGTTCATGATGAAGTGAAATTTCTATGCTCTGGCCAGAGTATTTCTCACTCTGGTGTAGGGTTTGGTTAATTTGCCACAGTGAATTGTGGCTAATTGATGAGGGCATGCCTCAGTCACCTGTCTGCTTATGCAACTGAGATTGCACCCCACCACTTCATTAAATACTAGCAAATAGCCATGGCAAATTCAACACACCTTATTTAAAAACCAATAGTATTCCAGCCTTTGCTTTGGCAAAAATGATATTATACTCTCGGAGCAGAGTGAGCAATCCACCCACACATACATTTACTCACACATACTTTTAATGACATGAAATCAGTTTGTTTTTGTGCTCCAGCTAAATGATTAACAGTGAGCAACACCAAGAATAAGTCATCTCACGTTTTTCTCAAAACGTGTACAAAAAATTAAAATATGTCTTTCAAAAAAATGATATTATGAAGTTTATATACAAATTTACAGCCCTTGAGGAGTTGTTTTGTTTATTTGGCAATTTTATATTACCATTAGCATTGACAACCCAGAAAGAAAGATGAAAGCAAAGGAAGGGAGACTGGGAATGTTTGCATGTAAACCTAAACTGGGATTTAGTACTAAACAGATGAACCTATATAAAGTTCACAGATGAACTTTGGGCTTGCATTCTTCCCTTTTTTATTCTCTCCTCCACCAATGTGATTGGGAGGAAGGCAATTCCTTGTTCATTCTGACATACTGTATGAAGTAGAGCTTTTTCACACTAGGTCTTCCATACTTCCACATGCTGACTGCAGTATTCCAGGAGCTGCAGTGCAAATACAGTAACTTTCCAAGCTTTGAAATAAATGTTAGTCTAATTCTGGGTTAAAAAAATCATTTTGAACTATTGCTAAACCAGAAAACTGGAAACCCTAGATAATTTTAATGCTATGTCTAATTAACTGGGGATAGCTAATCAGGGAGTATCTTTTAACCCAGAAACCTGTGGCTGCTTTCACATGACCCCTAAAATCCACTGGCAACTTAAATTTGGATGCCACCAACCAGAGATAATGTGGTTTTTGTTCTGCTTCCTGTGTTCCCACCCTCCTGCACTCTGATTCTATTGCTTCTGTCTGCTGTGAGGGAGGGAGAAAAAAATGCAGGCTCACCTCCGCCTGCCAACGGCAGCAGCTAGTTGTAGTAGGACAGGAAGCCCGTTAGGAAGCCTGTCTGTTAAAAGGGGGTGACAATAAAAACAAACAGAAGGCGGAGGAGAGCCAGGCATTCACAGCTTTTAAATCCGCATCGGAAATTTTTTTACCTCCTCAAGACCAGGTACTTGTAAAATGCGCTGGGGCATGCTTAAGTGGGCATGGTAGTACTTTATTTTTTTAAAGTCCACTGCTGCTGGGAAAACAATTTTCTGCTCCACATCTGTGAGCATTTTGCAGCGGATTTTAGGGTTCATGTGAAAGCAGCCTGTAAGGACAGGAACTGAGTCTTGATTAAGTGCTCTTCCATGCAGCATGGGAATAAGAGTTACAGCAGCTGCCCCTACTCAAGGCTTTGCTTGGGTTCACAAACCTCATCCACATTAAATTAAACTCAGCCATACATGCTGGGATTCCAAGCTGGACGTTTTACATTGCACAGCTCACATTATTTCCATAGGACCAATGGCCATGCCAACAGTAACGGAGGTTGTATTTCAACACATTGGAGAGGCATCAGGTTGCAAATGTCAGGTTTAACTAGAGGTTAATGCTAACGCAGAATCAGCCTCTACTTTCACAATACAGGTGTCATAACAGTTCAGTAATATCATGGTAAACATCCTTAACTATAAAACCATGGAAAATATTAATTTAAAAATATAAATATCTACCATAGAAACATTGTTTAAGATGGACTTTTAAAGACACAATATATCAGTCACCTTAACTGTGGCTTTTTGAAATTGTTAATGTTCGGAGGTAATTAAAGTAGCATAGTATCTTATCAAATAATATTTATGTGTAACTAGCTCTTAAATATGGGGTTTATCCAAGACTCCCTGGGGTTCCATTCTTCTCTGGGGAAGCCTTTGGGATGGAACAGAAGAACAGCCTTGCCGGAACAGGCCACAGCCCATTCTGGCCACAGTCCAGCATTCTGTCTCACACAGTGGCTCACCATTTGCTTCAGGGTATTCCCAAGCAGATGTCTTCACTTGCTTACGATTCCCCGCAAATGGCATTGAGAGATATCCTTCCTCTCTCTCCAACCCGGAGGTTGTCCTTAGGCATCTATAATGATAGCTGTTGATACCCTTGTTCTCCATAAACTTGTCTAATCCTTTCTTAAAGCTGTCAAGGCTGACAGCTGTCACCACTTCTTCTGGCAGGGAATTCCACAGACCTTTGATCCTCTGGGTGATGAGATTGTTTGAGATCTAGCACCCAAAAGTTTCATAGAGTGCCCCCTAGTTTTAGCATGCGATAGGGAAAACAGTTTTTCCTTATCTACTTTGTCCACACCGTGTATGATTTTATAAACAATTGGGTCACCTCTTAGAGCAGTGTATGGAGAGGCAGGAAGCCAGGCTTCTGCTGCAATTGGCATGACAACAACGGAGCTGAGTGCCATACCGTGAACAATGAATGGACTGCCGAGTTCTCAGGGGAGGAAATAAATCTCCATGGGATGAGTTTGTATTCATCCTCTCATGGATACAAATATGTCTAGTCCATTTGCGCACATGTGACAAGAATGGTTGTGCAACTGTCCTTTAACAAGAAGTTTTTGAGTGGTGGCAAAGTTTCCTCCATTGCTCCATTTTTAGGTCATATTATCTTGACTGGTGGTTCTAATCTAGTTGAACTTAACAATTAGGTTTAGCTCAAAGTTGCAATTCTATTCATATCTACTGAAAAGGAAGGAAGGAAGAAAGGAAGGAAGGAAGGAAGGTGGGGACCAAGGGGACCAAGGAAGGAAGGAAGGAAGGAAGGAAGGAAGTTGGGGACCAAGGGAGGGTGGGAGGAAGGGAGAAGGAAGGTGGGGACCATGGGGCAAAGGAGAGAGGGGGTGGGAGGGGGCGGGCCAGCCATCTGCGGGCCAGTCAAAATGGCCTGACCGGCCGGATTTGGCCCAAAGGCCGGACTTTGGACATGGCTGATCTAAGATCTCAAATAAAAGAATTAAAGAGTATGAAACACTCTGTAATTTAAAAAGTGCTATGAGCAATAGTATCCTTTAAAGTTACAAACAGAGGTCAATTGATAAAGCCTTACAACTGTTTGTTGCCCCATTTCTCAGACGTAGGGAAGAATAGAAAGGTATAACTTTTTTAAAAAAATGCAATGCCTCATTTCATTAGCTACCTAAGAAAGTGTTTATTTTTACATCATACAGGGAAGCAAAATAATTGTGTTCTTCAGTCCCTATACACAGGATAAGAATTTAATTTCAAAAAGTGGGTGGATGGGGAGGGTTAACCTTATTTCATATGTCCTCACAGACATGATCAAGCCCCTTTAAGATAACTGATAAGAAAACATTTCTTGGCCAGGTGCCACACATTTAGTATATCTTCTGGTTTAAGACATGCAGGAAGCCACATATCATGAAAAATTAGTACATCAGTACCATCCATTTAAATGGAAGAGCCAGGTATATATGGTGACATTTCTCACACTAACATAAATTATACTAGAAGTTAATATGCTTAACACTGGCCAGATGATTTTCATAATGAACAATTGTAAAGATTGTAACATAGCATCCAAATTAAGGATAATGAAGCATAAAAGTCCATCTTTCACTTGCTTCTTCCATTTTAATTCAATTAGACATATTGCATGCTTGCTGAAACATTTAGAATAAAAAAAAATTAAAATATACCACTATAACCAGGATGATCATAGAATGGACTGCCTAAACAATAAAAGAGAAAAAGATATGATTATTCACAAAATAGAAGTTAACAAATTAGCTCTTAATCCTGTCAGTTAATATGATACTAAATTGTCTAGACCAGTGGTTCTCACCTATGTCTTTCCAGGAATTTTAGACTTTATTTCCCAAAAGCCTCAGCCAGCATGCTAAATAATCAGGGAATCTAGGTGTGGAAGTCCAAAATATCTGGTAGGTCAAAAATCTGAGAACCACTGGTACAATAAATGTAACTGATTACGGAGAATAGCAAAATTACACTGTCCCATCCTGCATAACCACATTGCACATAAATGAATTTACTTATCTCAGATGTGTTGGAAATAGTTGCAATAACACAAATAATCTATCTTATATCCCTGGAGCAACACTGAACTTGACACCAATGCACTTCCAGCTTAGAAGACCTTCCTGTCTTCTCCTTTCTTCTACACACCTTTCACATACTGAGAGAGACAGAGAAAGCATCTGGTTCTCTGACAAATGCTATTCCATTAACAGGCACAAAAGAGATTTCTCCTAAATCTCAGACTGCACTTCTAATAGTATGACTCCATTCTGTAGTACTTACTATTAGTTACTGTACAATTGTGTGTGTGTGTTGTGTGTGCCCTTGATAACTTCTTTTTTGTTTTGTTTTTTAAACACAGTTTAAATATTAAAATTTCATTTGCAGAATAAGAATCTACTTACACTAGCTGACATCAGTGAGGGCTCGACCACACATGAGTAAAGTACCCCAGTTACACTGATTCTCTTCAAACCTTTTTTGCACTGATTTTTCCCATTGGTCACATGGTATATATATATTGGCAGGAGCATTCACATTGTTTTTAATAGCATCAACTAATTTATTTTTATTTGAACCATTATAGTAGGCTACACTGCTCTTTTTTATTGATTCATTCTCTCAACCCCACTTTGCCCCCCCCATTTTTAATTACAAAAGGTGATCTATGAATGAAGTAGTACTTTCTGGATGCCTCCCCTTCCCCCTTCCCTCCTTCCCTCACTTTGGGCGTTTATACACGACCCCTATGCTCCGCCGCAAATGGCTGCAAGCTCCGGACGATAAAAATGTTTACCCACCAGCTCCGGAGTTTGCAGACAATTAAGTGCAACCCCGCCCACTTAGCGCGACCAAACTGCACTTTTCTTGTACCTGCTTTTTATGGTGAAAAATATTTGATCCGGAGACTGCCTGAGGTCTCCTCGCTTCTTTCTGTTGTTTTTCTTTTGCCTCCGCCCCTTAAAGAGGAACCACGAAGTAAACGGATATCGGAGCAACTTCCCCCAACACCGGGAGGTAAGCCTTTTATTCTTTTGTCTCTGTCTAAGGCTTTTTTTTCCTCCCCCCCTCCCGCAGACAGAACAAAGAAGTGCCGAGCGGGTGGGGAGGGAGGAACAGCAACGAACCCTCAAGATCTCTGGTCCGAATTTAAGGGACCAGCGGATCTTAGGGGTCGTGTAAAAAGGCCCTTTCTCAACATATATCTCCCTCTCAGTTCTTGGCTTTAATTTTCTTTTGAACACATTTAGGGGAGGAATTGGGTTTTGAAAGACTTGCAAAGTAGTATGAAGAACAGGGTTTTTAAAAAATGTGTCTCTCATTTTTTTTACAATTCAAAGTAGGAAATATGTAGCCCTCTTACACCCAAAGGGGGTCTGTGGGTGAGGGTTGGGTGGAGGTAGTCTCCTTCTGAGCAATGTATTCATGTTGGACTTTGTTTTGTTTGTTTGCTTGCTTATTTTTATGGCTTTGGCACCAGCGGTAGCAGCACCCGCTAGCAATTTGCAGTTAGCTATTTGATGATATATTTTTTAAAAAATTAAAGGATACCAATGAAGTGGCCACTGTGTCCAGACATCTAACCTCTTTCCAAAGGAAATAAATCAACAGTAAAGTTTACACATGCTGAAATGCTGAAATGATAAGGAATGAAACGATTCATCATCAGTATAATTTAATACCACCCTTTTAGCAAGGGTGAAATAAACCACTTGATGGGCAAATGAATAGATGGTAGCCATGTATCATGTGAACAGAAAATTATGAAACGATCTAAATAATGGCCAATTCAGAATAACCAGGGTTCTTTTGGCAGGTGTGATCGAGCCCGGAGACACAATGCTTCTGTCTCTCAACATAGATAGGCCTGACTGAATCTGAAGTTTGACTTTTCCACCTTCTTAGAAAGAAATATTTCTTTAGTAGTAATTCAGAAAATCTGCCATTTGTAAATCTAGAAGTTGAGTCATGGCTACTGGACTTCTTTTTTGAGAGATAGAAACGTTTTGCTGCTCATCCAAACCGCTTCATCAGTCTGAATACAGCTAGTGCAAGTCCTCCATCTTATAGTCAGCTTTGACCTCTTGTCATCCTGGTCTGAATTAGACTCATAAAATGAGCAATGGCCTGAATAGGCTTGTTGTTAGGGGGACAATAGTATCCATAGCCTTAAGGTGAACAATGGCCTAAGGTGCTGAAACCTATCAAGAATGGGTCACATGAATGGCTTCCCTTACTCCTCTTTCAAACCACCTATCTTCTTTGTCTAATATGTGTACATCTTCATCTTTGAAAGAGTGCCCTTTGTCCTTCAAATGGAGGTGTACTGCTTATTCTGGTCCTGAGCTGTTGCCCCTCATATGTTGGGCCATCCTTCTGTTTAATGGCTGTTTAGTTTCTCCAATGTAGAGGTCTGAACACTCCTCACTGCAATGGACCGCATATACTATATTGCTCCTTTTATGTTTTGGTATCGGATCCTTTGGGTGGACAAGTCTCTGCCTTAGTGTGTTTGTGGGTTTGAAATAAACAGGGATGTGATGTTTGCCAAAAATCCTTTTAAGCTTCTCAGACACTCTAGCCATGTAAGGAATGACCAGGTTCTTCCATCGGGTCTGGGTCTCAGACTGATCTCTTGTTCTTCTGGGATGGCCCACTGCTTTGTTGAAGGCCCACTTTGGATATCCACAGGCCTTAAGTGCTGTGAGAGCATCCCCACCTCCACAGAAGCCAAGAAGAAGGAAGATAGGCACCTGAAGACAGCACGTAAGGCCTTCACCACCAAGGCCATAGCTAAGGAGTCATTCTTGATAGGTTTCAGCACCTTAGGCCATTGTTCACCTTAAGGCTATGGATGCTATTGTCTCCCTAACGAGCCTATTCAGGCCATTGTTCATCTTATGAGCCTAATTCAGACCAGGGTGACAAGAGGTCAAAGCTGACTATAAGATGGAGGACTCGCACTAGCTGTATTCAGACTGATGAAGCTGTTTGGATGAGCAGCGAAACGTTTCTATTTCTCAAAAAAGAAGTCCAGTAGCCATGACTCAACTTCCAGATAAACTCACCTGGATGACTGAGAATCTTCACAGACATATTGCCATTTGTAAATGTTAGTTAGTATAACTTTTTTTTTACTGGCAGTGAATATTACACCAGAGTCAATGTGAGGGGGTGGAAGATCACAAGGTTAATATCAGAACAGTTTTGTACCTCAAGTCCTTTCACCTGAAAATTGCACTCTTACATGTTGTTCCGGCTCAAGTGGGATGTACTGTAATTCTTGTTTAAAATATAAACTGTATTTTCTAATTTTATTTCTGTAGATATGTTGTTAGTTAAACCTGAGTATTCTATACTCTTTTTTGTGATGCATGTCATCTTTTACTGCTGTATAAGGCTGCGGTCTTACCAGAGTTTTCTTCGTATATAAAATCCCTGTGTATTTGGGGGGGCATTCACGTGGTTTTTAATTTGCAGTTAGTGTCCTCTCTTCTGCATCATATTTTCGTATTCTGGTTTGATCTCTACCTGTCTACTTCACATTTTGTCCTTCTTTCCGGCTCTAGTTTCCAAGCCTCCATGGTGATAAAGGAGAACAACTGATTTTACTGTGTATTTTCAGGGTCCCGTCGTGGTTACAGAAGCAAATAAGTAAGCATTTTCGAGTGAAGTTTCTAAATCCAGCCCCTGGCGGTGGTTTAGGAAACTTCGCTGAAACTGCTGTTCCAGGGGCGTGGTCGGCCGGGACCAGAATTTACTTCTCTTCCTGGTTCGCACGCGATCTTTTACTGCGCAGTTCAACGCCGGGAAACTACGCAGCAAACGCTGGTAGGACCGCGGCCTAAGTGGGCCAACTAGTATGCCAAGAACAGCAAAGAAAAGGACACTGGCTAGTTAGAATTTTCCAACATTATTTTTCTTGATCTCTGAAAATAGCGGTGAAGTCTCTTCCCTCAACTCTTGCAATGATAAATGTCTTGAAAATAAGCATGGCATGGAACAGTTTTAATTATGTCTTTGAGGCAACCTAGATCTGGAACAGTCCCAATATGGAACCTTCCATTGCCACATGACTTCCATAAGAGATTATTCTTAAGTTTGTTTTCTCTGCCACAGCTGCCAAATGGTAGGCCCTGGTGTAAAAGCCATCATATTATTACAGATACAGTGTCAAGGCTTCCATAAGGAATTGGCCCAGTTTAACTGAAGAGATATGAGTTAAAGCACTGAACAGTTGTTGACCTTTATTTCAGCCTTCAGGAATAGAGTCAGATTTCACCAGACATGACATAGTTCTCATTTGTTTCTCAGGCCAAAATCAAGTAGGAAACTGACACACGTGTAATTTTTATACAGTATACTTCTCACTGTGCACATACACAATGGAATTACACACTATTTGTTCATTCTAGATTTCACAATATCACTTATTACGCAAAAGATCTCCATGGGCTCCAAAGAAAAAAACAGACACCTGTGATGTCACTCACAGCAATGCCCCATGCTAAGTGATGTCTCAGGAAGGGGCCATGACCAAATTGGAGCTCCCCAATCTCAATTTAAGCTAAAAAGAAATAGAGAGAAGTGAATTCTTATAGCCTGAGACAACTGCTAAAAGTAAAAAAAAAATTAAAAATGCCTTTTGGAACAGGAATATGCATATTAACCCAATCATCAGCATTCATACAACCAGGTTTAGAACTCTGCACTGAGGTTTGAATCATAAAACCACGCTGTGCCAAAGACCTGTTAATGTGAAAAACCTATTGAACTGACAAATTGAAAGAGAACTCTACTCCACTCATAACTAAATGTGTAAATTCCAAATGTATTTGGTTTTTATAAAAACTGCACTAAATGATAAATATCCAAAGATAGCAGAAGACAATTTCGGCACTCAAAATTATAGTCTGCTATCCCAGTGGTTCCAAACGTTGGGTAACCCAGCTGTTCCTGGACTACAAATGCCAGAAATTCACAGTGGGTAGTGAAGGCTCCTTGGGAATTCCCAGGAACGTCTGATTCACCCTCAGTTGGGAACCACTGAGCTCCCCGATAAGACTGCTGCAACATTAGAAGACTGAGATTTGTTTTCACATATTTTCCTGAGGAAAAACAACCACAGAGATTCTACCTAGACTTAGTCATACTCACAGGAGATTTAGTAAAATTGGTGAGACTAACACTAATCTCCATGGAGATTTTGCTAGATCTTCCTCTAATATGACTGAATGCAGCACATTGGGTTTGCATCCTTCCTGACTAATGCAAGGTGTACATGTAGTATTCTCTGTTTTAATGATATATTTAGTATGTTACTAGAAAAATGCCTATCAGTATGGGGTGGAGACAAAGCTAATGTATCTTTATGAGGTGCCTATGAGGAAATCTTCAATGAGCTTTCTTGGGAGACTCTGGGTTGCCTACCTGTGAGTTCTGCCTCATCTGGGGTTGGGAACCAGCATTCCGCGTATTGCTCTGTGGAGGAAGAGCTCTGTAAGCTTGCTTACAAGACACTGTGGTGCCTACTCTGTATGACCTGTATCACCTAGTCTTATGAAGGGAAGTGGCCCTGCAAGTCTTTTCAGAAACAAACAGCGAAAGAGCCACTTTATGACTGCGAAGACAACATTTGCAAGACTGCTTGTAAATGCCTGTTTGCACTGTGTCTTACCCTGCTTGAGAAGAAATATGGATGTACACATTTCTTCAAAACCTGACAGGTCATTTGCCAAACGGCATCACCTGCCTGGTGCCATGAATCCCTTGGAGGCCAATTATAAAGCATGTAATAGTTGGCCCAGTGTCTTAAGGAGAAGAGGCGTTTCTCTAAGACCTTCACGCATATATCAGTTATTGGCCCAGCTTCATGTACTCACACGGAGGATCCATCTGGTTCTTGTTGTCCTTTACTGACCTAAACATCCCCCTCTTTGGCTTACTACATACAGTAATGTGGAGAAAGATCTCAGTAGCAAAAAAGGGGGACATTACAGTCAGCAATACTTAGACCCAACTTGACCTTTACTCTTTTGCTTTTTACTGATTATGGATTTAAAAGCTTCAAACCACACCCAGAAGTGCAAAACAAAGAATGGCTGATGAACGGTCTGAAGACTGAGATGAGGGATTATGATGCTGGACAGAAAAGTGAAGCCAGGTGATGTCCCTCTCCTACCCCTGCAGGGATGGTGCACCTTCTTTTGCTAATATTTTCTAGTTGTTCCCCAAATTGTGGGTTCCAATTATTGAAATGAAATGAACACCTCATGCCTTTAGAGTTCTAGACCTATTGTTCCCAAGAAACAATTGCTGGGATCTAGGTGTTTTATTTTTCAGCCCCAGGTAGAAACTCCACATACAGCAATATTGGGGACCATGTCAAGCTCTGTTCTTCTTTTGATGGTTCCTATGCTTTTTAACTCTTTTATTTCGTTTAATTTTTAAAACAATAGTTCAAAATCTTTTTAAATACTATTATTTTATAAATACAGAAGCCCTGACAAAATAATTAGAAATGGCATCCTTGTCAGAACTCAACCTGCTGGAAATTTTTCCATTGCTTCCATAACTCAAGGAACCGTTAAGTTTTCTGATCACCATTTTTTTTTCAGAAATTTTGAAAAGAGGAAAGAACCTAAGAACCTAAAAAGAGCCCTGCTGCATCAGGGCAACAGCCCATCTAGGCCAGATTCCCATATTGCACAGTGGCCCCACCAGATGCCTCTGTGAGCATGTGAGACAACTAGATCCCTGTCTCCTGATACCACTCCCCTGCATCTAGCATTTTGAGGTACCCTCCATCATGGCTTGTAATCTGTGATTGTCTTTTCCTCCAAAAATCTGTCTAGTCCCCCTTTAAAGGCATCTAGGCTAGATGTCATCACCACATCCCGCAGCAAGGAGCTCCACAAACTAATGGCATGCTGGGCAATATCTTCTTTTGACTGTTCTTAGTCTCCCAACTCTCAATTTGAGTGGATGACCCCTAGTTCTGGAATTCTGTGAGAGGGAAAAGAACATTCCTCTATTCACTTTATCGATCTCCTGCATAGTTTTCTCTTAACTGTTATATGCAACTTGTCTCTTAAAACGGCCACAGTGCCGGAGGACTGGAGGATAGCAGATGTCACACCAATTTTTAAAAAAGGAAGGAGGGGGGACCCGGGAAACTACAGGCCAGTTAGCCTTACATCTATCCCAGGGAACATGGTGGAAAGCCTCATCCAAGGGAAAATCTTAAAACACATAAAAGAACAAACCTTGCTGAGAGAAAATCAGCATGGCTTCTGTAAGGGTAAATCTTGTCTGACAAACCTTTTAGAATTTTTTGAAAAGGTCAACAGGCACATGGATTTGGGTGAACCGGTGGATATAGTCTATCTGGATTTTCAGAAGGCTTTTGACACAGTCCCTCACCAAAGGCTGCTGAGAAAATTGCACAGTCAGGGGATAAGAGGGCAGGTCCTCTTATGGATTGAGAACTGGTTGAGATCCCGGAAACAAAGAGTAGGTGTCAATGGGAAATTTTCACAATGGAGAGAGGTGAAAAGCGGTGTGCCCCAGGGCTCTGTCCTGGGACCGGTGCTTTTCAATCTGTTCATAAATGACCTGGAGACAGGGATAAACAGTGAGGTGGCCAAGTTTGCCGATGACACCAAACTTTTTCGTGTGGTAAAAACCAGAGAAGATTGTGAAGAGCTCCAGAAGGATCTCTCCAAACTGGGGGAATGGGCTGAGAAATGGCAAATGCGTTTTAATGTAACCAAATGTAAAGTAATGCATATTGGGGCAAAAAATCCAAACTTCATCTATCAACTCATGGGCTCTGAGTTATCCATGACGGATCAGGAAAGAGATCTTGGTGTGTTGGTGGACAGCTCCATGAAGGTGTCTCCCCAATGTGTGGCAGCGGTGAAGAAGGCCAATTCCATGCTAGGGATTATCAAAAAGGGGATTGAAAATAAAACAGCGAACATTATAATGCCTTTATACAAAACAATAGTAAGGCCCCACCTGGAGTATTGTGTACAATTCTGGTCACCGCATCTCAAGAAAGACATAGTGGAACTGGAAAAGGTGCAGAAGAGAGCGACTAAAATGATTACTGGCCTGGGGCACCTCCCTTATGAAGAAAGGCTAAAACATTTGGGCCTCTTTAGTCTGGAAAAAAGGTGCTTGAGGGGGGATATGATTGAGACATACAAAATAATGCAGGGTATGAGTAAAGTGGATAGAGGGAAGCTCTTCTCTCTCTCCCAAAATGCCAGAACTAGGGGACATACACTCAAATTGAGGGCTGGGAGAGTAAGAACTGACAAAAGAAAATATTTTTTCACCCAGCGCATTGTAAGTCTATGGAACTCCCTGCCACAGGATGTGGTGATGGCATCTGGCCTGGATGCCTTCAAAAGGGGATTGGACAGATTCCTGGAGGATAAGTCCATCACAGGTTACAAACCATGATGGAGATGTGTAATCTCCAGGCTTTAAACCAGGGTACTTCAAGGGCCAGATGCAGGGGAGTGGTATCAGGAGACAGATATCTAGTCTCATGCGCTCCCAAACGCATCTGGTGGAGCCGCTGTGAGATACAGGAAGCTGGACTAGATGGGCCTTGGCCTGATCCAGCATGGCTCTTCTTATGTTCTTATGTTCTTATGTTCTTATGTCTCAGTCATGTCCCCCTTCTTAAGCAGGAGCAATGTGAATATTCATAATAACCCAAACTCTGCTGTGCCCTGTGAGTACGGAAGGGAAATATATTATGCCCAGACAGAAGCTCCCTCTTTATATCTGAAAGCACACATGCTTTCTGGTAATTCAATGTGATTGATAACCTTGCCTCCAAGATTAAAGGGACAAAGAAGTTATTAACAATAATCACCTTCATTCATAACACTTCCTCTTGCTAGCAAATCAGCTAATTCTGTGTCAACAACAGAACAAACGGCTGCAAAGCCTCCCAAGAAAACAAAGATTATTCTATATAGCTGTTGTGAGTTTTTCGGGCTGTTTGGCTGTGTTTTGGAAATTTTTCTTCCTGACATTTTGGCAGACACTGTGGCTGGCATCTTCAGAGGCCAAAGAGCTCAGGGAACTAGGAGTTCTCTCTGTGTTCTGGGGTATAGAATGAGTGAGATTGTGGGATTTTAAAGTTGTGGGGAAAGGGAAACTTGTCCTATGCAGGAGAATAGTTGTTGTATTGTGATGGAGGGATTGTTTCACTGCAATCATTGGTGGTGGCAATCCTCCTCTGTGGTTGAAGGGTGTCATTAACTGTTCTATTGTGTGAACTAATCATTGGTGCTTGTGGCTGGGTTGGAATCATTGAACTTTTTTTTTTTGCAGGCTGCACTTTTCAGTACTGGAAGTCAGGCTTTGTTGATTTTTAGACTTTTTTCTTTTCTGTTGAAACTGTGCATATGTTTGTGGATTTCAGTGGCTTCCCTGTGTAGTCTAACATAGTGATTGTTAGTGTTGTCCAGTACCTCTGTGTCCTGAAGGAGGATTTCATGTCCAGTTTGTTTCAGGATGTGTTCAGCTACTGCTGATGTTTCTGGTTATTTTAGTTTGCAGTTTAGTCTGGTTGTTTTAGTATACAGAAAGATTGCCACCACCAGATTGCAGGGAAACTTCTTAATCCCTCCATAACAATACAATGACTAACACCTATTCTCCTGCATAGGACAGGCTTCCTCTTTCCCACAACTTTAAAACATCACAAACTCACTCACCTATACCCCAGAGCACTGAGAGAACTCCTAGTTCCCTGAGCTCCTTGCCCTAGGAAGATGCTGGCCACAGAATCTGGCGAAACGTCAGGAGGAAAAACTTCCAGAACACCCAAACAGCCGTGTATAGTTAAGAAAGCTCTCCATTTCTATAGGGGAAAAAAGTTGTTTTATTTTTTTAAAAAGAAAAAAGTGAAAGGGAGATCAAAAACACTTTCCTTAAAGTCTCTGTATGCTACACACTAGAAATGATTAAAAGCTCTGGCAATAAGAAGGGGAGATAGTTGGCTCTATTAAGTCTAATTTCCTTCCTTCAGAAGGGAAATAAAAGGAACTCCACTAGACAGTGTAGGAGGATGGGATAAAGTTCCAATTTTGTCTGTACTCCTCTGGTCAGTCACTATTTGCACAGTTCACTCTACATCTGGCTCTTCCAAAAAGATTGATGAAGGCATCTTTTTTTTCTTTTTGCTTTGTCCTATACCCAATAACCAAAACCATACTTAACGTATATGTTTGTACTGTAACTACTTTTCTAGGTAATGTTAGCATGCAACATTAGAATGCATAGAAGAAATAAAAGACTGCTATTCCCTCACTTTTTCAAATGCTAGTCATCTAGGACAGCCACTCTCAACCTTTTTTTCTTTTTCTTTCTTTTTTTGCCAGTCATAAAGACAGTATGAAAGAAATATAAGCCAAATTGTCAAAGTCACATAGTGAACCTTATAAAGTGGTGTGGTATCTGAATAGTTTTCAGTCTGTGGCCCCCTTCAAATGTAACAGCTCCCCCACACACACATTGTGAACCATATGGCCCCCACCGAGAATGGCTGGTCTGATGCTTATTACTCTTAACTGTTCATAAATGACTCTTGAACCCCCCCCCCCAAGTTTATCTATAGACAAAGGGGGGTGGGAGGACATTTTCAACCCATTTCTCTAGAGGGAGGGTAATTTCTCTCATTTCTGATAAGTGGTGCTGTAGGAGATATGAGGGAAGGCAAAAGCTGAAATTTTTGCCCTCAAAGTTAGCAAATGAATTTTCCACAGAAGAAACTTTAATTTTTCTTCTTCATGCTCAGGATTCATTCAAATTTATTCTCATAACATTTTTGTGGCTACGATAACACTGCATGATGGCTGAAGGTGCTGTCTTTTGTTCTGTTGGTTTTCTTCCAAGGCTCTGTGCTTGTTTCCTTTCCATTGTTCAGCGTACTCCTCCTCCCTTAGCTGCCCACATTTCCTGATTTGAAAAATCTTTGTGGGAAGATTTACCTTATCTTCTTCCGGATTATAATTTAACTGTGTAAAGATGAGAAGGCGGCCAGCTGCCACAGATATTACTATACAATGAAAGAAAGGACATCCGCCCATACTCCTGCCTCATAGGTAAAGTAAGCTCAACAATCCTGAACCTCTCTCATGAGAATTTCACCAAGTTCACTAATTTGAAATCCTTTTCAAACAGAATTAATTGCCTATCGAATTGAATGAAAATAATTAAGTTGTTGTGGCAGAATTACTCCAGAAGGCTAGAGTGTATTATAATCTTTAAGGGAAACACTGATCTTCAGGATTTGATATCATATTTTACTATATTTTACTATATTTTGATATTATATTTACTATACTTTACTATAGTAAAGGCCTGGCATTAACTGCAAGACTCAATCCTTCCTACCTGAAGTAGCATGAAAGAGATTCAGAAATGTTCCAAACAGGGTTTTCTGTATTTTGTTGCTTCTAAACCTGTTTGTTCAATTTTTATAACACCCGAATTGCTACTCTGGGCCTTCTCGAAGGCTGCACCCAGACTCTGGATCTCCCTCCCATAGAGACCAGGACTGTTCCATCTCTGATGTCTTTCCAGAAACAGGCAAAGACCTTTCTCTTCAGGCAAGCTTTACCTGAATGATGGTCTACCTATCATGTGTCTTTTATATGACTCTACAGGATCACATAGACTTTGTGTTTATAGCTACTTATAACCTTATGGGTTTACATTGACACTATGTTTTCAATGTTAGTTTCCATCACTCATAACTTTACAAGGCAGGGTAAAAATACTCTAAAATAAGATAATAAAATAAATAAATAAATAGATTATAATGAAAATAAAGCAATAATCATAAACACCATTAAAACAGATTCTAGAATACAAAGATTAAAAAAAGAACGTCATGCTTTTACCTAACACTTTTATTATAATGTTATTAAGTCATTTTATTATTTGAATAATTGACTCTTTTTAGCTTTCAATATTGTGTTTTTAATTATGTAAGTTGCTTTTTAAGGAGAAAACATTTTAAACATAAATAAATAAATAAATAAATAAATAAATAAATAAATAAATAAATAAATAAATAAATAAATTTTAAGAACAAATAGCTTATTATACAACCTTTTTGGCTGCAATCCTATACGCATTTACCTGGGAGTAAAACACTGAATTCAGAGAGGGTGATTTCTGACAAATGTATATATTTCTATATAAGGATTGCACCAATATTCATCTTGGGCTATGCAGAGTCTGTGTTGCTTAGCAGAGACTTTGCAGTTCGAGTAGGCCTGTTTAAATCAGTGGAACTTATGGAGGAGTTGACTGACCAAATCCTCCCCACTGATCCAATGGGTCTACTCTAATACAACTTAGTACAGCAAACAACAGGATCTCAGCCTTTTGAGATATCCGCCTTTTGAGCCATATAGCATCACAGAATCAGTTCTGTACTCAAGGAGGATATCTCTTTCCCTCAAACATCCACTGTGACAATTTATGCATGCATACAAATAGGAGTGAGAACGAACATAATACTAGGATGCGGATTTAATCTTTATGCTTCATTGTGCAGTAAAAATAATTTGCAATCACAATTCAGAGTTAGAGCAGTTATCAAAGTCATATTAAGGCTCCATGAAGAAGACTGATCTGTATGTATCTTAAATAATAACATAAGACATGAATATAATAATCACAGCAGATTTTATCTTTTTTTTGTTTGTCCTTCTGTGTATGATTAAAGGATTTGGATAGAAAGTAGAAATCTGTATTCCACATCCAACAATTTTCTAAGACAGAAACTATGTTGGAGTAAATTTGGCAGGAAATGAGCTTTTAACCCTAATACTGCCATCTGAAAAATAACTGTTCACTTAGAAAGTGAAACAAGCATATATGGTTTCAAGTACAGTATTTCATTCTGGCTGTCCTAACACGCCAGCATTCTCTTGGGGTTCAAAGCTCAGTTTTCCTTCCCCCGGATATGCCAACTATATGCAAGCTTCAAACCCAGAACCTTTTTAAAATGCTTGAAAAGAACAAGAAAGGGGACAGAAAACAGTCCCTTATGAAATTTAATTAGCCTACCATGGTTTCTTAGCCAGCAATACTCTAAATACGCCCGCTTATACTCAAGTAAAGGAGATTTAATTGGTCTTAGTGGTGCTTCCCTAGCACCGGGATCCAGACCAGGGGTTTTGTATAGTTACACAGGGTCACTTGGGATTTCCTGGGGAATCTCCAATTAATTTATTTCTAATGTTTCTACTACTGGAAGGATAAGTGGCAATCTGGGTCCATTTACTGTACCAGCCCGAGGAAGGGTTTTGTTTCTTCACTGCACCATTGGGAAGGTATAAAATATGAAGTGCAATTTTCTACCATGAGGTGATGGGAGATGGTTATTGCCATACTGAGGTGTTTTTGTGTGCCGCCAAAGGGTATCGCAAATATATTATGCCATTTCAGTTCTACTCCATTTCCATATTTATACTATTTGCTACACAAACAGAAACATTTTCCTACGGCTTACAATTTTGATATGACTTTCAATGAATAAAATGGCAAAAGCAGAGATGATAAAATTAGCATCACAGAACAAAATGGCTTGCTTTAATTAAAATTCACAAATAGTTGTAATAAATGATTGTGCTAAAATTATGGAATCTAATAACTTGAAATGCATGGCATCATATATTCTCCTGCTGCACAGCTCTGTGCCTGCATAGGGGAAATGTATCTATTCAATTGTGGATAATGAAGGAGGCAGGAGAAGGATGAAAGAGGATGCACCCACCCACACCTATGAAAGGATCCCCTGTCTTGACAGTCTTGGTTTAAGGGGATGAAAACCTCAGATAACAGATATCTCAGCACACAACAAAATGTCTTTAGTAGCATCCAAGGTCCAGGACTATCTCACTGTACTTTGCTTCTCTACAGTTAATATCTACTAGCACCTCTGCCTATTCAGCTACAATTCTTAAAGCATATGAGAGAGAGACACATTTGAATAGTTAAACAAAGAAAAAAGTGAGACTGTCTTTGGCCTCAACAGGCAGTACTGTATCACTACAACTATTACACTTTGAACTGCTAAGTGAAGAACAGGACAAAGATGTAATTCATAATAAATAGATTGAACAATTATATAATTATATAAATAAATAAAATATTTTAAATATCAGTCAGTCTTTTTCTATTCTTAATTAATAATAGTATGCTTTTTTCCTGAATATAGAATGACTGATATTCTAGCATATAGCACTGTGCAAAGTTAAGGCAAGCACTTTCCTCAGATTAAGCATACTGCAGACTATGTTTTAATAAGGTATGGGTGGATGGATGGATTTCCCCCACCAAATGACTGGATACGGGGGGGGGGGGAGAGAGAGAGAGAGAGAGAGAGAGAGAGAGAGAGAGAGAGAGAGAGAATGACCTATTCATATTAACATTTAGAAACATCCTTAAATAAACTGATGAGGGGAAATGGTTTACATAAGCAATGCTTGAATGGTATTAATGCCATATTACTACTTACTACCTCCTGGATCATCCATGAAATAAGCAGAAACATTGGCTTCATCTCTTCCATATGTATTCTCTGCCACCAATGTGTAGTTTCCATTGTTCACATGGGTGGGGTTGTCCAGCTGAAGGCAGCCATGGTGTTCTGTTTGACTGCTAACGTGTATTCTAGTGAAGATAAAAGCTGATTCGTTCAGCTTAACCCCATCATGCAGCCATGTCAGGGTAGGCTGTGGATTTCCTCTCACACTGAACGGAATGCACCAGTGATGGTCCGAATATGGATTTTCAAGAAATGTGATAGTTGGTGCAACTAAATTAAGAACAATAAAAGTATAATTAGTATCTCACGCATTTGCTTTCTCATAAATTAATCATCTTATTTTAAACAATCAAACATTATCTGGCAGAAACTGACAGAATATAACGATGAAATAAACTGATCAAAATGGTCTCATCACCAAACAAAAACATCATTCATTCTGCCTAAACTGGTAATATTCCTCACATTTGCCAACAAGCTCTGTTTTTAAATCTACTATCTCACAAATATTTTTTCAATAAATTTTCCATGTAGACTTTGTTTAAAAAAGATGCTGAGAAAACTATGTAGTTATGTTTTTACATTAAATGCAACCTAGGTCTCTTAAAATTTGTCTGACTGACTGACTGACTGACTGACTGACTGACTGACTGACTGACTGACTGACTGATACTGTATACTGCCCCATTATTGCATATACAGGACACTATTCTGGGTCACAAACAATAAACAGATAAGTAACAATAAATGTACAGTGGTACCTTGTATAAAGGAATTAATTTGTTCCAAATGAAATTATGTTAAGCAACTTTTACTTTATACAAATTCCCCATAGGAATGCATTGAAAACAGAGTGATTCCATTTTTATGTTGTACAGATTCGCCCCATAGGCGATTATGTTAAGCAAATTTTCCCTATCTCCGGAATTTTTTATGTTGTACAAACTTTATGTTATACAAACCATTTGTTATACAAGGGTCCACTGTATAAATAAACATTAAGGAGGATCAGTGTGGAAAATCTTGATGTGCATGGGTTTAGAAAAATAAGGGGAGGGGGTGTCAATGATTCAACATTTTTTTGATTATGTTGTAACTATGACATGACCAAGAGAACAGTATCTGCATTATGAATAAATTCTCTGCCCTAAGTTATTATATTTGGCCAAATAACATATATGTATATGTTATATGTCTGTCTGTCTGTCTGTCTGTCTGTCTAACTTAAATAAATGTAATCTATATAATGATGGCCCCAACTCCTTATCTCTTGCTCAGCAGTCTCACATACACAATAAACACACATAACAATCTAACAATCTCAAAGGAATTTTGTTGGCATGCTGCGATGATAATAAAGCTTTTATGCAAAATTATTTACATACAGAACACCGACAGGTCAACAGAATCTTGGTCTTCGCCCACAATATTTTCTGCTACACAAGAAATCTGCAGACCACTGTCATTTGATGACACATTCTTTATAGTTAGAGATGCCGTGTTCTTATTTGTATGATTCTAGAAGAAAATAAAGAAATAAATGGGTTAGGAGTGCAACTGCTACGTCCCCTATCATGCTTGACTATATTGAATATTGCTAATGCTAAGACAATTATCTACATTGAAACACATTATAGAATACTGTATGTTATTCAGTGTTAATACGTGCTAAACCCAGTATTTTATCTCAGTTAGAACTGATTCACTGAATGTAAATACATATTACTTTAACAAGTCCCATTAATTTAATGGGTGTATTCTAGTTAACCTAACAATCGGATTTAGTCCAAAGTGTCCACTAGTTTGAAGACTATATTTCTCTCTCTCGTCCAGTTAGGTATTTTGTTTTTCATAAGTAGACTTGGCACCTAGGATGAACATGAAGAAACAGGTTTAGGATTCCTATCTGCAAATCAGCCTTGGCTCTTATGCCAGAGATAGGTTGGGACCCATTAGAATGATTCACTCCCAAGTGCAGGTAGCTGGATCAAGGCTGATTCAGATTTCCATCTCTGATTGCTGGCAAACTAAGTATCCAGCTCATGGGTGGGTGGGCAATATGCAGTACACATAATTAAATTGTAAACTGCCTAGAGAGAACTTTAAGCATTACGGGACAGAATATCTTTGCTTTGCTTTTGGTTTGCATAGGCAGACTAAATAGGAAGGTGCACCTAACTATCGTCACAACCTGCTTCTGCTGATTTTTTGTGGTTCATTTTAAAAAACAGTAGCACATCTCTCATTTGAATCATAGAATCATAGCAGTGCCTTATAACATCTTATCATGCTTCCACTTGCCACTGTTCAGACTCAGGTGGATATGTGTCACAATTATTAGGCCCTGTGCATGAAAAAAAATGAAGCTGGAGATCTGATATTTAGCTGATTCACTTCACTGGGGTTCTGTAACATCCAGGAAATCATCAGATAATATCCTAAGACGAGGAGTGCAAACATAATAACCAAGCAAAAATCATATACTCCATTCCATTTTAATTTCTGATCTCTAGTAATTAAATGACAAGCATCAAGTTTCCTAACACCCTAAAACTGTATTTCTTATGCAGATATTAATAAAGTCTCTGAATTCAATATATGAAGAGGATGGGATCATGAAGAAAAGCAAAAGGAAGTATTTTGCTTATATACTGCTACATAAAGCACTACCTGGGTAGTTTACAATTATGCAGGCTATACATTTCCCTCCTCCCCAGCGAGCTGGGTACTCATTCTACCGACTTCAGAAGGATAAAAGGCAGAGTTAAGCAAGAGCCTGCTACCTGGGATTGAACCCTGGGTCAGGAGCACATTTTTCGCTGCAGTACCACTTTTTAGGGGGCTGTGGTGGCTCAGTGGTCTAAAGCTCCGAAAACTGTCGGCTGCAAAGTCGGCAGCTCAGCAGTTGGAACCCTGGGTGCCATGCAGTGGAGCGAACTCTCGCTGATAACCCCAGCTCCTGCCAACCTAGCAGTTTGAAAGCATGTAAATGCAATTAGATAAATAGGTACCAACGTAAAAAGCAGGAAGGTAAAACAGTGTTTCCTGGCAGCCATGCTGGCCACATGACCACGGACTTGCACAACACTGGCTCTGTGGCTTGAATACGGAGACAAGCCCTGCCCCTAGAGACGGACACGACTAGCACACATGTGTGGGGGGACCTTTTCCTTTTACCTTTACCACAGTTTAACCACTGTGCCAATTGTTTGAACAGGTGCAGCTTCCATCAGTAGATTCAGTCGTATTTGTGCCTAGCATTAAAAGGCAGACCACTTTTATTGATCACCAGTATAAAATGGCTAGAACACTTACATTTGCCCTGGTTAGCTGATCGCATGAACCTGGAGATAGCACATAACAGAAATACCTGAAGTCCTCACCTTAAAATAGCCTTATGATAGCTGCTAATGCACATAAAGGGTTAGGGAAACCAATTTTTCTACCCTTATCTGGGTCTGCAGAGTGTGAACAATGCTAGCCAATCACCTGGTGACAGGACTGGACGTGAATGTTTGCTGTAACATCTTATCTGGCCCTTACAGCACCAAGTGTTCTTGCCACAAGCAGACTCGTCTTTGAGTAAAACAAATGCCATCACTGCAACCAGCAATTTTACATCAGGCTAAATGTGGCACTTAGAGTTAGTATTTATTTATTTATTTATTTATTTATTTATTTATTTATTTATTTATTTATTTATTATATTTCTAGACCGCCCATCTTCCGAACAGAACTCTGGGCGGTTTACAATTAAAACGATACAACAAAGACAACAGAGAAAAAATATAAAGGGGAGAGGTACTAATAAAAAAAATAAGGAGGGACAATTCTCTCCACGAAGGATGGCGCGGGAGGGGGGGAAAATTAAATAAAGTTAAATAAAAAGGTCGCCATATGCCTCTTTAAAAAGGTAGGTTTTCAAGACCTTTTTAAAGGCGGGCAGGGTAACATTTCATTATGTGACTTTTAAGAATTTATCCAGCCAATCTGCTCCTGGACACATCAGACTCATAAGACAGTTTGTGTTCTTAGAAAAATATGTTTTTCCTCACCAGTTCACAATTAACAATATATACATTTTATTTAACATGCTATTCATGAATGTTAGCAGAAATAATTATAGGTGCTGCAGAGCCCATCCTCCACCCTCTGGACCGACCAGTCCACTTAACCAGCCATTGTGTGCCATCTGGGTCCTAATACAGCAGCAGTGCCCCAATCCAGGCAGGAGCCCAGGTGCCACTTCCCCGCCTCCTCAGGCAGCCAACCACTCTGGCAAGGAAACGGGACGGGGAGTCCCACCATGCAACCAATGAGTGCTCGGCTGACCAGGAAGGCAGGGCTGGCCCAGTCAGACTCTTGCCTGGAATGGAGCACCACTGCTGAGGAGGACCCCAGTGGCACGTGGAGACCAGTAAGTAGCTCTCTCAGCCTGGAGGCAGGAGCAGGGAGAGGTTTCCACCACACCTTGGGTGTCACACTTCATGCTTCTGAAGCAATAATGGCAATCAGGGAATGAATTATACAGTTCCTCAATAAACTATGAACCACCTTGTTAGATTAACATATTTTGACATAAATGCTTACCTCATATTTTGAAACAATGTTACTGAAAACCCAAGCTACATTTGGTGTTGGACTTCCTGTAACATCACAGTATAATGTGATGTTTCCTCCTTCAATAACAGTGAGATTATGCGTGCTCAGTTTAACGGAAGGCAAGCCTGTCAAATAAGAGAAAGATACATCTTTGTGAGGTGATTGTAACATATATAAGAGAGAGACCATATGATTTAAATTATCATAAAAACCAAGTTCAGATATATTTTGGCATATCATACGTTTACAGTGAACCGGGCAACCATTCATTTCTCAGTTGTTATCTCACGATGGCAGCTAAAACACCTTGGCATTAGCACTGACATAGCAATAACAACGTGTCCACAGCAAATGTACAGTAGTTTGCAGCAAAAGGAATATGCACGCATATACAGCACAAGTAAGTTATCTAGCATGTGGAAAGATCACATGATAATTTGGGTTAAGTAGTGAGTCTTTCCACCCTGTAGCTCATTTTTAGACACCTGTTTTTCTCTTGGTTCAAAAGCATGTCATATCAGACCATGTGTCAACTTTACTTGCATCAAGTTTAACACAGTTCCTATAGTTTCTCCTTTTCCTGAAGTCCATCTTGGCTTGTTTCTAACCACAATAATTTTTCAATGTATGTGCCATGAAATGTAATAGATATCGAAATCCCCATCTAATCCATTATTCCATGTGAAAACTTCCCAATCACTTTTCCCATTTTTTGATATAGGAGATATACTGTCATCAGGAGCTATTAAATGCTGTACAAAAAGGTGCAATGATCCTGGGCCTGTTTCTTGCCACCTACTTCCCTCATTTAAAAAAAGCTGCAATTCCCACTGCTGGTGACCTCCAAGAACAGCAACTTGGCATTATCTTTTACTTTGTACCCAACTTCAAAAAGTAGTTGTAAAAAACAAAAAGAAAACTGAATTTCCAGCCACTTCTTGGATTTGGGGGGGGGGAGGGGTCTGGTGCAGTGCATGATTGGTCTCTAAGCATAAATCTGCATGTATACTTTTATAAATCTATACACATTAATTACAAATAATAATAAAAAGCGGAAACAACATGAAGTCCTACAACAGATTACAACCGTTTAATTCTGCCAATTCACTTCTCAGTGTCTCATTTTCCCCCCAAGTGTTATCTGATCACAAAATGATAGCTGATCCATAGAATCAGTGTTACAGGCACCACTACAAATGGTACAAGCATACCAAGTAATGTGTGTCTTTTGTTTATATGCACATGCTCACTTCAGAGGCACGTATGCTAAGATGGGAATGATGCAGGGAAGATATTGGTTCCAGGAAGCAGCTCCTATAAAGGTGAAAGCTCCAGATTAGATACTCCTTCCTCCATTATAACTGCATTCACAGAGACATCCTATACAGAGGATTTGGACAAGCCCAAACCCACAGATGTTTAGGCGGGATGGAACACTCCCTTCTCTTTCAGCAGACTCAGGAGGAGGGGATCTGAAGTCTCCTCTTCTGTTTTCAATTAATCACAGTTTATCATTGTTAGGAGCAAAACTGAAAGTATGTCTACTCACAACTTTGGTTTAGAGCAGTGGTTCCCTTCCCTGGGTCATCAAATGTTCTTGGACTACAACACTAGGAAATCCTGGGAAGCACAGTTGTGAAGGCTTCTAGGAGTTTTAGTCCAAGAACATTTGGGATACCAAGGTTGGGAACCATAGAATCATAGAGTTGGAAGAGAACTCAAGGGCCATCCAGTCCAACCCCTTGCCATGCAGGAACCCCATCACAAGTTTGAAACCATTGCCCCGAGTCCTAGTCTCTGAAGCCATGGAAAACAAACCCGTTCCCTCTTCAATATGACATCCTTTCAAACATTTAAACATAGCTATCATATCCCCAGTGGTTTAGAGGACTGCAGGGAGAATAAGAAGCTCAAGGGAAAATCTAGGGGTGCTACTGTGGCTAGTGAACGTGTCAGAGAAGCAGACAGCACAAGGATTGTTGCAGTGCAATCAACAATGTATGACAGTATCTGTGACATGAGTGCACAAAGATAGTTGAGGCAAGGCTGCTGTTTCGAGTAACCAATTTTGCTCCACAGACTCTGGGTTCCTATTGGTACGACAGAACTCCTACCTATGAAAGAAATAAATTCTGAATCTACATAGCCTGGAAGTCTGCTTTGAAGAGCTTCTTTCTTTATTCACTTCAGAGTGATCCACACAGTTTTAAATGATGGATGTATATGAAATATGGGTACAATTAAAAAACAATTTAAATGTTAAGATAATCAGACTATTTTTCATCAGAAGCAAGCTACTTCAATAGTGTTATCTCGGGCATTTGCTATATTTTCTTTTATTTATTTATTTATTTATTTATTTATTTATTTATTTATTTATTTATTTATATATTATACTTATATACTGCCCTTCTTCCGGAGGAACTCCGAGCAGTTTACAACACTATCAAAAATAATAAGAACAAACTGAATAAAAGAAAGAAAGCAGTAATAATAAAATGAAAAAAATGAAAAATAAATTCATAATATAAACATAGTGGTGAAACTACCATAAGATTCACTGGCAAGAGGGCGGGACCGAATAATAAAATTAAATTAACGGTCACCCAAATGCCTCGCGAAAAAGCCAGGTCTTTAAGGCTTTTTTAAAGGCTGGCAGGGACTGTGCAAGGTGCAACTCACTTGAGAAATGTTTCCAGATTACAGGACCAGCCACAGAGAAGGCTCGGTTGGGTGTCACCGTTTTCCGAGCCTCCCTGGGCGTGGCCACCCGAAGTGAGAGTGCCCACGACATTCTGGTAGGTCGGGCCTCAGTTGATCTCTGAGAGATTCGCTCTGCCTGGTAGATATGGTGAGGAATAAATTTTGTAGATATGGTGAGGAATAAATTACATGCCGATGTGTCAACTGATTGAATTTCTCCACAGTCACAGAAAAGTTGTCAGGGATCCAACTAGCCCCTTTTTACTTGACTATTCTTTGATCTTACCTCATTTTGAAGTCTATTAAATGAATTCAGTTTTGAAGTAGAACATCTTACTAAAGATCATGTTACTCCATGATCTTTAATAAGGAGGTAAAGCTTTTTGAGTAGCAATTGATGGTGGACAGTATAATATGCTGCTATAAGTGCAACAAATGCTGCTCTAGTTATTTTATGTGTTTCAAACCCATTTTGTACATGCTGGGTTAGAATTAAGATTTGAGCAGTACAGCTCTTGCCAAGTCTCAAGCCTGTAGGTTCTAGAATTAGAAGAGGTTCAATTTTAGGGGTTAAATAATTTAATATCATTCATTCAAACACTTTGTATAAGCGGTATAGGAGAGACATTGGCCTGTAGCTTTTGGGGTTGCTTGGTTTCACTGAAGCAGTTACTTTTGTCCTTTGCCATAGTTTTGAAATCTGGCTGCTCATCCTCCAGTCATTAGAGAGTTGAAGGAGCCATTTCTTTGTTTTGACCAAAATGTTTAATTTGCTCAGTTCAAATATCATCAAATTGTGATCATTGAAATGTGAAGCTGTATAAAATTAAATTCAGTAGAAATGAAAAACACATAAACCACATCTACATGTAGCAAATACTGTATGCCTGTTAATGGACCAATTAATAAAATATGCTTGTTATTGGACCAATAAATAAAGTATTCGGATTAGCAATTTATCAGGGAACATTATAATGACTGGACTACTAGAGCAGCGTTTTTCAACCACTGTTCCGCGGCACACTAGTGTGCCGCGAGATGTTGCTTGGTGTGCCGTGGGAAAAATTGAAAAATTCTAAAGAAATTCAACCCAGGGCTGGCGGGCGGCCCACAGCTGGGAGGCGCTATAAATAGCGTCCAAGGGCCAGCTTGGCTCCTCCCCCCAAGGCCCGCGGCGCTGGTGTCACTTCCTGGCCCCGCTCATTCTCTTTAGTGTTTGCCCTGTGCCTGCCGCCGCCGCCGCGACTCGCTCGCTTCCCTCTCCCCCCTCCTTTTTTTACCCTGGACCACCACCACCCCTTTCCTGGGAGCTACCAATGGACTGAGCCGCCCGACAGCCCGCCCGCCGACACAAGCTGGCCCGGGAGCCCCAGCCCAGAACAAACCACCAGGTGAGGGGAAGGGGAGGAGGGGCGCCCGGCTGCCCCATGAGCACCGCGGCAGGGCTGCGAGGAGGAGGAGATGGAGGAGGCCTCCGCCGGTCCTGGGCTGAGGAGGCGGGCGGGCGGGGGGTGTACTGGCATGGCTGGACGGCCGGACGGCCGGCCTTTAGGGTCTGGGAGGGGAAGAGCCGTCTCTGAGTGGCTCCGTGATGGGTTCCTCATCGGTGTGGGGCCGGCGCTGACAAGCTCTCCTTTTCCTCCTCATAGATTGGGGGGGAATGGTTGCTTGGGGTCCTCCTTGAAGTCTTGCCCCTTTCTTTCTGTCTTGGGTCGCCCTCTTCTCTCTGTCTTTTCTTTCTTTTTTCCCCCACCTCTCTCTTTCCATTCGTACCCTTTCCCCTCTTCATAGAAACGTGCTCATTTCTAGCCTGCATATGTGTATCTGTAATTAAAACTGTAAACCGCCCAGAGACTCCTTGAAGTGGTATGGGGTGGTATACAAGCAGAACACTTTCTGCCTTCTTTCCTTCCTGCCTTCCTTCATCCTCCTCCCCTCCTGTCGCTGGACTTGCTGAAGGCATCTGCAATACAGCAATTTAACCTGAATACAGGTGGCTGTGAAGGGATGAGGTCGGGTGCCCACAGAAAGGGCTCCGAGTGCCACCTTTAGCACCCATGCTATAGTTCGCCTACAGTGCCCTACTGTTAATGTTTTGCAGCCAGTTAATGTTGCTAGTGCTATCCAGTGTACACTGACGGACGGAGACATTTTCTAATGGTGCTGTGCCTCGTGATTTTTTTTCATGAAACAAGTGTGCCTTTGCCCAAAAAAGGTTGAAAAACATTGTACTAGAGACAACATGCCGACATTATGGAAGATATTTCTCAAGCCAACTAAGGGATCTCTCTACTCAACTCCAGTATAAAAGTGACTATGCAGTACATTCCAGACAATGGGAGCTGTGATCAGCCCCGTGCTGGGAGGGGGTCCTTTGTCTACCTGCCCAAGGGAGACACGCTGGCCAATGGGGCTTTGCCAGCACACTTGGGACCACTGGCCAGCTGCTGACCACTGGGACAACTGACCTCTCAGCAAAGCCCCTTGTAAAGGCTAGCAAGGAGGTCACCACCCTCTTTGTTTTCCAGCGGCTCACCCACCCACCCTTCCCTCAATGAGATTAGCTTGTCGCGTAAGTGCCGGATGGGAATTTTTGGCCACTGCTCTGATTGGCCTTGAGTGGTGGCGCATTTTCGCTCAGTCCATTCTCTTCATTATGGGGCTCCAACGTCTCTCTCTGGTCAGAACTGACGGTAAGGGCAAGTGGCTAAAAGCCCCTTGGGGTGAGAGTAGAAGATAGTACCTTGTACAAGGGCAGCCATTAAATCCCCGAATTAAGCGAAAAAGTAGATATGACCCTAGCCGTAAAGGGCTCGGGGAGGGCTGCCCACAACTTTTCCTTCGCCTGTGGGGTGGGTGCTAACTCACCTGTTAACCCCCCTTTTACATATTTGTAAATACCAGAGAGCTACTTGACCTTTCAGGTCCCCCTTTTAGGACTTAAAAGTAGGAGAAAGAGTCTGATATAATGTTATTTATTTATTTATTTATTTATTTATTTATTTATTTATTTATTTATTATTGCATTTATATCCCGCCTATCTTCAAATTTGAACTCTAGGCGGTCCAATAAATAGTGGTCCAATATTAACTCCAGAAACGTGTCTCGTCTCTTTATTTCAGGATGGGTGGACAAAACCACATCAGTCTTGCAAGAAGGGTTGTTATCAAATCCGGGGGTGGGGGGTTATTCCTAGCTAAGACCTAAAGCAGTAATAATCAATTCAAGAGCACTGAAGCCTCTCTCTCACACACAAAAGCCCTAGTTACTGATACAGAGCAGAGAATGAGCTAAACATTAATTATTATTATCTTTGCTATGTGCATTCTGAGTTCCTCTTTTAGTAGAAGAAAGACTGGAACTTTTATTGTGAAATATTTCTGATTTTCTTCCACTGGCGGGAAAGCACCATCTGAACTTCATTAAGACCTTAAAGTTCCATATCAGAATCGACTTACATTTTCTTGGAAACATTCTAATGATACATACTAAATAATTTAGAATAGGGAACAACAAACATTTATCATATTAATGTTTCAAATAAATATTTATTACTTCATAAATCTGTTTTCATATTTAAATACGTATTCATTGTAATATTTCAGCACGAGATAGAATGTCCCCACTTCAACTTATACATGAGATATTTGTGTATGTGCAGAAAAAGAAGCTTTCCAAAAAAAGAACTGGAAATCAAGAGTGAGCCAAATAAACTTGCGCATCATACTGTAATTTAATCCAATTTATCCTATGCCTATCCAAAAACAAACAAACAAACAAACATATCACAAGATAGCAGAACTTTTAAAACAGAGTTAGGGTAACTTCTAGAGATGGGCACGACTTGGCGGAATTCCCATTTCCATTCCTCGTTTCCGTTACGGAACGGAAACGGTAACGGGAATTACTCCGCCAGAACTCGAACTCGAACCGACTAAAGAATAATTGGGTCTGATTTGTCGAGGTCGTTCCTGGCATTGCGGCGATCCCGCGATGCCAAGCGGCACAGAAAAAAAGTTTTTAAAAGTCAAAAAAAAAAAGATTCCTGGCCAAAAAGCAGGCGGAAATATGCCTGCCTGAGTGAGGGCTCAGGGCACCTACCAGAGGGGTGGTTGACCCCCCCTCTCCTGTCCTGGGCTGCTCTGGTGGTGGGGGAAATCCTCGTCGTAGTCGCTCGCAAAGCACCGGACTCGCCGCCGGCCACCGCAATTCAAGCGGAAGCGGCACAGAAAAAAAGTTTTAAACTCCCCCCCCCATTCCCGGGCCAAAAAGCAGGCGAAAATATGCCTGCAGTGCAGAGTGCACCTACCAGAGGGGTGGTTTTGGGGGGGGGTCCCGGCCTCCCCCCCTCTCCTGTCCTGGGCAGCCGGACTCGAGTCGCCATGCCATGCGGTGCGGGCGGGGGATCCAAAATGGGGCGGCGACCACAAATTTTTTTTGAAATCGTGGTCCAAAAACACACAAGCACCACACAGAAACATGCGAAAATTGCTATTTTAAAACTGCCAGAATTTTTACAGTAGCAGTGGGTTTTTCTTGCAACAAAATGTCTCCTCTTTCCTCTCTCCAACTCCATTGATTTTATTTTATTTTATTTTATTTACACCTGCGCAATGATGGGCTGTCCATGGGAGTGACCATGCAAATTTTTGGAGCCATTCCACCAATCGCATGGCCACTTGGCCAGGTTGACCACAGAGACTTCTGGGATGTGCCAACCGGGCATAAAAAGCCCACTAACCGTAGCCCGAACCCTAATCCTAACCCTAAGCCTAACCCATATACGCCAGTACACTGTCCTTCTAAGTGGGTCAGAGAGGCCCCCAGAGGTGCACCCCAATACTCACCCTAACCTCACCCGTAACTAGCCTAACCCTAGCCCTTGCGCTAACCCTGTTGCCTAAGCCAGATCTGTACTTGCATTCATAATGCATTGCACTATAGCAAGTACAATTCCCTTCTTAGTGAGACACAGTGGGTGCAGAGAGTCTGCCAGTCTGCCACTTGTGGCTCTGGGTGGCTCCTTCAGGCTTGGCTCCGCAGGCAGCATGTGTGACACCATGCAAACCATGCCCCCGAGGCCTGACTGATGCAGGGAAGGCACCCCAAAAAGAGGGGTGCCTCTGCCAGTCTGCTGTGTCTCTGCGTGCAACTGGGTATGCAATCAATTATGGGCCAGATGACACATAGGGATATGAAGAGAATGACAACAGGGATGACACACTTTCCAATGTGTACTACCAGAATGTCCTTGCTATTTCAAATGACAGTATTATTATCAGGAGAGAGATTATGAGCAACACTGATATGCAAATAGTGTACTAACCATGCAATGACTATTGAGATGATTCAACCTCTGATAGCAGAGGAAGATTTCCCAAGTTACAGTGTCATTGAGGTAGGATTCCAAGTCAATTATGACTATATTTACTGGGCTCATAGTATAATGTTGGCAAGCTTTTACAATCAAGAATTCCTTAGGTTCTACACTTCCAATAAACTGGATCTGGACAAAATGACACCTATCACCCTTTGAAGGTCAGCATTTCTATGATCTCTACAGGTTTGCCACAAAGGAAGCAATATAGATTATCACAAAGATCACAATATACTGCTCCTTTTAGATGCACGACCAAGTCTCGGTAGTTTGGTCCTCCTGCAAGCATGAGCCTTAAAACAAAGAAAAGCTGCTATAGTTAGTCCAGTTACCAATTACATTCTACGAAAGATGCACAGAAGATTCCAGCACAGAAATAAACAGACACCATGCAGCAACATACAACTAGCATATTAAAATATAGTGTGTCCAAATAATTATTACAAACAGAATTTACTTTCAAATAATATGTATTTGTAAATTGTACGTAACAAATGAAGTAACAATCTTCTGACCTGTTTACTAGTTTATGTGGAACAAAAAAACCCTCTACAAAACAATGTTTAAAAATCCAGAAATAACAATTGTTCATGTTTCCTCTCCATAGTATTAAATAAAAATAAAATAAAAACCTCGTTTTCATGAAAAGAATTGAAGAAGGGGGAAATGTATAGAAGGGAGTGGGACTATGTCTCAATAATATTTTTTATAAATGATTTAGAAAATATTTGAACACCCTGTCTTAGAGCATTTTATTCATCATGTTAAAAGAAAACATTCCATAATCATCTTTTCTTTTCTTTGTAATTTTTACAATGCGCGGGGGAGGGGAGGGGGGAGACTTTAGGAAGAAAACAGAAAAAAACCAGGGATTTTTTTACGAATATTTCTGGTTTTCTTCCGGGCCCTCACATCTCTATTCAGGGGTAAATCAAATCTGTGATTATTAAATAGGTATTTTCCTGTGTGGATATTAGATAAAACCAGAGGATAACTTTTCATACATAAGGCATGGAACAAAACCTACCCCTCTCACAAATTATCACAGTGTTCTGCTGCTTTAAACCATTTTGCCCAATACTTGTTCCATATTTGGAACAGAATGCAATGAAATAAGAGTCATTTTTGTTTCCCTTCCTTGCACACTGCTCTGTATGTATGTATGTATGTATGTATGTATGTATGTATGTATGTATGTATGTATGTATGTATGTATGTATGTATGTATGTATGTATTTGATTTTGACTTACATGCCGCACCATCTGGCATAAAAGCCACTCTGGGCGGTTTATAGAATTTTAAGGTAAATAATGAAACAAACATAAAACAAAAATAATAGACCATGATTAAAATCAAAATCAACATCAGAATTAAAAACAATATTACAATTCAAGATGGCCTAAAAGAGGTAGAATAAACATTTAAAAAACCAGATCAGTACCAATGATAATCAATAGCCAGGGAAAGCCATTTTAAAAAGCCAGGATTTCAAGTGTTTTTTAAAGATATGCAGTGTGGGTGCCACGCAGATCTCTGGAGGGAGTTGATTCCAAAGATGAGGTGCCACCACAGAGAAAGCCCAATTCCTGGTAATTGTTTTATGGGCTTCCCATGGCGTTGGGAGATTACCTGCCAGGGAGGAACTAGTGTTCTGGGTAGTATTATCAGGTAGGAGCCGTTCTGACATATAGCGAGGTCCTAAACCATTAGGGCTTTGTACATCAACATCAAAACCTTGAAGTCAATGTGGAAATGGATCAGAAGCCAGTGCAGCGTGACCAGTGTCTGAGTGACATGTTGTTGGCGGTTTACACCCATCATTAACCTGGCCAAAGTATTCTGCACTAGCTGGAGCCTCCACATTAATCTCAAAGGCAGCCCCACATAGAGTGCATTATAGTAGTCTAATCTTGAGACTACGAGTGCATGGACCAACATAGTAAGGAAGCTAGGGTCGAGGAAGTTGTGTAGCTATGTGATCCACTGCAGCTGGTAATGTGCGGAATGGACCAGTGACACCACCTGGGCTTCCATTGTGAGTGCAGTGTCTAATAGAACACCCAGACTGTGCACCTCATCCTGTGTGGGGTGAGTCACCCTGCCAAAAGTGAGGGAGTTTCCCAAACTGCCAACACCCGGAGCCCCCACCCGTAGGACTTCCGGATTCAACCTCGCTCTATTTGCCCTTATCCATTCCAGAATAGCATCCAGGCAGCGCTCCAAGGACAAAGCAGCATCCACTGCAGATGGGGAAAAGGAGATATAGAGTTGGGTGTCATCAGCATACCGATGACACAAAACCCCATACCTCCTGGCAACCTCACCCAGCGGTCTCATATAAATATTAAAGAGCATGAGAGAGATGATCAACCCCTGTGGCACCCCACAACTGGGGAACCAAGAGGTCATCTCCCCCAGCTATACTCTCCGGGGGTGGTCCTCCAAGAAGGGCAGAACCACTGCAAAGCAGGACCTCCAATCCCCAACTAGGAAGAGCCTTCCCAGAAGGATACCATGGTCAAAGGCCACTGAGAAGATAAGGAGGACCAACAAGGATGATTTGCCCCTGTCGGTCTCCCTCAGCAGGTCACCTTGCAGGGCGACCAATGCTGATTCCATACTATGGTGTGGCCTGAACCCCGACTGGAATGGATCAAGAGTATCAGCTTCATCCAGGAGCCCCGGAAGCTGGTCTACCACCACCCTCTCAACAACCAAAAGAAACACTGGCGACGGGCCTATAGTTGCCAATCTGATCTGCTGCCAAATTCATTTTCTTCCAGATGGGTCTAATGAGTGTCTCCTTGTGGGCAGGAGGAACCCTGCCCCACTGGAGAGACCCAATATTGCCACAGCCCATTTGGTGGTCACTGACCTGGCAGCTTTTATCAGTAGGGCCAGTCAAGGGTCAAGGGAGGAGGTGGTGGCCCAACAGCGATCAAGGGCCCTGTCCACTTCAAACAACACCACAGGCTGAAAGATGGTAAAGGTAGCCAGGCAAGGCAATGCACTGGACATCTCAGCTCAATCTACTGTTGATAACTGAAGTTCTAGGTCCCGGTGGATGGCCTCAACTTTATTGAAAAAATGCTGCAAATTGGTTACAGGATATACTGTCATGAACCCCAGATAGATCGCGAGTCGCGACTATATGGAACAATTCAGCCTGATGTTTTTTTGCTATACTTCTCGGGACAGTGAAGCCTTAATCTTGGCTGAGTAAATAGTTGATGCGATCTTGACAGCAGTTATGATCTGTCAGGTCCCACCTCCAAATGCTCTTTAGTCTCTTTCTATTCCACTTCGGGGCCCATAGGTTCTGGTTGAACCATGGTGCTCCACAAACCCTGTGGCAAAGGGGACATTCAGGAGCAAGCATGTTGATTGCCCTGGAGGCAGAGGCATACCAGCCCTCCATCAAAGCATCAACAAGCACGCCAGCCAGTTCATCAGGAATCCCACACACAGCTTTCTGAAGCCTAAGAGGGCCCATTGGCCTGCGTGGTGGGCAGACCACCTTAATGTTATTATAGAGTGTTGACTGTTATAACTTTTAACAGAAAAAACAGAAAACAGACAAGCACGTGTCTAACAAAGAAATACACGTTTGGTCCTGAAATAGAACAAAACTAAACAAAACCTTGGAAAGTCCTGGCCATTTAGTGTAATACAGGTATTTTTCCTTTACTTTCACATAACAGTTATTTAGGAATTATCTAAAAAATTACCCACCAATAAAGTTGTATGTTTTAAACACCAGCTCATTGTTTTATGGATGCACTGCTTCAAACAGTACCTAAATAACTGCATGTTGACATTTATTCAGCTTTATAATGACAAAGCCCCTCCCAACCTAGCAGTTCGATGCAGGCAGATAAATAGGTACTGCCGTAACAAGCGGGAAGGTAAGACAGTGTTACCGTGCAGCCATGCCAGCCACGTGGCCATGGACTTGCACAACACTGGCTCTTCGGCTTGAATATGGAGATGAGCATCACCCCTAGAGTCAGACACGACTAGCACGCATGTGCGAGGGGAACCCTTTTATAACTACAAAGTAGTAAATTCTAGCTCATGGATCAGTTTCTATCCATACGGATTATTATGAAGAGGCCTATGGATCAGATGAAACATAATCTTGGAAATATCACATAGTTTATTATTACAGCAAAGGAGGGGATGGCCCATGACTGATTCATGCTTCAGTTATCTGGGTTAGTATTTTATCTTATCATCATCATCATAATGAGCTTTAACTGAGCACTTTAAGTTTAATTTCAACTAGATTTTTAAAGCAAGCATTCGGCCACCTCAACCATGAAATGCAAGTGAAGGAAGAATCACCAACTATTTCTATTTCTCACTTGACTGGTTTGCGAACATGAGCAATCTTACTACAAATCCACAACAGTCTCAATCCATTTCCCAGTAAGTCGTTTACTAGGAGCTGACTGTTTCAAGCCATCACTCATACTATTTTCTATGCAATGCTAAATTTCTACTCTGCATAGAATTATCATCACACAAAAACACAAAACATCTGTCAAAATAAATGAAATACTTTAATTTCCGACATCCTTGACTCTTCTTCTTCTTTTTACAGTCTGTTTGCCCTCTTGTAAGTTCACTGGAGTTAAGAATGAAACAGTGATGGGAAATCTAGTGACAGGGTCAAATAAAATACATTTTTCCTTCGATGCAACAATGTTGTTTTTAAAAAGCCAAAACAAACGCTACTACATCAAAGAAGAAGTTGATGTTTTAATATCTCTTGGGATGGATTTTCTAAACAGAAAAAAGGGTACAAAAACACTCCATTTCCAGAGAACAACAAGCAACTACATATTTACTGACCATATATTTGTAAGTCAACTCAATATTTGATTGAATAATCCTGTGCAGATCTACATAGGAGTATGTCTCACTGAGTTCAATGGGACTTACTTCATGTAGCTACGCACAGCATTCCAACCTAAGTTCTTTGTTCTTCTCAGTTAAACTACTAATTGCTTTATTTTTACTATTACAGCAAACCTCTTCTTTCCAGCAAGAAGAAAAAAACAGATTCGTTGGTTAAAATCCTATTGCTTGTATGTGCTAAAATTGAACTGATGTCACCAGTAGCAACAGATTGTGCCAAATTAAAGAGTCTGAGGGAACGGGCAAAGGCCCGTTATATAGGGCTTTCGCCTCGCCCTCGCCCTGTCCTTCCTTGCCAGGCCTGGGGAACTACTTCGCCCGGGGTGGCAGTGGCTCCAGTGCCGGACAGTGCCGACGGCAGAGCTGACCCTTGTGCACAAATCACAAGCAGTCTTAAATGAATGCAGGGCTCCTTTAACTGGAAACCATCTCCTGGTTTCTCTACAGTCTCCTGATCTCGCTCTCATTATGCTGAGAGAGCTGTCCAACAGTATAGTTGGCCAGAGCGTTTAAACATTCTACACATCAAAACCAACAGACTATGGAAGGGATGCTTATCTTTCGACTCTCTATGTAACTGCACAGTGAGGAAGATATTCCCTCACATTCACTCTCTGTAAAGTTTCCCCTGGTCTATTCACACTAGCTGGCTACACAGGGAAACACCAAGAAGATTCTTTTTTGTACTTATTTGCAGCTCTAATGAAAACCTATAGGAGGCACAGTTGCATACATCAACCAGCTGTTGATGTTCTTCATCCAACCAGACCCAGAACTTAATACTAAACCACTGGCTCATGTATGCAACTATGAGACTGCTGACAAAAAAAACCTGAAATTACTTGGGGGTAGTTTCTTCATTTTTAACATAAACAATGTGCAGATACACAAGTAACATGTCCCTCTCTATGCTGGGGATAGCAATGCTTTTTAAATCCAGCCAGTAAAAATTTGGGAAAAAATCATTTTATTTTTGAAAAAATTACTAAAATTCTCAAATTCTACATTCAAACTGAAAAGTACATGAACTTAAACATTTTAAATGCAAGAAAAAGAGAAACTTGCAGATTTCCCCATTCCTAGTTGCAAGGTTTTTTTTTTTACTTTGCATTTGTTTATCTGGCAGTTGAGTCATGGCAGCTGGACTTCTTTTTCTTGAGAGACTGAAACGTTTTGCTGTTCATCCAAACAGCTTTGTCAGTCTGAAAAAAGCTAGTTGCAAGTCCCCTGTTTTATAGTTCACTTTGACCTCTTGTCACCGGGTCTGAAATAGGCTCATAAGATGAACAATGGCCTGAATAGGCTTGTTAGGTAGACAACATTTCAATATATTTAAGGTAGGCAATGGCCTAAAGTGCTGAAACCCATAAAGATGGGTTGTTAGCTATGGCCTTGGTGGTGTAGGCATGAAGTATTTTTATTTGTCTATGTATTGTTGAAATCACAGCCTGATAAGTGGCAGGTAGACTGTGCTTGAGGCCCCCACCTCTGTTGAGAGAGGGGTTTTCAATGCTCACATGAATGGCTTCCCTGACCCCTCTCTCAAACCACCTATCCTCTCTGACTAATATGCAAACATCCTTATCTTTGAATGAGTGCCCTTTGTCCTTCAAGTGAAGGTATATTGGTGATTCTGGTCCTGAGTTGTTACCCCTCCTGTGTTGGGCCATCCTTCTGTTTAATGTCTGTTTAATTTCTCCAATGTAGAGGTCTGCACACTCCTCACTGCATTGTACCACATATAAAGCAAAGCAAAGCAAAGTGTTCTGCTTATATACCACCCCATACTACTACAAGTAGTCTCTGGGCGGTTTACAATTTTTAATTACAGAGTGCAGGCTACACATTGCCCTACTATATTGCTCCTTTTTTGTGTTTTGGTATCGGGTCCCTTGGGCAGACAAGTCTCTGCCTTAGTGTGTTTATGGGTTTGAAATAAACTGGGATGGGGTATTTGCCAAAAATCCTTTTAAGCTTCTCAGACACTCGAGGTTCTTCCATTGGGTCTGGGTCTCAGGCAAATCCATTGTTCTTCTGGGTCGGCACATTGCTTTGCTGAAAGCCCACTTTGGATATCCACAGGCCTTAAGTGCTGTCTTCAGGTCAGCACTATAGTGACAATTCAAGCACTGCAGCCAAGTGCTGCCTCCTGTCTGAATTTTTCCACACCCACCTATACAGAATGGTTCTGAGTTTGATGTGAAATTGACCAAATTAATGCTCATTTAAATGTCAAATTTCTCTTCAATAAAAACTGCACTTCCATTTGTGAACACTAAAATAAACAGGCAACAATTTTGAAGTTATTATCAGTGGCCAAAAATATTATGGGAAAATAGTTCTGATGGAAATTACAGGCCTGACCTGAAGATTATCACCCCAGCTCCCAGCTCTCACTATGGTGCTACTTGGATGACTCATTCATTTCCATTCTTACCACTGCCAAGGGACAAGGAACGGAGCCAAAAAAGAAACATCCAGTCAAACAGGGAGAAAAGTAGAATGCAAAATGCTGAGGAGCAACAAGAGGGAAGGGAAACATTTCAACTTTTCTACACTCATCTTCTTGATATGTTTGTCTATCCAAGGAAGGAGAATAATGTATCACCAATTGGTGATTAGAAGGACGCGTGGAAATCCCAGAACAGGCAGTACATAGCCTAAGGACACAGGAGGCAGCCAGAACTGTGTTGATAGAAATAAGAACCATTGGGTTTCAGAACCAATGAAGCCCAACTACTAAGAAAGGCAAAATCTAGTTACTGACAAAGCATGGAGTTGTCATGGCATAATATCTTGTGGATTTATATGACCTAAGGTCATTTTAAAAGACAGATGATAGATCTGGTTATTGTTTCTATTATTTTAAAGGCATGATCCCGCTTGAGGTTGTAGACCGATATAGGTCATAAGAACATAAGAAGAGCCATGCTGGATCAGGCCAACGGCCCATCTAGTCCAGCTTCCTCTATCCCACAGTCCAATGAATAGGAAAGTGTTCTGAGCATTAGAATTCACACCTAGCACTGTAACAGAAAAGGCGGCACTGTCACCATGGAACATGAATGTATATCCTGTCCCAGAAGGCAAAAGACTAGACTATACCTGAACATCTCCCACCATAACTAAAGCAAATGAAGACCCATTTGTGATAACACAATCTTCAGGTTTTGCTGTTATAAACACAGGGTAATTGTCAAACATCAAGTAGGCCTGCTGCAGGTATCTTCCCAACACAATACATTATTTAAGCCAGTCATGTCTAAACCTTGGCCCTCCTGATGTTTTGGACCACAAGTCCCAGAATTCTAAGCTTAGAATGCCAATGAGAAAGGACTGTGGGATTTGTGGTCCAAAACATCTGGAGGGCCGAAGTTTGGACACGCCTGGTTTAAGCTTTACTCACTGTTGGACACAGAAGGCTAGGCCTGGTCTCAACATCCAACAATATGAGGATACAACAGTGTCATAAACCAACTCCTAAAACTGTTCAAGATGCTCACTCTTGTATTATTCTCAGGAAACTTTACACTGGAGAAACTTGTTTGAAACAAGTTTAGAATACATGGCTGAAATATAGGCAATATGGGTCACCAAAAAGAATTCTACCGCATGATTCTGCTGGAGGAGGCAACAGCAAAGACATGGATGCTTGGTGTGCTCAAGATTTTTGCTTTGTTTTTAAGAATGTGTGTGGTTAAGATGGGATCAAGATTCTGTATAGGATTAAAACAGTGTAGGATTTAGGATATTAAGATTAAAATTGAATGACCAAGAATGTGAATGATTAAGATTACAGTATATGTCATTCTGCACTGTCATTTAGATCCAATGATAATTTGCACTAACTGACTCATCACCAGCAGACTGCCTAAGGAGAAGAAAAATTCGACAGTATTATTTTAAAAGGGAGAAATAAAGCCTAAAATTTAGGAAGGGAGAGGAAAGCAGGTTTCTATTATTAGGAATGTCTATTAGCCAGGAACATTTTCAAAGGAGAGTGCAGGTTTTTCTTTCTTTTCATATTTTTATTTTAATCCTTTATTATTTTTCAAGACATTTCTAGTAAGGGGGCAGCTAAAGTGTGCATAGGGCTACAAAAAGCATTTTATTCTTGTCACATTAAAAACACAGAGTTGTTAGTCCCAAGCAGAGCAGATTCCGCTGCCAGATACCTAAAACATGGTGTGGATGTGGATGTCTAGCCAACTTCTTTGATGAGTTTTGGCATTTTATGTGTACAGTATCTGGTCTATGGGACTCCAGAATGAATCATCTGTGTTTCCATTATTTTCGATGGGAAATTTTGCTTTGACATAAGAGTGTTTGGTTCTTCCGTAAACCAAGGTATTGCTGTACACTGATGTGCTGGTGATGAGACCATAAAATCTATCCAGAAATATTATGTGTTGTCCATAAAATCCTGCAGCAGGTACTTCCACATATTTCAAGGAGATGGCAAAGGATTACCACTATCAAGTTTTTTTGACGAAAAGACATGTTTGAAATACAATGTTTAAAAGCTAAATTATATTTTAAGTAAAATGTTTCAGCATGAAGACAATTCTGTGCTTCATCTACCTGAAGTTATTCACTTGTGACCAGGGTATGAATAGCTGTCATGAATTAAAAACATGCAGAAGAGAAGTGGTGCACTGACTTTTCAAGGTACATCTACTTTTCACCAGGCAAAACTGAATGACTATCTAGCAGGACAGTCTGAAAACCCCTTCTATCAAGAGACCCTTCAAAATAAGGTCCCAGAGTTATGAAAGTTACTTCTAGATTTGGGCAAAATCTCACAAATAGGTAGGCTGTTTCAGCTGTAACTTAAAAGTCAAGGAACCTGTGTGCAGGGCTGCACCAGTAACATTCTCCCAAAATGTGATGTATGACTCCAAAGCATAAATCAGTGTAATACATAAAGAACTCTTCTAACACCACTCCTGTTAAAATTAACTTTGAATCCATATGACAGTTACTATAAAATAAATGAGCATTACCACAATTTGGGATTGGTTTCTCCATCAAAGATATTCTCTGGTTGTAGTCATTCATACAATAAAAATCCTGAGCCTCTGCTTTTGGATTCCTGGCCTCTTGAAAAATCTTGATCCACATAATATCACAGGAACACTTGAATGGATTGCCTTCTAAAACCCTATAGTAGTCAAAAAAAGAAAAAAATTAAAAGACAACATTTTAAAAACAGATAATATTGAACTTTATATAAGAAAAATTGCTCAGTACAGTGGTTTCACAAGTCATACACAGGACAGTTTTCTCGTTAATTTAAGGCTGTACTGAATGAACTTACCCTTCACTATGCCCACAAGTATGTCAGGGATGGGCCAAAAGCCCAGCTTCCCTCCATACACACCAGTTGTGTTTTGATCTCCAGATGTCCACAGGCTTACATGCATTGTTCATGAGTTCTAATATTTTCAGAATATCAGTCTGTATCTGAATAGAAATGTTAGTTTTGAAAGTCTTTCTCTGGAAGTTGAGTCATGGCTACTGGACTTCTTTTTTGAAAGAAGTTCAGTAGCCATGACTCGACTTCCAGATAAGCTCACCTGGATGACTGAGAATCTTCACAGACATTTTGAAAGTCTTGTACTTCAGAAAGTATTCTCTCTCTTTGTGTGTGTGTGTGTGTGTGTGTGTGTGTGTGTGTGTGTGTGTGTGTGTGTGTGTGTGTGTGTGTGTGTGTGTGTGTGTAATAGAAAAATAAAAATAAACAGAGAGAATGTGGTATGCCTCTTCTGAAATGCTACCCATAGTTGTTGTAACCTCTCCTATTAAGAATAAACAATTTTCTACAAATCTGCTTGTCACAGTTTAAAATTGTGTGTTAAAATAATTAAGAGGGCAGCCGTGAAAATGAAAGTGTGTTTAAAAGCACAGCTTGGAAATAGTTTACTAGAGTCATTCAAAACAATTGGCTAGGTTTCAAGTTGAGCATATATAACATTTTGACAGTTGAGCAATGTTTCTGATACAACTTAGAAATGACGTATGCAGGTGTGATAGTCTGCACTCTTTCTAGTTTCAATGGCTTTGTATTACAATAATGAATTCTACTAAGAATTTGGGGTTTCAATTTTTTCGATGCTGTGGACTCTGTATCTCCGCCATCTACAAAAGGTCTAGTAAAAACAATAAAAATATCAGTACAATGGCAACTTGACAGATATTAAATTAGAAATCTCTGAAGTTACAAACTATTCTGGGGCGTGGTTAAGATTGTTATATATGCTGATATGATTTTATCATTGCTTATGCTCTAGACATTTTTTTTTTACTTACATAAGTTTGGTGAGATTTTTTCATGTGACTCAATTCAGAGTTAAACAGTTATAACTTTAGAGAGTACTTTTTGTAATACTTTGATTCTTAAGTATCTTTCATTATAACTTTTCAGTAACACTTGACAAGTTTATCATTTCATTTTGAAGCACCATATTAATTTCTGATGCAATGTTTTAAGTTATGTTAGAGTAATTACTGATATTTTTACTTATTTCATTAAGGTTTTATATTATTTCTATAAGTGTTCAGTTTTTAGAACTACGTTTTCGGATATACAGTGGTACACCAACTTAAGAGCAGCTCAATTTAAGAGCAATTCAACTTAAGAGTGGAAAATTGTTGGTGTTTTAATTGCTGCCTTACAAATTTTAGACCTGGTCTGCTCGACTTACACATTTTTTTTCAGTTTTTGATTTTTTTAACTTACTTTTTTCAATTTTTTAGATAGGTACACTGACTTAACAGTACTTAGGAGCATGCATTCAGAATGGATTAAATTCGTAAATTGAGGTACCACTGTACAAACAAACATTAAGTGGTGAATGATATATTTATTTTTGTTGATTATACTGTATATGGCTAGTCAATAAAAGAAAAATTCAGACTGTTTTTGGACATTCCGTTGATCTGTCATGCATGTGACAAAAAAAAGGGTATTCAGAAGAACAGAGGATTGTACAAGGTGAAGAATATTTGTCTGGGTCACAATAGATTTAACCTCTTTCAAAATATAAGCCAGCCATGAAGACTATAGAGTTCTGATTTTTCCCTAGAGGTCTATAAATACGGACTACATTTTGATAAAATGAAGGGTGCTTTAAAATCTACTAGTTTAAATCAGCACTAGGGAAATATTTTCGGACTATAAACCCCAGCAAACATGAGCACCAAAGCCCATGGTGGGGGCGGATGGGATTTATAGTCATTTTCTGGAGGTTTACAAATTGCTCACCCATGATTTGAGAGATCAATTGATTAAATTCTGCAGCCTGACAATGAGGTCTTGAGCTGCAAGAAACAAATGGTGTGCCACTGAACTCAGTGATGTTCTTCTGACATTTATGTGCACAGAAACATAGATTCAGGCTCCTGAGTAATTTAATTCACTGTAACAAAACCTATTCTGCATTGAGAACAATATCAAATTGCATGTATATTTCTGTCCATAATGGACTTTGGGATGTTTTCTCTCTGCTCAGATAAAATGAGCTCCCCCTTATGGTCAAACTGACAGAAATATGATTGAAGTAAGAGATGTAAACATTTCACCAATAATAATAATAATAATAATAATCTGGGTGCAAAGAGAAATAAAGTTAAGTCAATATGGAACATATTGACAAAACTTAAGCACATACTGAAAAGTTATAATGAAAACTTTTGCTGATTTATTACTATTAAAATGTGTAACAACTATGTTAGATTCTGATATAAATACATAAAACTCAGATGTCTTGTGTAGGCATGGGTCTTTTTTCTAGTTTTGTTCATAAAAGCACACCTATGTTCAGGATTGATAATTTGTCTGTGTGCCCCTTTTGTCCCCCCCACACACACACACACACATCCCATTAGAAGAAGAAACATAAAAGCACCAGTTATAACAATCTACTAGAATCATATTTGATTTGATCACAGTCAACAAACTGTTTCTGTCAACAGAATCTCTGCAGAATATTTATACAACTTCAGAAACTTTCAAAACTCTTTGATTAGTGTCAAACCAAAACACTCAGATCAAACTGAGTGTTTTATATGTTTGACAAATTCTCAGTAACAGATTGAAAAAGTTAAGCATCCACTGATAACTGGGGGGAAGCGGACAGGAGCTGGGCAGCATCCGGTTTGGGAAAGTGTGTACTTGAGTAGTGAGGAGGATGCAAAAATTACTAGACATAGGATGCAAGAGGCAGTCTATTGATGCAACTGGACTCAAAAGACTGTATCAGAAAAGCATCTATAAATGCTTGTATGCAAATGCCAGAAGCCTCCAGAACAAAATAGGGGAGCTGGAATACTTAGCGATAGATAAAAATATTGATATTATTGGCGTCACTTAAACCTGGCAGGTGGATGATAACCCAAGGGATTCAGTTATCCCAGGCTACAAACTGGACAGGAAGGACAGGAAGGGGCAATCGGGAGATGGTTTAGCCTTGTATGTCAAAGAAAAAATCATACAAAATGGAATATCTAGGTGATTTGGAGTCACCATTAGAAACTCTGTGGGTAAGAGTATCAGGCCACAAGGATAGTCTAACAGTAGGCATATGCTACCGGCCTTTGACCCAACCCCTGAGGGAGATTGACAGTTGGAGAATGTTGTAAAGGAGGCATCCGAGAAGGGAAGCCTGTTTATAATGGGGGACTTCAATTACCCTCACATAGACTGGGTGAAATGTTGTTCAGCACATGATAAAGAGATAAAGTTCCTAGATATATGAAATGATTGTTTCCTGGAACAGATGGTTGAAGACCCAACTAGACGTACAAGAGGTACAAGAATCCTTGACCTGATCCTGAGTAATATGCAGGATCTGGTGCAGAATGTTAATGTGACTGATCCAATAGGGAACAGTGACCACAACACAATTACTTTTTAACTGAATCACAGACTGCAAATCACTGATAAAATCCGACACAAATTTTCAAAAAGGAAATTTTCCCAAAGATGAGGAATCTAGTAAAAAAGAAGCTGGAAGGGAAAATTGAGAGAGTCCAAACACTCCAAGGGGATTCTTTAAGTACATTAGAAGTAAGAACCCAACTAGGAAGGCCATTGGACCGTTAAACAACAATAGAGGGCAAGGGATTATTACAGAGGAAACAGAGATTGCAGAGAGACGTAATGAATTCTTTGCTTCAGTAGTCACTGAAGAAGATAGAGACCACATGCCCAAAACAGAGCCTATCTTCGTAGGGAGGGAAACTGAAGAATTAAGCCAGATAGAAATAACCAGGAAGGAGGTCCTTGCAATGTCTTGTTAAACTAAATGCTAAAAATCACCAGGACCAGATGGCATCCATCCATGAGTTCTCAAGGAACTTAAAGATGAAATTACTGAGGTCCTAGCCAAAATATATCTTTCCCTCAAATCAGGTCTTGTGCCTGATGACTGGAACATAGCAAATGTAATGCCAATCTTCAATAAAGGATCCAGAGGTGATCCAGGAAATTACTGACTGGTCAGTTTGACATGTAACCCAGGGAAAATGATGGAAACCATCCTAAAAGATAAAATTTATAGGCACATAGAAGAGAAGGCGCTACTGATGGAGCCAATATGGCGTTTGCCAGGGCAAATTATGCCTCACTAGTCGGTTGGAATTATTTGAGAGTGTCAACAAGAATGTGGATAAGGGAAATCCAGTTTACATTGTTTATCTGGACTTTCAGAAGGCTTTTGACCAGGTCCCGCACCAAAGGCTCTTGAATAAACTTGCCAGTCATGGAATAAAGGGACAGGTCTTGTCCTAGTTCAGCAGCTGGCTAAGGAACAGGAAACTGAGGGTGGTACTAAATGGACACTTCTCCAAGTGGAGGTAAAGAGTGGGGTCCCCCAAGGTTCTGTACTGGGACCCCTACTTTTCAACCTCTTCATAAATGATCTAGAAGGAGGAATAAATAACAAGGTAGCCAAATTTGCCGACAACACTAAATTATACAGGGTAGTAAAAACTGAGGAGCTCCAGAGGGATCTCTTGATACTGGGGGAGTGGGCAAACCAGTGGCAAATGAGCTTCAACATTAGTAAGTGCAGAGTTATGCATGTTGAGGCAAAAAAAACCCATTATATTTATAAACTGATAGGGTCTGAACTCTCTGCAACAAACCACTGCAACAAGGAAAAGGACCTTGGTGTCCTGGTGGACAGCTCAATGAAGGTGTCAACTCAGTGTGCCATAGCAGTGGGGAAAAGCAAACGCGATGCTAGGAATCATTAGGAAGGGTATAGAAAATAAGTCAGCAAGTGTGATTCTGCCTCTTTATAAATCTATGGTGAGTCCCAGTCTGGAGTATTGTGTACAGGTCACCATACTTTCAGAAAGATATTATAGAAATGGAAAAAGTGAAGAGGAGGGCAACCAGAATGATTAGGGGACTGGAACACCTTCCTTACCATCTGAGGTTGCAATGTCTGGGCCTCTTCACTCTTGAACAACGGTATCTGAGAGGTGAGCTGATTGAAGTTTATGAAATCATATACAGTGTGGATAAAGTAGATAAGGAAAAACTGTTTTCCCTATCACACAACACTAGAACTAGGGGGGCGGAGGACTCCATGAAACTTTTGGGTGCTAGATCTCAAACAAATAAGAGGAAATCCTTTTTCACCCAAAGGATCACTGGTCTATGGAACTCCTTGCCCAGAGAAGTGGTGGCAGCTGTCAGCCTTGACAGCTTTAAGAAAGGATTAGACAAGTTCATGGAGAACAGGGGTATCAATGGCTAACATTATGGATGCCTAAAGACAATCTTTGGGTTGGAGAAATAGGTAGGATATCTCTCAATGCATAAGCAGGTGAAGACATATGCTTGGGAATACCCTGACGCAAACGGTGAGCCACTGTATAAGACAAAATGCTGGACTGGATGGGCTGTGGCCTGTTCCAGCAAGGTTCGTCTTTTGTTCTTATGCTGTTATGCACTCCTATTGACAATAATTGTACAGCAGTTTGAGTCAATAGTTTTGGGTCTGTCCAATAAAGGAAGGAAGGAAGGAAGGAAGGAAGGAAGGAAGGAAGGAAGGAAGGAAGGAAGGAAGGAAGGAAGGAACCCTTTCAAATGAGGGGATGGGAGAGCAACAGTAGATTGGGGCTTCCCTATATGATTCCCTTATAGCACACTGACTTCCTGAGGACTTCATCAAATATGAAGTTAATAACATAAACCCAATCAACATTAATGGTTTTGTTATATAGACTGAAAATAAGAGACAGAGATTCTGCCATGGAACACTGGGCAGGGGATATAAATGAACACAAGCACACTCAAAAATGCAATGAAAATCACTTTTCTTCACATTTTAAGCAAACTATCAATTCCCATCAGTGGAACTTTCTCATAAAAGCATAAACAACCATTATTTAATGCTTTGTTACTTGTATCCTTTCACAGGCACAAATTCTTGTGACAAAGGCTACAAGTGGTGACGTGTTAACTAGTGACAACACACGGCTTCCATTGAAGCCACTGCACGTATAATGGTGTAACTAACCAACAAGATGCTGAAACCTTTAAATGCCAAGGTTACAGCGAGTCAAGAAGCTGCTAGCAGCCAAATCCATGGTTGGTTCCATGTATCTGTGAAGATTCTCAGTCATCCAGGTGAGTTTATCTGGAAGTTGAGTCATGGCTACTGGACTTCTTTTTTGAGAGATAGAAACGTTTCGCTGCTCATCCAAACAGCTTCATCGGTCTGACCGATGAAGCTGTTTGGATGAACAGCGAAACGTTTCTATCTCTCAAAAAAGAAGTCCAGTATCCATGACTCAACTTCCAGATTGGTTCCATGTAGTTTCTCAATGGGTCTTTTAAGATAAACTAACATTTTTTATTTTTATTTTTAAATAACTGCCTATCAGAGAAAGTCTACAACAGTTTATCCCCCCCCTCTCTGCCCCTCTATCAAGCAGCAGAGGAATTATTCGACTTGTCAATATTGTGAAGCAGCTCGCTTATGATGTCATTTCACAGTACAGTGCACCCTCGTATAACAAACGGTTTGTATAACATAAAATCTGTACAGCATAAAAAATTCCAGAGATAGGGGAAATTTGCTTAACAGATTCATCTATGGGGCGAATCCGTACAACATAAAAATGGTCACGATGAGGGATTACTCTGTTTTCAATGCATTCCTATGGGAAATTTGTATAAAGGAAAATTTGCTTAACATAATTTTATTTGGAACTGAATTAATTCCTTTATACAAGGTACCACTGTATCGGAAATTCAAACAGGAAGAGGCCAGACCAAATAGGGTTCCTTGAACTCCAATATGCCATTTGGATGCATGGGTGGTATCAAATTTCATGTTGTATCTGTAACTGATCCCAAGTAACCCTATTTAACCCACACCAGCCCCCTCCAAAAGGAATTTTGTAGATATGACCTGTGACTGAAATCTGTACAAAGACAGCCTCAGTCTCTTCCAAGCTGCTTCACCTTTAAAAAGTAGCTTTTTTAAGTAGCTGTGTTCTATAACTACAGTAGTAACTCCGTATCCACTGATTCAGCATTCCCCCCTACCCAAAAAAGTTAAATAATTATCAAATAAATCAGGGTTGCAAAAGAGCGCCAAAAAGCAGAATGAGGTTGCAAACAGCAGCCACTATTTATTTTTGAGGTGCTGTCAGGACATTCACTGGTATCTGAGGATTTTGGTATGGGGGGGGGGACCAATCTCCCATAAATATGGGGGTACCAATGTAGTCAAAACTAAAGCTGCCTTCAGGTCTTCTCCAAGAATACGGGAGCAGAGACAGAGAAAAATGACTTGGAAGAAAGCTAGAAATAACCAAATCCCAGAAAAGTTGCTTTCTGTACTACAATTCCCACAGAAGATTCTGGAGGTTGTATTCAAGGAAGCAACTTTGCCAGGCTCAGTGTACTACCTTAACATTTAATTTATCCCATCAGAAATTAGGGTGGATGGGGAGACAGAAAGCAATGGCAAAGGATCTCTTTGCTCTTCCACATGCCAAGTAAATATTACTTATTTTATGCTGCATTGTAGTTTTATGTGCACTTTAGAATACAGCAGGTCTGCAACACTTCTGTCTGAACTCATTTGAAACCTTAGGGGTGCTTTTATGCATCTCCAATATATGTGCTTATCAGATTGTAAAATAAATCCCCAGGCAGGTTTAATGGAGTAATGGTAAGCAATGTTCCCTCTGACTTCAGTATAGCAACACAAGTGTAGCCATAAAAACTGCGTAAACAGCACAAACCACACATATGCAGTTTCCCCATCTTAACGATCAACCCCCTGCTCCATTCTCAGTACACATCATTTGTGCTTATTGCTCCTTCTCTCAGTAACATTTCCACCCCTTCTCTTTCTGGGATAATATTTTCTTCTGATTATTGCTAAGCATTTATTGCTATGTTTTTCAGTATGTTCATCTTTATTTTTCCAATAACTTCCTATCTCCCTTCAAATATCTTTATTAGATTGACTTGCTGTTATAGCATCCAAATACTTCATAAACAACAAATTTAATCTCTTGGAAGTTCTTTAAAGCTTTGGCCTTTTAAAACCTCCCTCAACTCATGCCTACCCTGGCATCTAAAAAGAAACCAATTACACAAAAGTCAAAGTACAGTCAGAAGAAAGAAGATTTGATTGTTTTTATTGGTTATTCCATTTATTATAAAGAAAAATTATATTTGGTCATTAGTGGTTTCCCCCCTCTTACAGATACATGAGACAAACTGTACTATAACATTAATTTACATAATATGGATTAGATTTCAGTTTAGTCATCAGCAGGATACCTCTTCTTTTTTTCTTAAACTAAAAAATGCACTCATTTATACCCTTGTCATGTTCTCGCATAAGCTTTTTGAACTGTAAGTGTTCATGTGCATTCATACGAAAGATCAAAAGTAATAATGTAAAACACAGTCATAAGGCATTTATGTCAACAACTTACATTAATATGAGCTCTCTAAAAGCTATCACATTCATCTAAATAATACTATTTTTATTACAGAGGTTATGCCAACTAAAAGACTAGGAGCAGGATATTTATTAAGAATTAGTTCATTTTCAAAGAAAGGGTTGAAATGTTTTTAAATGAGACTTTTTCAAATGTCAAAGGATTCCAGCATAATACTGTAGACAAAGTAAGAAAATTTCATCAGCTAATGAACTTTATCATACAGTAACTGAAATATTCAATTATGCTATTCCCTGAAACATAAACCTAGAACAGTTATATTATTGCATTTACCAAAAATATTCCTGAATATTGGTCAGAATCCTATTGCTTATGTCCATTTATGTTAAGTCAAGCAGTGTAAATTGTCATGGCAAATCTCCACTAGTTAAGAAGTCAGTGTTCATATTTCTTGTTGTGTGCCAAGTTACACAATTAGTGTAGAAGAAGTAATACAAGCCTTAACTTCTTAATTAATGGCAATTCATCACAGCAATGTATACTATTTGTCTTAGGGCCTTTTCACATGACCCCTAAACTCCGTGGCAAAAGGCTCCCAGCTCCGGAGCTTAAAGTTATTTCCCCACCAGCTCCGGAGTTTACAGATAATTAAGTGTGACCACGCCCACCTAAGTGCGTCCCAGCGCACTTTTCATGTACCTGCTCTCGGAGGGTGAAAATTCCTGATGCGGATATAACAGTAGTGACTGCCGGGCTCTCCTTGCTTCTGTTTGTTCTTTTTTTGCCCCCCGCCCCTTTAAGAGATCTGAATGCAGTGCCGGGACGGCAGAACGGAGGTGAGCGGCATTCTTTTCTTCCTTTTTTTCTCCCTCCCCTCACGCAGCCAGCAGCCAGGAGTGCGGAGGGGGTGGGAACGCAGGAACAGCGACAAACCCCTAAGATCTCTGGTCCAAATTTAAGTGGCCAGTGGATCTTAGGGGTCGTGTGAAAAGGCCCTTACAAGACACTATCTAAGGCATAAGTAAAAGGATTATTATGCCTTTTATTTTATGTAGAGTTATTAACTTTGCTTCTAACACAAAAGCTGCTGTGAGAAGCACAATACACATGAGTTTCAGTGATTATCAGGTTTATGTTACCCATGCCCTTCCCATAAATTGCTAGGGAAAGGCACACAAAAGCTTTTCCTTGTTGCTGATTAGTCACATTACTTTCTTTGATTTCGACTAACTCTAACTATAGTTTTTTTCAACAAACTGGCATTGGAAATTATGGCCTGAAGTTGGCTCGTTTGAAACTGCTCAGAGTAAATGTTAACCACAATTTGCCACACGAGGTCTTTCATGATACTTCGCCATTACATGAACTGGCTAAGACTGAAAGGAACTATAGTCCAAACCACATTCAGAGACCCACGGTCTTTTCTTCCCTTCTTTCAACCATCATTTACTCTTTATATTTGAGAGCAAAGACATAAAACTTGTAGTGGAGCCTACTCCATGTGGCCTGATACTTGTTATATGCTATCATATGAAACCTTAAGTTGTATGTTCCCCATGTTGTAGCCAGTACCTTTAAAAATATGCACAATTTTCCAAAAGCAGTAATGAGAAGTATTTTCATTGTCCTCAAGTGCCGTCAAGTCAATTCTGATTTGTAGTGATTCTTTTCAGGGCTTTCCAAACGGTCAATACTGTGAAGTCGTTTACCCTTCCTTTCTTCTGAGGCACCCTAGGACTGTGCACCTTGCTCAAATCCATACATAAAGGCTCTACTGCCAGGAGACAGCGGGTAATCAAACTCCCAACTTCTACCACTCAACTATCCAGCCATAAGTATTTTACTTATACGACCCTTGTATAACAAATGGTTTGTATAACATAAAATCTGTGCAACATAAAAAATTCTGGAGATAGGGGAAATTTGCTTAACAGAATCGCCTATGGGGCGAATCCGTACAAGATAAAAATGGTCGCGATTAGGGATTACTCCATTTCAATGCATTCCTATGGGAAATTTGTATAAAGGAAAAATTTCTTAACATAATTTCATTTGGAACGAATTAATTCCTTTATACAAGGTACCACTGTATTCAAAATCTGAACATATTGGCACTTCTGGCAATAATGCTAATAACATTCTGAACGGTAGCAATCTTCACCTCTTAAAAAAAGACATTAAGATATTACTCACAGATCTGTCAGATTCAGGTGTTTGAAAGTCTTTCGGAACAAACTTGAAAGCTTATTTCTTGAGAAATTACTGTAAAGAAAAATAATAACACTATTATTAAAAGAGAAGATGACAGAGGGGAAAACCTTATAATCTAGGAGCCATTAAAATTTATTTTGAACTCCTGCTGGGGGACAAAACAACTACAGGGTGTCCTTGCTCTTTACGCAAAACAAAGATAACTGCTGATTGCAATGTGTACCTCAGAACAGGTCCATTCCTGTAAAATATAAATTGTGGATTAAGTTCGACTCTAAAGACCTGCTCAGGGACTGACTACATGCTCAAATTATTTCTAAGTAAAATACATGTTTATCACATCTTCTTTGATCCTTGATCAAAGTATTCGCTTACCTGAACACTGACCACATGCCAAAAATCTTCATCATCAGCCTTTTATGACATGTTTCTCTAATTGCATGTGCAATGTGTGCTCACATGAAAGATCATAGCAAGAAATGTAAAGTGCACTCATTAGGGTTTTCACGTCAATTAAGCATTTACTGCTTTATACTAAAATGAACTTGAATGCCTTCCACTAGAATGAAGATCAGAAGCATTCTTGTTCCAGACTAGGTTCAAATGGGCATCTTCACAGAGTATGAGGTACACCTTCACTAAAAGAGAAATAAAGTGGCAAAACACAAATGTCTGCACATTAGAAACACACCCATTTTTATGGGAATAATATGTTCATCAGAGAGACTGCTGGTCTTTAAACTGAAGTAAAGCTCAGGTATGGAAGAGCTTTCTTGTCTGAAATCTATTTGTTTGAAAATTACTATTCTGGTGGTTCTTGTTTTCTCCTTTTCTTGTTTGGTCTGGAGGAAATATGGCAGTTGCTACCATTTGCTAATGATGCATTTCCAACCTATGACTGGAGTTGTGTTTACTCCAGGCTCAACAAAGTGCAAAGTACATTATCAAGATAGGCCTCCATTAATATTCCAGGGAAACATCTCATGATGGAACAATCATATGGGTAAAGAAAGCCTGTCTTTACCTCCCATTGAAAAATTGCAAAACCAAGCACATTTTATTTGCAATCTAAGGAAAGCATGAAGAGACATCCAAGTATTTTAATACTTCAAGTGCTTCCTTTTCTAATGATGAGCTATCTGTACTATATATTTGGGGCCCAAGGGAAGTGCTGCAAAGTACCTGCAGCCACAGCAATCAACAAAAAGGAAATAATGATTAAAATAGAAACAAGAAAATGCTATTACCAATTCTGGTTCACTTAATGTGCAAATGTGGAGATGTTTAACATACAATAGGGCAGAAGAAGAAACATGTATATTCACCTGCTATGGCAAAACATTACAGTTTAGTATCCACCGTGCCTTCTCTCTCTTTGGAATGGCTGTAGAGAAAATGAGTGTTTACCTTCCATTTACAGCCATCCAGGAGAATGTAAACCAAAGATCACTAATCGTGATATCTGTGTTTTAGTAATATTTGCCAAGATTTAACCACAGTTTGAGGTTAGCTTGTTCTAATAAACCAAGTTAACCCACTTTGTCCAGGTGAATACATGAGGAGGAGAGACAAGTAACAAAAAACAAAACATCCTTCTATGAGCAGAAGAGAAGAATAAAGAAATGGTGGTGTGCACATTAAATTCTAGTTTAGCATTGTGTGTGAATGCAGCCAGTTTGATCTGACAAAAAATAATGAGGCACTTCTCTTATGTGAATCAATTAAAAATGCTGATGGCTGAGGGAAGCAACTCATATTAATTCCTTTTTCCCCTGTATGGTTGCCCACTTCTTTCCTCCATGCCACTATCCACTGGTATTTATCCACTTCACAACTCTCTGAAAAAGATGTTTATTGGGATAAATTATAAATGCACAAAATATACAAGCTTTCAAATTCAATAAAACTTTTATTCTGGCTGGAGAGTAGGGGGGAAAGCATGGAAATCCACACAGGTTTTTTCTGGCCATGAAGATAGGAAACCAAATTCTGTAGGAAAATTGGAAGTACGGACTTGATGAATCAGGTTATTATGACCTCTCTAGCAAAACACTGGGAGGTCAATATGGGGGCTCCTTTGCAAATACAAAGACTGCAGCATTTGCATCTGGCTTTAGGAGAAACATAGACTTTGGGGCAGCCTTAGCAGAGATACAAAGAAACCACATTTCCTGTAAAACAAAGTGATAGTTGTAGAACAAGTTATGGAACTAGTGTAATTAGGCAAGGTGGACTCAGGAACAATCAATACGGAAGAGGAATTCTCATGTTCTTTCTGTTTGCACTGCATTAGGACACTGCATTAATACAAAAATGCACCAGGCTATAACATTCTCATTATTGCACAGATACTATGTTTGTATTACTGAAAAGCATTTTCTGTAAGATACAAAATAAACTGAATGTAGCTCTTCTACAACCAGCAGGACACTCCCTGGGCTAATGGTTTCATTTAACCAATATCCAATTGAATATTTAACTTCCTTTGTTTACATTATGCTATTAATGATTTCTAAAAGTCATGTACCAGCAAAGGGAAAAGCATTTTGCATTTTGGTTATAGAAGAAACTGTGTCAGATATAGCATATATAGAGATAATACTCTCCTCTCTCTCTCTCTCTCTCTCTCTCTCTCTCTCTCTCTCTCTCTCTCTCTCTCTCTCTCTCTCTCTCTCTCTCTCTGTGAATACTATATATAATACTGTATATATTATTTAACACCTGACTGCAGTTGCTTTATGAGTTTTGCTCTTGTTGGTATTCTTACATGATTTACACTGTAGGCAACCAGTTTGTTTTAATGAAGGATTTTAAATGGAGCTAAAAGCTTCCTCCTGTGAGACAATTAAAGCCGAAAGAGTTTTCTTAGTTGGAAAGTTCATGAAATATTACCAATCTTAATTAAGATGTCTGCAAAACAAAACAAGTATTCCAAACCTAAGTGTGCACAAATTGTTATCACAGAAGAAACAGAAATGCCATTGCCTCGATAGCGTAAAATTTACAAGAAAAACAAGAAACAAATATTTTTTCTAGAGAAGCTAGGCTTCCTGCCAATGAGGTTAAGGACACTCGGGATATACACTGTTTTCCCTAGTTTAATAAGGACAGGGATTAATGAAATTGTGAGGAGACAATAACAGTTAAAATGTCAAGGAAATAAACCAAGACAAGACACCCCAGAGCGCAGAGAGAACTCCTAGTTCCCTGAGCTCCTTGCCCTATGAAGATGCCAGCCACAGAGTCTGGAGAAACATCAGGAAGAAAAACTTCCAGAACATGGACAAACAGCCCGAAAAACTCAAACCAACTATCCAAGACAAACATGCTTTTCCTTGCTAATTAATCTATTTTTGGGGAGATATAATCAATCAGATAGCCTAAACCCATGTGGTTTGAGGAGTTCATAAGTCATAATCAGCACCCTCAATTAGAGCCAGAAATGAAATAGCTAAAGTTGGAGCTGCTGTAAGGAGGGAGTTGTACTGTTCCCACTGACTAGCTCAATCAGTATGTTTCTAGAAACCAAATGGACAACTGAACATGTGAACATTTCTAGGTGGCCAATACAAAAATCAAATAGGAAATGGAGAGGCTGAATTCTCTCTACTAAAACAAGACCAGGAACAGATTGTGGTACCGATCATGAAGTGAAAATATATGACATTAGAGTAAAGTTGGATATAGTGGTGGAAGAGAATGCTGTGTATAACTTGGACTGCCAGAAATACAAAGAGGTGGAATCTAAATCAATTCAAACCTGACCTATCTCTGCGAGAAAAAATTAAAAGTGAGGCTGCCCTACTTTGGGTACATCATGAGAAGGCAACTTCTCCGAAAAATATAGTAATGCTAGGAAAAGTTGAAGGCAGCAGGAAAATAGGCTTGAATACGGGGCTTGTGAATACAAGAGCTGAACAGGGCTGTTGAGGGCAGCACATTTTAGAGGTCACTCATTCATAGAGTCACCATAGAGGCCACTTGATGACACATCTCTTTACCTCCATCCAGTTCATTACAGATGACTGACAATGGTTTAGATTGGAACAAAGACAGCTTTTTTTTTAAGTTAAGTGGAAAGGAGAGAGAGAGAAAGAGAGAGAGGAGAGAGAGAGAGAGAGAGTATTATTTCTATATATGCTATATTTGACACAGTTCCTTCTATAACAAATTTTTGTAGCCAAAATGCTTTTCACATACAGGTGACACCCAACTCCAAAATTGCCATTCTCTCCCAGTGGTTTCATGTATATGTATAGGGAACAAAACAGAACCTTGAGGGATACCACACCACAGACTAACGGCTAAGGTGTTGAACAGGACTCCCCCAGCACCACCTTCTGAAATTAACTTTACATGAAGGACCAGGTCCAGGAGCACTGTAAAATAATGCCTCCAAGTCTCATCTCAGATAAATGCCCCAGAAAAAGCCCATATCTGAGAACAATGAAGGCCACGGAGAGGTCCAGTGGAACCAGGAGGAATACACTCCCTATGAAAGGTTTCTGTGCCAAGCCAAGGTGCCTTGCAGCCTTGGGGATAGACTGCAACATTTTGTTGCAGGTCCAAACACACTATTTTAATATAGCAGCTCCTCGCGTGTCCCCATAACAAACAGTAATGAAATATAACAACAATTTTCACTTACATATACTGTAGGTTGGTATTTTTCTGGAAAGCTTGGCGTGCAACAAACTTCAATCCTGAATCCACAACAGTTCTGTAAAAATATAAAAGCATGATTTAAATTTTTTAGGAAGTCTATAAATATTCATTCATTCATTAAAATATACTTGTTCACATTCTGCCTTACTCCAGTGACCTTACGTTATACGTATCTCTTCTTCCTACTCCTATGATGTAGGTCAGGCAGGAAACGCATACTGGACCAAAGTCCCACAGTGAGTTTAATTAATCATTGAGGACTAGAACCTTGATCTCACAAGTCCAAGTCCAACAGTCTAATACAGTGGTACCTTGTATAAAGTAATTAATTTGTTCCAAATGAAATTATGTTAAACAAAATTTCCTTTATACAAATTCCCATAGGAATGCATCGAAAATGGAGTAATCCCATTTTTATGTTGTACGGATTTCCCCCATAGGCAATTATGTTAAGCAAATTTCCCCTATCTCCGGAATTTTTTATGTTGCACAGATTTTATGTTATACAAGCTGTTTGTTATACAAGGGTCCACTGTAATCACTACATCACTCTGCCTCTATGTAGCTGAAATAATATCAGAATAACACCACTTGGTTTAAGAAACCAGAGTTCCTGTAGCATCCATCATATTGTATCATATTTATTCTACTTCTATACCATCCCATTGGTGTTATCACTATCAGAGAGTTAATACGCTCTCCTTTTACTAAAGGAGGGGATGTGGGTGGTGGTACAGGTTGAACCGCTGAGCTGCTGGGCTCGTTGATCGAAAGGTTGGCCATTCGAATCTGCCCAATGGGGTGAGCGCTGGTTGCTTGTCCCAACTCCTGCCAACCTAGCAATTTGAAGCTACATAACAATGTGTGTAGATAAACAGGCACCACTTCAGTGGGAAGGTACAGGATTTCCGTACACTTGCACATTTAGCTACATGGCCATAGAAATTTGGCTATGGACAAATACCGTTTCTTCGGCTTACAAACAGAAATTTATTTATTTATTTATTTATTTATTTATTTATTTATTTATTTATTTATTTCTATGCCGCCCATGTTCCAGCAGAACTCTGGGCGGTTTACAACAGAATTAAAATCAACAATACAATGAGCACCAGCCCCTAGAATCAGAAATGACTGGACTCGCCCTGGGGGGGGGGGGACTTAACCTTTACTGTTATTAAACAACATATTCCAGTTCAGCCACCAACTGAGTATTTGAAAGGTTCCATTTGCAAGTGAGGCTCACATGCACATAGAGACAGAATCATATTTTTTGCAGTATGTAGAGATCAGCTTCATCCACATAATTTTTGCATGCATAGAGAGATGTTCCTTTCACCAGAATACATGAGGATTCCCACATATGCAAAGATCCTTTGTGCATTTTTATTGACCAATATAGGTCAAAGGCAGAAGGTTGGTAAGAATACATATAAATCATTAAACTATATACTTACAAATTTCTTAATCCAATGTATCCTACAACGTCTACTTCATTTATGCTTTCTAAGTTCCGCTGGTTTGCAATGTAACTATTTAAAGAAGGAGACAGGGAAAGAAAGAAATGTCAGTTAAGAAGGCATTGCTATTGTATATCCTTTTCTTATTCAGCTACCTAGGGCTGCTGCATCTGATTTGGAAGTAGACAGACACAGGAATAAATCTTTTTTTTACAGTATACAGCACAAGATTACAAGATTTCACAGGTCTCTGGAGCAGATTTTTGAACCCTGCTGAACTGTGATTATTATGTAAAGGGCAGCTGCTTGTAAAATCAGGCAAAAATTAGATATAAATACCAATAAAGTGTACAGAATAAATACAAATAAATTCTTGGAGAAACACAGAGAAATGCATACAAATTTCCATGTGCATCTCTTTTAATAATATTTGCAGATCAAAAGAGAACACAAAAAATATATGAGATAAAGTACAGATTATAAGAGAGATTTATTCATCATATCCCCCTATAAAACATCAACAGCCAACTCATCTAAACCTTTAGTGCCCATGAAGGGGCAGTGCTAAAATAATGAAACAATTCAATAATTCTTGTTATTCATCAGTTCACCTAACTGCAAGGATCTTCTCAATAAGGCAAAGAACCTCAATGTGTATTTTCATGCTTATTTACAACTTCAAGTCCCTTCTTACACTCATCCTACTGGTTTATGTTTTCACCTCTCTGGTAGGTGCATTTTCTTTAAGATGCAAATGCTAAACTCCCTTAATTATGCAAATAAGATAAAAAACTGAATTAAATTAAGGATTACTGGGGAATGCTTGCATGAATATATTCTTCTACGCTGGCCCTTTCCAGTATTCAGTATTCTCATCCCAGCTCATCAGATGACAATGGTGTTGCTATTAGAAACATCAAGTGCCTGTTTCTAGATCTCATTTTATGAATCCCTGAACTCTGATATGGGCACTGAATTCTCTACCACAGTGTTCTAGTCAGGTTTTGCAAACATGAGGGAGGCTTATAACTCCTTCCATTTCCATCCCATGATTTGGTCATTGCAAGACCAGCTAGGCAAAGCAGTGAGGCCATGCATCTCTCTCAGCTGGCCCCTCTGGCAACAAATTAAACAATATCAGGACAGGCACATTGCGAGAAATTAACAGTGTCTAGATCCAGCATCACAGTGCTCTGGGCTAAACCAGATGATACATTTAGCACCTCATTAAAAGCAGAACTCTATTAATAGGCTACTGCAGTCTGTTTGTTTTAGTACAAGCTTGCCTCCACCCACATTTGGACAATTAGTCTGAATAAGGGCCTGGCTGCACCATTTAGCTGGAGCAAGCTGATACAGGCTAATTAGGGTCACTTGAGGTCAGGTGGAAATCTGTTCTGCCATGTCCTGTGATCTTCACATCCACATGGCCCAGCGACCTGATTCGGTACACTGCAAGTTTATAATAATAATAATAATAATAATAATAATAATAATAATAATAATAATAATAATAATAATAATAATAATAATAATAATAATAATGGTGACTTCTTCCCAGAGGTGGGAACAGAGAGAAGGAGGAAAGATGGGAGATTTTCTTCTCTCTACAGCTCAGGAAGCCAAACTGCATGGATTGTTTAAAAAAAAAAAAAGCTGAAAAAATGAAAAAAATCTCATTTTTGCCTCCTTTTGTCTACACCCATTTCCAGAAAAAAATCAATTAAAAATTTAAAGTTACAGTGCACTGGTGCTGTCCTATCCCATAACATTAAGTGATTCAACTGCCTGCACGTGGGAAAATTGAAAATCAGCTGACAAATAGAAGCAGAACACTTTGCCAGCTCTTTTTCGTTCAATTCCAGGGACCGGACATGCTAGAAGTGACCCAAAACAGAGAGATCCTAGTGGCACTGAAAAAGAACAGAATTTTCTGACAGAGATCAGAAAGGTGTGCGTAGGAACCCACTTGGTGCAAGCTGGTGCACTCAAGAAAAGAGAACATTTGATTGTCAACTTTAGGAACAAACCTGACTGCCCTGCAGTGGACCAAACAGCAGGCTAAATGATCATGTTGTCACTGCAAGGCTTATTTTTCCTTTGTAATACCTTACTGGGAGTTAAAAACCTCTTTTGGCATGGACGTAACTTTGAAGGATGGGTATGACTGGTGGGAAAATATTGTTAAGGGCAAAAAATACTTATTTCACATAACTCGAAGAGTCAAAAATATTTTTAAAGGGGCTCAGAACAAACATCAGCCATGGATGGTCATACTAGGACAAATGCCTTCTGAAGTTGACCTGTTTGTTCCCTGACACTCTCTCCTCCTACCGGACATCTTGTTAGTTGCTTTTCCAATGTTATAAAAGATATTTATCAATCAGTATGGTCTCTCAATGATCATAGCAATCCATTAGCAATATATTTTATAACACTGAGGGTAGCCGTGTTAGTCTTTTCAAAAATTGCAGGCAAAATTCAAAGAAAAACAAAACAAACATTAATGATTGTTAACCTTACGTTAAAATGAAACATTACATTAAAATATGAAAGTTAGTCTTTAATGTTTTCTGTTTTCTGTTTTGTTTTGTTTTTCTTTGATTTTTGCCTGCAATATATTTCATCACATGTGCGGTTGGAGACACATTACACACTGTCACCTTCACAGTCAACATTTTCGCTTAAAGAAGACCCATAGCTTGAGAAAGAAACTGTTTTGGACCACCACTCGCAGAATTTCCTCCAGGGATTTGTAACTTTTCTAAGCTTCTAAAACAGAGCCAGTAGCACCACAACTGCTCAAACATCGTGCCCAAGAGAGGAAGGGAAATATGATCCATTGGTTCCTTTTAGGTGGAACGAATGGGGATGCGTACATCTCTTCACAGGGGACAGTGTACATTTAACATTTCACTGCTAGCCTCTCTGTAACCACCACATCATTATCATGGCTCAGAGACAACGTTTTCAGCAGGGATGTGATACTCCAGATGTAGACCAGATGAACTATGCTAGTTGTTTCCAAACTGTCTTCCAAGAAACCCTGGGGTTACTTGGAAGCTTTTCAGTTGTTCCTCAACAGGAGGATCCATAGTGGCAGACAGGGCTGCATGAAAAGAGGTTTGGAGCTATTCATGCCTTGCCGTTGGCCCCGCTATCAGTTTGCAATGGGCCAAGACAAATGAAAGTGCTGAATTTGTTGTCTAGGGTTCTCTACTAGCTGAGGCACCACGACGCAGTAAATGTCCTGAGCAATGCCCAGCCTGAACTGAATAGTTCAGAATGCCAGAATCCTTTGGCATGCACAGAACTCCAGCTGCTCAAGGTTTCTTCAGCAGAGGTGGAAACCATGCCTTCCAGCCACAGGATTTGAAAATGAATGAACTAGGTAATACTGTACACCTGAAATCACGTTCACTTCAAGAGCACATAAAATAAATAACATATTTTAAAAATAAAAATCTGTTCAATTGCTTTGTAGCACAGGGATGGGCAATGTGCGCGACTACATGTGACCCAGAGGTCCTCAAGACCTGGCAGTCCTCATGCCAGAAGAATTCTGGGGCAAAAATGAGCAACCATGAACCATCAAAGTGGTAGACCTGAGTCCCCAAATCACATATTCCCTACCACAGACAGAAGGAATCTATGAAAACGAAGATACATCTTATACTACATTACAAATCCTTCCCATTTGATGGGAATATTTTTTGTGATTGCATGTATCTCCTTCCCTGTAATCAACTGACTAATATGCATAGAAAAGGTAAGTGTGAATGAAAGAGGTCTGGGACATAAGGATTCTAGAGCATAACTTCAGGCATGTAAGATACTTGATTCAAACCCATCAAGAAGGAATGAAGATTTTTTTAATGATTCAGTAGGAGTGGTGGCTGTATCACTCTAAACCTGTTAAAATGCACACCTTCCCCTTTCACAGTACTTCCCCTTGTTTATGTACCATCAAGTTGCTTCTAATAGCAACATCAAGAAAAGTGAGGTGTTTAAGGAATGGTTTCATCCACACCGTTGAATTTCCATGACAGAGTTCTCTTGAGTCCTAGCTGACCACTCTATCCACTACACCATGAAATTAATGTCCTCATTGAGCAAACAGGGTTCCATGTATCCAGTGTTCAATCAAGAACATCATGTTCCATAAAATGTATCAGGGCGCTAAGAGGGTGAGAGAGCCATTGTGTGTGCCACTGAAATTTAGATTATGCAACAAAGGTCCTTCCCATCTTCCTTTGCATCCCTCTCCTATCCAATTCAGGCATTTATATCTGAATCCACTTCAAAAATAAGATTTTATTTTACCAATAACCAGATCAAAGTGTTTAGAATTAATAACACATATGCAGAAAAACTATTTTAACAGCAGCAAACATGTGTTAACCCATTCAAACCCAGCATTTACCTTGTATTTCAAAGAATTTAAAAATAGAATATAGTATTTCAGATTTCTTTTGAAAACATCTGTCCATGTGAATATCCAGTGTGGTGTGGTGGATACAGTGACAGACTCAGGTTCAGCTGGAATGGTAGATATTAACAGGGAGCAAACTAGCCTCAGATACGTAGCACCTGACACAAGCCCAACTACTGCTTATATCAAGATGGAGCAACTCAATGGAGCAAGTTCAGCTTGGGACTAGGGAGATGAAGTTTGGAAGGCTTCTGCTACTGCTCATTGGGTGTGTGCCTGTGGCCCTCTTCTGGATGCAGCATGAACTGCACACTACCCCACTTTCAAGTACAGTGGTACCTTGTATAAAGGAATTAATTCATTCCAAATGAAATTATGTTAAAAAAAATTTCCTTTATACAAATTTCCCATAGGAATGCATTGAAAACAGAGTGATCCCATTTTTATGTTGTACAGATTCTGCCCATAGGCGATTATGTTAAGCAAATTTTCCCCATGTCTGGAATTTGTTATGTTGTACAAATTTTATGTTATACAAACTATTTGTTATACAAGGGTCCACTGTACCTGATATAGAAGCCTATTTGAGCTTTCTAGAACATATGAACATAAAAAGAACCATGCTGGATCAGGCCAAGAGCCCATCTAGTCCAGTGGCCCTGTCAATTGCCTCTGGGAGCACACAAAATTAGATATCTGTCTCCTGATACCACTCCACCACATCTGGTCTTTGAAGTAATACTCTGCTTTTAAGCCTGGCAATTACACATCTCCCTCATAGTTTGTAACCTGTGATGGACTTTTGCTCCAGGAATCTGACCAATCCCCTTTTGAAGCATCCAGGCCAGATGCCATCACCACATCCTGTGGAAGGGAGTTCCACAGACTAACAACACGCTGGGTAAATAAGTATTTTCTTTTGTCTGTTCTCACTCTCTCAACACTCAATTTGAGTGGATGTCCCCTAGTTCTGGTATTCTGTAAGAGGGAGAAGAGCTTCCCTCTATCCACTTTACTCATGCCCTGCATTATTTTGTACGTCTCAATCATATCCCCCCCCCTCAGGCACCTTTTTCCAGACTAAATGGCCCCAAATACTGTAGCCTTTCCTCATAAGGGAGGTGCTCCAGCCCAGTAATCATTTTAGTCGTTCTTCTGCACCTTTTCCAGTTCCACTATGTCTTTTTTCAGATGTGGTGACCAGAACTGTATGCAATACTCCTACAATGGCATTGTAATGTTGGCTGTTTTATTTTCAATTCCCTTTTTGATGATCCCTAGCATGGAATTGGCCTTCTTCACCACTGCCACACATTGGGTAGACACCATCACTGAGCTGTCCACCAGCACACCAAGATCTCTTTCCTGACCCATTACAGATAGCTGAGGACCCATGAGTTGATAGATAAAGTTTTGATTATTATTTTTTGCCCCATTATGAATTACTTTACATTTTCCTACATTTGCAATTCTACTTATAATGAGAGGGGCTGCTATATCGGCACAGTAACATAGAAGCTGTAAAATGGGCATTTTCACAACAGAATGCAATTTCAAAACTAAGAATACACTTTTAATGCAAAGAAAGTCTCCTTTGGTTCACTTCTTTAAAACCATAGGCAAATTGGGAGGAACTCCTTAAACCCATACAAAACATAAGGATAGGAGCATTAGTATACGGAGGAGAAGCAAGGTGACCTGATGGAGTGGAGTTAAAGACTCAAATAAAATTCAAGTGTAGAATCATGTATTATTAGTTAGGGAGTTAGCAACATAACATCAGAAAATCTTGGCAAAGCATATCATTAAATATCTTCATGTATTATGTAGGGTATGCACTGGAGCGTTAGGGAGGATTTACTCAGAGTCTGAGGGAGGGGGGAATGGCCACAACACTCAAGATTATAGGCAATGCTGGGAGTCTCAGGATTATAGTAAAAAAAAAAAGTAACATTTCACAGCTCTGGTCTCATTACCCAGTTAATAATACTATAGCACAGGAAATGGAAAGAGGGGAGATTAAGGTTCCTGAAGAAATAGATACAAAATCTGGTTAAACAGTAAATGCCCCCTGATTTGTGATTATTATAGCAATATCCAACTCCCTTCCAAAGTGTCCAAAACTCGGTTTTATAAGCTCTGTAACTAGCACACAGACATTGGATGTGAAGCGAAAAAGAAATAGAGAAGGACAAGAAACAAGCAAGATGCCAAAGGACCATAGGAAAACAGGAAAGATAACCAAGAGAGGCAGAAGTTAGAAAGAGCAGACAAGATGGTAGAGGATGTAGGGGGACAGGAAGCCTGATAACTGAGGCTGGACAATGAACCCAATGGAAAAGCAGGCTTCAACTTTCAGTAGCTCACTTTCTAGCTAGGGAATCAATTAAGCTGTCAGTCTTGGAATCTATCATACTGTGATGTAAAAGTCAAGGGCAATAAACAATATTGAAGAGGAAATAATACAACAGGGTAGGGAATTTATTTAAAGATTACTCCGGGTACAATAATTAGGCCTGAAGAACTATATCTTAGTGCACTCCAATATTGTCAATTTAACAGATTAAATAAATGGAATCCTGAAGAGTTCTAGCTATTGGAGCAATAACTTCCTAGATATTGTGTAGAACAAACCAGGAGTGAAGAATCAATCTAAGTTAATGGCAAGGACCATTATCATTAAATTGTGTGCAGAGTACACTGGGCAGCAAGTGTTCTGTGATGAACTTGGTCATTCGCAATGTCTTCAGCAGCATCCCGAGAAACATTTACAGCTATGAAATCTTCCTTGAGTGTTTGATGCCAAGTTTTTCAAGGAAAGTGTTATTTTCGCTTTCCTCCAAGCGATCCACCATAGTGTTGTTTTTGGATGCCAGTCTTCAGGCATGTCTACAATATGGCCGAAAAATGGTATTCAATGTTTGTTAACAACTGTAAACAGATCACATCATACTGCTTGGTGAAACAAGAGCATGCTTGCAAGAAATGTCCACCAGCCTAGACAATGAAGCCAGAAAGATTGGCCTATGTACAAGCACAGAAAAGACCAAGCTTATCCAGACTGGGGAAGTCCAGGACAGCATGCCTATAGTTGCCCACAAGCAGACTATAGTATAAGTCCAACAATTCACTTCTCTTGACAGTACTAGGTCTACTGATGGTGGCACAAACAAGGACATCAGCAGTTGAACTGGAATGGCATCAGCTGTATTTCAGTGCATGTGCTCAATTTGGTCAACAGCAGCCATAAGTACCACCACAATGATAAAACTCTTCAGGAGTATTGTCATATGTAATACAGTATGTACCTGTGAAACATGGAAATGCACAGCCAAAATGACTAAACTAAATTAAATTAAATATTTTCCAACAGTGTTGCCTTGCAAAAATCATTCACGTCTCATATCATGATCATATCACTAATGAAGAAACATATTACAAAAATTGTATTCAAAACATCTATCTACAATTGTGATTGACAATGATGGACTACACTCAATACCTTACTGCATTTAATCTTGTGCCTCATAGCTGTGGCCTACTACTACCAAGAAGAGGTTCCCATGACCTCTAAGGACTGCTATAGTTTACACACAGAATGTTCTTGTATGAGCTAGACACATACCCAGTGAAACTGGAAACAATTCTCAGGGGATGGTGTTTGTAAATACTTAAGTTACCAACAAGTGTCAGAATTTGGAAGGAATTCTCACCAAAAACAGACAGGCTAGTAAATGTATAGAGTCACACTTGATGCAGCCCAGAGCTATGTTCATTTGACTAAATAATTTGGAGCTGCCTACAAACATATTGGCATCTGCCTGTTATTTTCCCTGCATCTCACTGGCTTTAGCACATTGTAGTCCGGTTCACAGTGGCTAATCCAGCTCTGTGGTTCTAAAATGATGATGACCAAGAGGACAGAAATTGATGTGTGTAGCTGTGCAGTTCTATGAACTACTCCAGGGTCAGGCAGAGCTCTGAAATAAAGAGTCTGCCTTGACCAGAAGCTATTTTTACCTCTTTCACAACTACTCTAACTCAATGTTGCTTATCAAACATTAATACTTCTAAAAGCTCTGAACTTACCATGGCTTTCTGAAGGCAATCTTGAGAAATATAGTGTGTTCACCTGCTCTCAGAAATAGCTTTCTTTTTATTTAATTGAATAACCCTTGGGATTTACAAGAAAATCACTCTAAGTTATGAGTAGATCATTGAAGTCATGTGGTCTATCCTGATGTTCCTTTGTTTTATGCCACTACAAATGTCATCAACTGTGAGATCTAAGGCTATTTTAACCACCCCAATCATTACACAGCCTCATTATTTTAGCCTTCTGTCAAAGCCTTGGCAATCTATAATGACAATTTTTCTGTCCCTCTTAACTATCAACATGCACTAGGTATCTGCAGACTTCAAATCCACCTGCATTTTGTACCATCTAGATGCTCTAAATCAGTAAGAAGGAGAGCCTAGAAATTATTTTTTGGACAATGACAGATTTGTAGTGATGCACTACCAAAACGTTCTGAGAAATAATGCCAGACACGACAGTATCTTTTTGCCTTTTAAAAAAACAGCCAATCACTTTGCCTTAAAAGAAACAATTCAACCACAAAGCCTGAATCTAACTTTTAGCTAGATTAGTTAAATGTGAACTTGGTGTGCCAAGTGTAAATTCACTAATCTAACATATCTACTTTAGTTAGACTAACAATTGGATGCAGGGCCAAGAATCTGAACCAAACATTAGCAGGAGCAGGATGTGTGTCTTAATATGTACCAACATACCAAGGTGGGCAAAATGCAAGCTATTATATGTTGTAGAACCGCAGATCCCAACATTCATCATTACTAGGTAATAGCTAGAACATTTAGGAATTGTTGTTCCAGACTCAGAGCATCTGAAGGTGACACATTGCCCATCCCTGCTTTAAATCCAAAGAACACACTGATAAACAGAGAGGGGTTTTTTTCCAACTGTAAGGTTAGTTTATTCTGAAGTTCATTTCCATGCTATTTTGGGAGCCCCAACGCTCTCTAAAGTGGCATGCATAAAGTTAAAATAAGAAACAACAGAAGAGAATGTTACAAATATTCAAGTTCAAATAGCAGTGTATCCATTTGGATGGCAGTAAAAATTGTAAACACTGAGAAGTGAGAATAACATTCCAAGACAAGTATGCACCAGAAAGGAGGGAAGTGCATATCTTTCCTGAAGGAAGGACATAATTGACCTTGGGGATCAAGAAACAGAAGTGGGCGAAACAGATGTGGGGGGAAACCCTGCAAAAAAGCAAAAGCAAAGTGTTCTGTTTATATACTGCCCCATAGTGGTTAAAGCACTCTCTGGGTAGTTCACAGTTATGCAGGCTACATATCCACCACCACCACCCACCAAGTGAGCTGGGTATTGCCTCAGAAGCCACCACGAGCCAGCTACCTGGGATTGAAGCCCACGTTGTGAGCTCAGTTATAGCTGCAGTACAGGTGTTTAACCACTGTGCCACGAAGCTCCTGCACTTATAAGCCAAGGAGAAGTTGCTGAGCAACACTGCCTAAGTACAATGGAATACCAAGTGGAAGAACAAAGAACATCTCCCAAGTTTGACTACTCATTTGATGGGTCCTCACAAACTTCACATCTGCAGGTGTTAAATTCCAAGAGAAGCCCTGAAAATGGTAACCAAAAACTGGGCTTCTTTTAGAAATACTGTACACAGAATGTGTGTTCTCCAATTTCTGTCATTACTTTCAGCAATAAGGAAAAGTACCCTTTTACTACTAAAAAAAGATCCAGAGGAGAAAATTAGTATGGATGGTATATAGATATGGGAGGCATGCTTCATAAAAAGCCAATTGTTTTTCTGCTTATCATTAAGGATGTATCTTTTGACAAAACCCATGATTCTCAATTCTGGGAGTTAACACTAGCTGGACCCAGCTCTCACAGCAACCTAAACTGTGCTCACCTGCAGAGAAGGCCTAGCTGACAAGCTTCATACTTTGGATAGGGCTCACTTCCTGTTTGAAAATGACTACCTCCCAACACCATTGAGACAGCTTCCACTTCAAATGGGAAGTTAGGCTTATCCAAAACATGAAGCCAGCTAACTAGGCCTTCTTTCCAGATAAGCACAATTTAGGTATTAGTAAGGTCTAGTGAAGAGTGAATGGATCAATCATGTAGATGACTCCTTTCACTACTTACAAGGCTTATTATTTACTAAGGGTTATGGAAATATTACTCCCTGTTATATATTTAAGTAGCAGACATACATTATGAAGATCCGAAAGCAGTTCTATAACCATATTCAGGTGAATCTGCTTACAGAATTCCAGTGACTTAAAAGCCCCAAGAAGGAAGGGTTCTCCTTCTATAAGCAATTTCACCCAGACATAACTGCAGAACCATTCTTAGCTCTTCAGGTTATATGTACAGAATCTACAAGGCACCTACATGCAGAGCATGAAGGGGGTTGCAACGTCCAGGTGCAACCATTTCCTACACCCATTGAGCTACACATATATCAGTAAATTATAGAGTAAGATGTCAGTATAAATGTAGATTCTAATAGTCAGAGCCATGCTATGATAAGTTCTTAGTATGTAGCGTCAGCTCTGTGACAAATTATTCTGAGTTGGGTTAAAATAGAGGAACTTGTATTTATTTTAATTTGATTCCCCCAAATCCGGTTATTGCTGGAATTTAATTGCCAGCAATGAAGATCACGCAGCATTAAAACTGATAACCTTTAAACACATTAATCAGTGTTGCTGTATTCACTTAAATGTTTATCATACTGGAGTTCATTTTTATAAGAGTAGTAGCAAGCTCTAATGATACACTCTCTCTCAAATGACAAAACAAAACTGAAAAAACAAATAAAATCTACTGACTTTTCACATATACAGTAAATGTATAGTACCCCAATCTGATACATTCTGCAACAGGAGGAAAACACTAATAAACTGTCAAGAAATCAGAGGAGAGCACCTTATTGTTTCAGAAGCTACATTTACAGAACTCAGTGGGGAGTTTATTAAAAATGGAAGGGATTTAGTAGTTCTGAATGTGTATGTGAATGTATTTACTGACTTGCATTTGTATATGCACTTAACAACAAATGCCAAATTTTCCTTGATAAAATCAGACTTCCCATGTTCGTAATTTTTTAAGGATTTTACACTTTTCAATCCTATAACCATTGATTAATCTTTATAAAACTAACATGTGATATACGAAAGCTACAAACAGAAGTAGGCATGCTCAGCACACATATTTTGAAAATGCCAAGGAATATAAGGAACTACATTAAAGCTTAATGTAGTCGCTAACGTTTTGTTTGTGCCCTTTTGTGATTTGTTGTTGTTCTTAGTATTTGTTATGCCTCTTGCTGGACTCTTTTATTTTTTTCTCCCCTCTCTTTGTTGTGTATTATTTGAGTTGAATTATGACAGTTTTAATGGTTTGTGTTGCCCTGTCTGTAAACTGCCCACTTGATGTTGAGGATGATGCCACTGCCAGTGTCAAGTTTGTCCAGTTGTCAACACCAGCTTGTCAACATTTTATTTGGGGTTTTTTTTTACATTTTTTGAAATATTTTTTAAAAAGACGACAATGAGCGAGAGTCTGAGCAGACGAAAGCGCAATTGCACAAAGCGGGGGGAAATGAGCAAACAAATCATAACAAACCAGTGAAATAAATATCCCCAAAAATTCATTAAAAATGAAACAAAATTAAACGAATCGCCATTTTTTCAGTTCGTGCCCATCTCTACTGCCCAGAGTTCCTTTGGGAAAATCAGTGTGGTGTATAAACTTAAAAATAAATAATAAATATATTAAATAATACATTTCATGTTTTAGGACTCTTTCACTTAGTTTCTATTGAAATAATCCAAGCACACAATTGCTTTTAAAACTTAAAACACTACATGTTTATAGTCCTTTCCTATGCTTTGAAACATTTGGTTAGCAGAAAAATGTCTGTACAACTCTTTTATGCAATTCCTAGCCAAATTCTATTGAGGTTTCACCACAATGTTCAGAACTGCAATAAGACACTCAGGGGGAAAAACACTCATGCATTAGCATGAAATACTTATATTAAAAAGGAATAAATAATTTGGAATTTGGCACTACTTCTACTACCATGTAATCCTTTTTATACAAAACATATTTCCAAATACATAAATACAGCCCAAGTTCCATTATCCCAAAAGATTCAGTGATCTACAAAGTCTCAATTCATCCTCTAGAATTCAGCCAATGCTAGAGAAAAGCATTCTGAAATGAGCAAGCATTTCTTAGTGAACATCTACTGCCATGCTTCTGGGATTAGGTGGACTTTTATTTCCACTATATTTGAGCTGGCCCTTGTAAAAAGAGCTAGAAGGTATCAAACTCTGAACATGTAAGAAGATGGTTCTAAATATATGCAGTGGTAAAAATACTGAAGTTTCCAAGGTCATTGTGAATATCCCCAGCAGGATTCCAGTAATCTACTGAGAATGTATTAACTCAAATCCTTTTTAAAATTTATTTTTGAAACATTCTATTACAGATACAGCATAAACCACTGCATTTCTACACTGTGTTTCATTAATATAGTACTCTTACTCCTGTCGCTTCAATTGTGCCACCTTCACTTTCGGTGCTAGGTTCTAATTTAAATATGTTTACATTTTGTCCCTCCCACTTTCTCTCCAGAAGCACACATATTCTTCTCCTGGTACATGGAACACATGTTCCAAAAAAAAAAAATTCCATACTATTTTAAAGTCATTGCATTCTGTTAAACCTCTTCTTACTTTCAGTTTGAAAGTTAGTTTATCATTTATTGCTACATCCCACAATTTTACCATTCTTCATTATTTATTTGTCACTTTTCCATTTCTTTGCAAATAATTTTGCAGCTGTCACCATTATGATTAATTCATTCGCTTCTTCCTTCAATTGGCTATCCATAATCATGTTCAATAAAGCAGTTGATGAGGACATTTGAATATTATACCCTATTCTTTCACTAATTTCTTTGCAAACCTGTATTCATTCATTCCTCCTTATGTCACATTGCCACCACATATGCAGATATGTCCCTTTTTCTTTTTACAGAGAAGATATATTATTCTTTAATATATTCCTCCTTTTCAGTGTTAAATACCATCATGCTACCTTATAACAGTTTTATATTAGCTCATATCCTCTGTAGTAAAGCTGCACTAGAGTAGGCACACTGAATCACAGGGGATTTGGTGAATCAACCAAATTGTATGTATGTTCAATTGATTCACGGTAACTACTCTAGCTGTGGCTTACTTGTAAGTACCACCACAACTTACTATGAATAGCATGCATCCCTAAAATTATCCATCAGTGTAAAATCTACTGAGCTCTGTACTTATCAAGTCACTGCAGAGGGAGCTGGAAATGTACAAAGCATATCAGCTGCATTAATTAACCAACCTTATTAATTTTTCTTCTTCATTTAAAACATACACATACACACTCCACATGGACCAGCTGCTCAAGATGCAGTGAATTCCTTCCTGATGCATAGCCCCTAGTCTCTTACAAGAGAAAGCAGCACAGGGAAATGCAATACACCAATATTTTCTCTCTCCTCACTCCTACTTCACCTTGGTTGCTTGTCATTTTGACAGGCATTTCCCAAAAGGCCCAAGATAATGACCAAATGCCTAAATGCCTGATATGTCAAAGATTATATCTCGTAAAACAGGAGTGGAACATAACCCCCAAAGTTTCAGCTTGTGAAGACTGCAAGTTCCCCTCATGCTTCAATTCTGATACTGCACCACAGGCTCTATAGAGGTTGACAATTTTACTTCAGAATCACCGTTTTTCCCCTCAGCTAAGAAACAGCAACAGAAGCAACCATTTTTACCTTAGGAACTGCCAGGTGTGAGAAGAAAAATAACAATAACTGATAGCGGGGAGAGAGGGTTTTATAACAAAAACTGAACTACTGTCCATCTTTCATAATTTGCATGCCTAATTCAAAGGAATTACTATACAGTGGAACCTCGTATAACAAACGATTTGTGTAACATAAAAAATTCCGGAGAGGGGAAATTTGCTTAACAGAATCGTCTATGGGGCAAATTCATACGACATAAAAATGGTAGCAATTAGAGATGGGCACGAAACGGGGGGGGGGGAATTATTCCATTATTCGTTATTCATTTCTTTATGTAACGAAACAAATAACGAAAATTGTGATGAAATTGGAACGAATTGAACAGAACCACGAAAATTAAGTTCGTTACGTTTCATTTTCGTTAATGGTGACATGCAATGAAATGAGCTGTTTTTAAATGTTAAAAAACGTCCTGAATATCTGTAAAAACCCAGTGATATTTATTCTGCCTGATAATACCTACCAGGGGGGTTGGGGACCTTAAAACGTGCATCTTTTCTCAGATCGCTGTATTTTTTTTTCCTTTAAGGGGCGTTAGGGGACATCAACCCAAAATGGCTCCCAGATGCCTAATATTGATTTCTTGGGTATTAAAACGCCCTGGACATCCATAAAAACACAGTGATAATTATTTGAAATTATTACCTACCAGGGGGTTGCGGTCCTTAAAACGTTTGTTTTTTACTTTCTCCCATCGCGATGTAGTTTTTCTTTTCCCTTTAAGGATGACACAAAATGGATTCCAGCCACAAGATGGATGCAAGCCATGTGATGGGATCATGTAAATTCTTGGACAATTTCAACCAATAGCATGCCCATGTTGCAGACTGAGTACGTGTGGCAGCCACAGAGGGCATAAAAAGCTTTGGCAGCCCCCATCCTCCTTGCAGTCAGCAGTGGGAGTTAGGGTGGGATTGCTGTCTCTGCGACTCATTACTTTAGGCCAGCCAGGCAGGTGTGTGTCTCTGTGTTCCTGCTGGCTGCAGCCTGGCTCTTAGGGGAGAGAAAGAAGAGATTTCTCTTGCAGCCTCCCTGTGTACGTGTGTACCTCTCAGTGAGTACCCTCCCCTGCCCCGCAGTGCAGTCACTCTGTGGCTGCCTTATGTCCTGGGCAACGCCCGCTGCTGCCTTTGCAGCCTCCCTGCATACCTAGTCTTTACTGTGTCTCTGCCAGCATCATTTTTTTAGTGTTTTCCCTCTGGTCTGGGGCGTTGGGGGACATCCGCACATGGAAATGCTTTAAGTCACGCAAGAAGCGGGTAAAAACGAAAAATGAAAAAACAAAACTAATTTTTTCAAAAATTCACAAAAAACAAAAACGAACTGAAACGGACCGGCAACAAAAAATGAAAAAATGAAACGCCACTTTTTTCAATTCGTGCCCATCTCTAGTCGCAATTAGGAATTACTCTATTTTCCAATGCATTCCTATGGGAGATTTGTATAAAGGAAAATTTGCTTAACATAATTTGATTTGGAACAAATTAATTCCTTTATACAAGGTAGCACTGTACATAGTTGCTTAAATAAGCACAGGTAGAAGCAGGTCTGCTACAGCAGGACAAATATCTTGGTGTCACAGGTGTGGATTTATGCTGGAATTTGCAGCACAGCAGCAGTTCCTGAAGTGTAAAATTAACACAGCAACACTTGTTGTCGTTAGCACACCATCCTTAGACCTTCCACCACCACCCATCAAGCATAGGTTTGCACACTTAAGAACTGAGTGATGAGCACATGGCAGTGGTATAGCAATTTCCTCCTTCCGGAAGGCTGGCAATCCACTATACCCTAAAAGACCTCATCCAGTGCAAATGTAAGGGAGAGCAACCGTTGGTGCTCTGACCCACCAGGTCTGGAACAAACCTCAGACTGGAGTCCAAAGCTCTGGTTGCCCAAACAAGATCAACTTTCAAAGAACCATGATTTTGCTGGGGAAGCCACAAGAGCCAGATCAAGAAAGAAGGACTTTTATTCTAATGAGGCAAGTCAGCACCTTCACAGCCTGGGGATAAGGAAGCAACCTGGAAATAAAACTGAAAGCTCTGCTAGTGATTCCAGGCTTCTATGTTGCAAATTGCACAGTCTAAAAGTAGTGTCAGCAGAAGTAAATTAAAATGCCAAGGCTGCAGGAATTGGACTTCTATCTTGCATTACACAGAGCAAAACCCTACAATACAGTCCCATCAGCAGCTTTCATGGCTTCCCAGGGCTGATACTACTCATAGACAAAGCAATACAACTGGTTTTCATGGTGAATGCTGGAGGGGAACAGTTACAGATTCTTTTCTCTTCCTTGCGAATTCCTTAGATTTTAATTTCTGCTAGAATAAAGAGCTTTGTGTGCCACACAACTTGTCCTGTGCTCCCTAAACTAAGTACTGCCTCAGCTGAAATGTAGTGTGCCATTCTGCTTCTTAAGTTCAACCTGCTGGCCCGAGGAGCTTCTGTAACTACACTTTGGAAGGGGAAACCATTTTGACTTGAAAGGTCTTGGGCTGCCTTTGCTCTGTGCATACCTTTTCAAGCCTTGATCTTATTCAGGGATCCTATAGAGACGCACCTATAGAGACGCATGCTTGTCTTGATCCTCTTATGTGTATCACAACCAAAACTTAGAAATGTGATTTTTCAAGATTTCAGTTTCCAGAACCTCACTGATTGAGACATTAAGGGTATTGTTCTAATCCAAAAAGGTAACTTTCCCAACAGAAAGAAGCACCCAAGTTCTGAGTCTGACTCTAAGAACTCTTAAGGATTCTCAAGATCAAGATCCTGCCGCTGTACTGGGAAGGGTGAGGCAGCCAAAACAATCACAAAAACATTCAGTTCTTCCCTGGGAACTGCTTGTGCAACAATCCTATGGAGCAGTGCCTAGTTTTAGTAGTCTCTTTGGCAGCCGCCCTGAGAATCAACACTTAGCCCTCTGACCTTGCTGGCACTGTTGGACAGCTCCCTTGCTGGACAGCACTCTACTTGCCAGGCTTCTGTCTGTCACAATAACCTAGTTTGGTTGGACCATTTCCCTTCCTTACCCACAACAGTGTGGAGAAGGGAGGAAGGAAGGAAGAGGTACACACACACACACACACACACACACACACACACACACACACACACACACACACAGAGAGAGAGAGAGAGAGAGAGAGAGAGAGAGAGAGGGGGGGGGGTCTTCCACAACCCTGTTACATTCCAGTGTGACAGCCAGTAATCACAGACAAGCAATCTAACTTAAGTCCTATGCAGCCATGCTCCTGATATATGCTGCATAGGAGGATTGCCAGAGTCTTCTTTTTCTTATGTACCCAATACCATCTTTACAGCCCTAGCTCATGCATTCCAACTGCTCACTTGTCACATCAAGAAATATTCATGCAGGGGGGAAGTAAAAATTTTTTAAGACTAACAAGTTTATTTCTGAGAACTTTATTTATACAAACAACATCTATTTGTTTTAAGTTGCAATAAAACTTCTTCTTGATTCTGTTGTGAGAGGATATAGAGTAACATAGCTAATTCTCTGTGATTGCCCCAGTAAACCCTATAAATGCTTCTATGGCAAAACCAGGAGGGAACACTGCAGAGACTTTGTGCAATGTAAAACCATTTGCCTTTCTTCCTAATGCATATGGAGATACCTACGGGCAAGAACAAAGAGGCATCGTAGAGATATTTAACATCAGGAACAAGGAAGTATAGATCTCTGCTAGAACAGTTATTGCTTTTCTTGAACAGTATTGGTTACGGAATGGATAGGATTAGAGAAAAATGTGGTTGACAAGCCTTTTATTAAAGCAGAAGACTGATTTCTTTGAAACGTGCATGACAGACTGAGGATCTGCTCTCCCTATCACACTGGATGAGGCAGCACCTCTGTCCAAATCTTTTAGCAAGTGCCGAGAACATGGGAATAAAACAAGCTATAAACTTTCTTCACCGTCTGAAGAAAATCAGGTATTTCCAGCCTGAATTCGATACACTGCTGCAAATGTCTGATAACCATTGTGGTATCTGAGGCAAAAAAGCAAACTGTGTCCACACCCCACACATCTAAGCTAAGCCACATGGTATCCAAAGCTACCTAAGTCATTTTGGTACTTGTGGCAAAAAAAAAAAACCTTACAACTATATCTCCTAATCCATGCAGTACAATAACAGATGAAATAACAATTTTGCAACACCCAGGGCCTGTTGCCTCAGGCAGCTGTCTAACTTTAAATTAAAACAAACAAACACCTGGCTAGCTGGCATCACAGTATCCCATCTTCTGATACTAAGTCTGAAAATCAGGTGCAGGTGTCCCTGAAAATGCACTATAAGAATGCAGCATGCACACAAGGCGCATACTCATTACATCAAGATAATGAAGAAAATAAGTTTGGTTTGCTTTTATCAGCAGGGTCACTGGTAAACTGATATGTCTGTTGCCACTCAGTATTTCCTGGAAACTTTCTCAAGTGACCAACTCAGAGCTTGTTTAGCTTGTATCTTCAGCAAGGCTCCCATAAAATTCCCACAGGTCAGGCCAGGTCACCTGCATGTGTATCAGTAATCTTTGGCCATATTCTAAGATGTATGGGAATATAGTTTGTTCCAGATGTGCAGAAGAAATGACTGTATTCTCTAGATGATACAGATCAATGGATGGAAGTGAAAGCCAATACAGCCTGCCCTAATCTCCTTCGTTTTTGTATTTCTCTGTGCAAGAGGATTATGGTCCAAAAATATGATTCTGCAGAACATTTTCATGTCCCTCATGGAGGAGAGAAAATAATATGACACATTAAATGCATTTTATGTCACATTGGCATTAGAGGTACAGTGAACCCTCGTATAACAAACGGTTTGTATAACATAACATCTGTACAACATAAACAATTCTGGAGATAGGGGAAATTTGCTTAACAGAATCGTCTATGGGGCGAATCCATACAACATAAAAATAGTCGTGATGAGGGATTACTCTGTTTTCAATGCATTCCTATGGCAAATTTGTATAAAGGAAAATTGCTTAACATAATTTCATTTGAACAAATTAATTCCTTTATACAAGGTACTGCCATATTCATATTTGAGTTTATTAGGGAGAAAAAGATCCTCTGTCAGCATCAATAAGCAAGAATTCTACAAACCCCTATAGCCTGACTCCTATGCCCTTCTGCAACTCCCCAGTGCTGTCGCAGTGAGCGAGACCACTCTTTTAAATGGGGATCAGATTCCCCTTCAAGCATCCATTTATTATGCAGTACCGCCTGTGAGACTTCTGTCTTTTTTTCATGCACAGAATTCCATAAACAGTCTGACACACAGTAAGCTAAGAACAATTTCTATTTTTTCCAGTAATATATTTCTATTCCCATAGTATATAAGTCAGTGTCAAAAAAGAAAAACTGCTAGAAGATTTTTATTCTCCTGCAAACTTTGGAGCTCCCCTGAAAAGTGACCCAGTTTTGGCTTCAACTCTATCAACACTCACCACCATCTGAGTCTGTGATTACAGGAAGTGTTTTATACAATCCCTACAGAGAATCCATCCTGCAATAATAATGTAAGAGGTCTCATTCCAATTTACACCTAGCCACACAGGGAATGCTTGTTCAAGAACGGATCATTTATGAGGCAAACATGTGCAGAAGTCCAGAACTCATGGGTCCAGATATTTTGCTGAGGAGCCAGCGGTTAGTGGTTCAGTCCCACATTGTGTCTCCTTGGCAGGAAGTGGAATCAATGATCCACTGGGAGCCTTCCCGCTCTGTAGTTCTAAGATTATTAATATCATGAGAGCTTCAAAACTTTCATTTTTTTCCAACTACAGTACACACACAAACACCCCCGCACACACCGCCATGCTACAGGGAACATCAGTGTTACAGCTGAAAATGTAGCATCCACACAATGAGCATTTCTTCTTGTGTTCTAACTCATGACGTGGCATGGGGATCTCTCCAAAGGAACATAATGCACATGCTACCAATGGTATAGATAACTGGGCACCACAACTAGGCAGCTCCATGGAGATATTCAGTGATCTGTGAAGTATATGCTAGATGTGTCCTTGGAATTTCTTATTTGCAACAAACCTATTCTCAGTTTGCTGAGGCTGGATTCCAGGCATGTTTAGCACCAATTCAGAAGTTACACACCCAGCCTCTGCTTAGATTTCTTTTAATCATATATGGAAAATCTTCCTCCTGTCACACAAGAATGGACAGAAATTACACTGAAGTAGCAGACTTAAAGGTTATCCCTCATTTATTTATTTTGCATGAATGATCTTATCATGTTGAATTAAATAGCATTTTAAGTAGCAATCTGGGCTTCATATCCTGTGCAAAAAGATCAATTCTGCAATATGTCAAATGCCTCATGATTAGCCTTGTTTTCCCTCTCTCCCGAAACCTAGCCTCTCTCGGTACAATGCTAACCATCCTCAGTCCCATACCAGAACAGGTTGGAGGTTTAAAGGAGGCCACAGTACCCTGACACTGGAAATTTAGAGTTTACAGTAAAGGCAGCTTCATTATACGGAACCACACTGTCTTTAGTAACCTACCTACCAAATGTCATTTCAACATCAGCTTCTTCTATAACTATTCTCTAATGGCTTTAAAACGTTCCTAGTTTTAAAGGGAAATAAACTACCACACAAAACCTAATAATAACGAGCAATTTATGATCCCAAATCTGTAAATATCTCTACTATGACACTTATCTGGGCTTGTTTAGATACTATTTACAAACTGAAAAGTGCGAAAATATATTGTGCTTCTTCTGCCATCTCAGAAAGAAAGCAGCGGTTGGAAACATCATCTTTTTGGGATATAGGGCCTTTTCACACGACCCCTAAAATCCGCGGCAAATGGCTCCCAGATCCGGAGCTTAAAATTGTTTCCCCACCAGCTCCGGAGTTTACAAAAAATTAAGTGCGACCACGCCCACCTAAGCGCATCCCAGCGCACTTTTCAAGTACCTGGTCTGCGGAGCTGAAAAATTTCTGATGCAGATGTAAAGTAGTGAGTGCCTGGCTCTACTCACCTTGTGTTTGTTTTTTTGTCCCCGCCGCCCCTTTAAGAGACAGGAATCGGGGCGGCTTCCACTGGCAGACGGAGGTGAGCCTGCGTTTTTTCTCCCTTTTTTTCTCCCTCCCCTCACGCAGACAGGAGCAAGGAAGTGCGGAGGGGGTGGGAACACAGGAAGAGCGACGAACCCCCAAGATCTCTGGTCCGAATTTAAGTGGCCAGCGGATCTTAAGGGTCGTGTAAAAGCGCCCTTAATTTCTTCAGTCGGCGTGACTAATTGTAATCTACAAAGGAACTTTTCTAAACTTCAAAGAAATGTGAGCTCTAATTCAAGGTCCCCTGACCAAAGAGGACCACAATGTCCATTCCAGCAGAACTTTCTATTGAGATTAAATGCAATTCTTTTATACAGACTTCCCCTGAATTAAATAAATGACATAATGGAATAAACAAAATATGGAAGACACCCAAGATATCATGGCAGCAAAGCTTTATATCTGTTGCAGCATTCACTTACAAACCTTGCTAAATAATTTATGCTTTAAATTACACCATGTGCCTTATTTATTAACAGGCCTGGAGTGGTTTTAATAGCCATACTCCAAATTTGTTTTGTGGCTTTTAGATATACAGAATATACCGGTATGCACTCTGGTTTCTCAGTGCCATAGTAGAAGAGTTGAACAGTTGCCTACTTTTTGTTGGCATGCTTTACATATCTCTAAACAGCACAATTAATTTCAAGTGTTGATCATCTAACTAGTTCTATATCATATGGTCTAATCCAAGAAAAAAAGCTAAATTGACGTGTCATGTACCCTACTCTGCAAAGAAATAGTTTTATAAAATGGATTATAGGCACCACACAATGTATAATTCCATCCAATAATACAGGAGGGTTGAGAACCCTTAAGAGGCTCATTAGAAATCTTTTCAACTTTTTAACTCTAAATACTGTAGGCTGAAAACATTCTGTCTCAAAATGCCTCTAGCATGTATATGTATTCACTCTTTTAGAAAAGCATCTCACACTATTCTCTCAGCTTTTAATATGAGCAAGCCAGCTATACAAGGCTTGCATTGATTTCTCTAGCAGTATCTTTTTAAAAAGCCAAAATATTTGTTTAACGAGTAATTTGCAACAATCATGTCAGAAGTAGATTACGATCCATTATGGAGCAATAAGCACTGGAAGTGTACTGCATATACGTACCCCAAATCATTTCAAGCTCATGCCAGGATCTCAAGGAATATGATCAAGCATAATCTCATTATCCATATAGCTTTATAGGGGCACATCTGATATAATCATTAAAACAGAAAAGCAACTTTGCAAATAATGTAAGAGAGAAAAGGCTGCCTTCAGAACAGCATGATTCTGCAAAGCTCTGCCAGCAAATCCTTTCCCGAACTGGCTCCATCAACCCAACCTTAGACTAAATTAAACCAAAAAGATTTTCTTTTTCCACTGGGTCAGTTTTGTTAGGAAGCAAAAATTTAACTTGGCACTCAAACCACTATAGCACTTTCCGCCTATATAGCATTTCATAATCCAGAAATTTACAGCGGTCTATATTTTGAGTTGATTTAAAACTTCTACCCCCACCCAGCTGTGGATAGGTGTGCCACCCACACCTTCTGCCTTCCCTGCCGTGTACTGTGTCACCAGAAGCATTATGGAAAAGGCACATCCTTAAGCAATTGTTCCATTTTATCTTGCATGCCTTCCCCCAGAAGATCCACTGCTTCAGCACCAAAAAAATATCCACAGATTCCAATAACCAGCTCATGAATTACTCCCCAAACCAACAAAATAATTGCTGACACCAAAATGAGCTTGGTTCTAAGACAATCGATGAGTCTAATAAAATTCAGATGAAAACTCATGATGACACCAATCTCAACCGTTGCTTTAAAGAAAAAGGAGTGTCACCATAAGCAAAGAATTTTGCATGTCAACAGCATGGAAAACTCCACTAATTTACAATTGCCAAATGAATTACAAGAGAAGAAGATATTAAACAGCAGCAATCACAGAAAGGTTGTCATTTGTATAGCATAGTGAACTATTATATACTCCTCTGGTCGTATTCAATTATGTATCATCACATGATTTTCAATGCAAGATACCAATAGGTTGTTTAATTAGGGTGTAGCTGCCATAAAGACATTATACAAAAAAACCCTAAAGCAATTATATGCTTAATTAACACTGAGTATTAATGAACAGCCTTTGCCTATTTATCTTTTAGTGTG
>CM074738.1:44746285-45104704 GCA_037367245.1 Phrynocephalus guinanensis | reverse complement strand
CGGTGCGTAAGTACCGAGTGGCTTTGCTTGCGGAACTAATACCCACCACCCCCGCTCTGGACGTCAAGGCCGGCGCCTTTGGCAGTGGGGCCGCCGCCCGCCCCTTCGCAGCAGCAGCAGCAGCAGCAGCCCAAAGCGCGGGGGCGCCCGTCCGCGTTGAATCCGAACAAGCCTCCTCCTCCTCCTCCTCCTCCTCCTCCTCCTCCTCCTCCTCTCAGGAGCAGAGGCGAAGTTTTCTCTCTCCCCCCCCCATCCACAAACCCCCCCCCCCGACGCCCGGGCTTCCCGGGAGGCGTTCCCGTCCGTCGAGGGCTGGATCGCGTCCCGAGCAGGTGACTTCCAAGGTGCCCCGCCAGGGTTGGGGAGGGGCGGGAGGCGAGCCAAAACTCCGGCCGGAACTTTCTTGGCTCCGGCGGGTGGGGCAAAGGAGGGGCGGCCGCTTGTTGCCGCCGTCGGGCTGCGGCGTTCTTCCTTTCCTTCCCTGAGCCGGATCTGGCGAGCGGCGGCGGCGGCGTCCTCCGGGAGCCCCCTTCCCCCCACCTCCCATTACTCTCGGCTGCCCCTTGGCGATGGGCTCGGGGGCCTTGGACGAGGCGTCGCGGCTGCGCTCGCTCTTCGCGGCGTGCGACGTGAACGGCTCGGGCCGGATCGAGCGGGACGATTTCGGCGCGCTGTGCGCCGAGCTGCGTCTCCCGCCCGCCGAGGCCGAGGTGATCTTCCAGCGCCTCGACACCGACCGCGACGGCGCCATCACCTTCCAGGAGTTCGTGCGCGGCTTCCGCGGGGCCGCCCCGCTCGGGAAGTGGCTGCAGCAAGACCGGGCGCCGGAGGTGGACGCGGGGGATGCCGGCGGAGACGCGTTGCCCGAGGCAGCTATGGTGGGGACCCCGGCCACGGAACCGGGCCTGGCTTGGAAGGAATTTGAGGTCCGGCTGGGCGAGGAGGCCGGTTACATTCCCAGGTGAGCCCCCGTTCTTCGGGAGAGAGGGCAGCTGGCTTGTCTCAAAAGCCCGAGTCCCGGACCCAGTTCCAGAAACTGGGCTTCAGGTTCAAATCCTGGGTGCGATTGGGTGACACTGTATCTAAACATATGCAGAGTGCAGCGGCCGCTTCCCTACGTTAAAAGCCTGTCTTCGGGAAAGAATTCAACCGAAAGTTTTTTCATAGGTGCACCTGTTGAATTTCTACAGGCGCTGCCCATATGGAACAAGACAGTAACCATAACCCGGAGTAACCATAACCCGGAGAACACATTTTCCCAATTGCCTTCAGATTTATCTGCATTTTTCATTAGGGCATCCTTGTTACATTTTTGTCCCATCTTTTCTCCAAGGATCTTAAGTCAGCAGCAGCCGTGAGTCTCCAGGTCCCCCCTTCCCTTGTATCCTCACAGCCACTCTGGGAGGTGCAGGGGTGGCTTGGCAGGCTGGGCAAACTTCACAGCGGAGGGGGGGGATTTGAACTGGAGTTTCCCTTTCGTCGTCTGGCCCAATTGGGCCTCTGATGCTGCCTCTAAGGTCAAGCAGCAGAGCATTGGAATGCCCGGGAATGAGTCTGTGTCCATAGATCACCTTCTCATGTGCTTAATGCCCACCAAGAACACACAGAGTGGTGCTGGCATTGTTTTATGCGTCTTCAGGCCCTTGTTCCTCCTCCACCCTCCTACCCCCATATTCCGTTTGTCAACTAGTCCACCTGGCATTCTGTTTCTGTAGGTAGTGGGTGGCATATAAGTTGTATCAATCAATCAATCAATCAATAAATCTGAGTCTAATGAGACAGGTCTTAGAATTCTAATAATGACAGCAACAACTGACAAGTTATTTTTATGGATCTGTGCATGCTGTCGGTCTCCTACTGCAAGCCTACAAGGTGCCACGTTGCTTCTGGTCTCAGACTCTCTCTCTTTTTGTTTTTGTTTTTGCTATTGAAGACAAACAGGACTGTTCTTCTCAAATTTCAACTCATCTCTTGTTACTTCAAAAAAGGGTCTTTTCCTCCTTGCCTTTCCTGTGGAAGTGATTCCCCCCTCAAACCCTAGGAGTTCAGTCAGAGTGCAGAACACCTTCTGGAGTAGTGGTTTTTTTTTTGCCACTGCCCTTCCTGTCCCATTCCTGTCTTGCCAGCTGGGAGGTTTGAAAATAAGAAAAACAAACAAACAAACAAACAAAAATGCAAGTTTGTGCTCATTTTAGGGAGCCATTCCATCACAGGTCTTTAAACGTTTGACCCACGCCTATTTTTGACCCCCCCATCTTTCCGATGTTGGTTGTTCTGATTTTTAAATAGTGTGTTAATTGGTTTGTATCCAGCCATGGACAGTTGCAAACACCTGCTTCCTTTCAGCTTTGACTGTAACCCTAAGCTTGATCAAAGTGGTGCAGTTGTGTACATTCAAGTTTGCCCCATAAAGATCAGTGTGGCTACAGCCAAGGGAGTCGGTATATAGGACAATGGTGGTGAACCTTCAGCACTCCAGATGCTTTGGACGACTACTCCCAGAATTCTGAGCCTAGATTGCAAGTGACAAAGGACTGTGGGAGTTGTGGTCCAAAACATCTGGAGTGCCGAATGTTCACCACCATAGGACTTCAGCCTCAGTTCCATCAAACTTAGGGGTGCATATGTTTTCAGTACAGTACATATGTTTAGGACTGGATTGTTTATTTATTTCTTAAAGTGGTACCTCTGTAGTTCTCAGCTTTTGGCCCTCCAGATGTATTGGACTTCAGCTCCCAAAATCAGTTGTGTTGCTTTCGTAGTGAAAGTTCAAAACATCTGGAAGATTGAGTTTGATGACTCCTGTATTATAGCAAGTTTGGGAAGCTTGATGTTCTTTCTAAGGGCACTTTCTTTAAAGCATTGTTCTGGTAGCAGTTGAAGTAGAGACCAAAAGTAGATTGTCTTCCCCCATTTCCTCCTCCCCTGTGCCTTGTCCTTTCCTTCCTAGCAGGCTGTTCTTCAAGGCTGATGAATTGTGTCTCAGTGGGTGGTTTGCAAGAAAGGTTGGAGTCCACATCATTGGTTGCCCATCACTCTGTTAAAGGCTCCAAGAAGCTTTCTTTCAGAAGGAAATTATGCTGGAGATTTATAACCTAATGAGGTGGTGAACTCCTCTCTCTCTCTCTCTCTCTCTCTCTCTCTCTCTCTCTCTCTCTCTCTCTCTGTGTGTGTGTGTGTGTGTGTGTGTGTGTATGAGAGAGAGAGAGAGAGAGAGAGAGAGAGAGAGAGAATGAAGAGACAACTGTATTTGTTTTCTTACACAATAAAACAGTGGTGTGAAAGAATCTGCTGTATCATTGTTCTACTTGCTTTGTGTGTGTGTGTGTTGTGTCATTACAGTCGTGACCGATTCTTCGTGACCCCATGTTCATGGAGTTCTCTTGGCAGGAATACTGGAGTGGTTTGCCAGTTCCTACTCCAGGCGCCTACAGCACCTGGTATTCCTTGGAGGTCTCCCATCCAAGTACTAACCAGGGCCGACCCTGCTTAGCTTCCGAAATCAGGCGAGATCCGATGAGCTTAGGGCATTGTACACATCATCAAATTTTGTGAATTTCCTAATTTTGAGTAGAATTGCAACAACGACCTAGTTCCATTGCTCTTCATTAACACGTGTGTTTTATAATGAGTCCCACCCCACCCTACCCACTTTTGGATGGACCAGTGACATGAAATGTGGGTGTGCAGATTATTTACCAGGAGGACATTGAAATGCATCAAAGAAGTCTGAAATTTAGGAGCCATGCTGCTCTGATTATTCAGGTGATAATTACATCCATTCCAGTGGGACATGTAATATAAGCAGCACCCATAAACTAGTCTTCTCCAGTTTAGTGCCTCCAGATGTTGAGTTCAAACATCCCCACTTTCAACCAGCCTCTCTTAAGAGGTCTGTACAGCAAACTTCCAGATATGGTATGGCTAGACTCCTCAGGAATGATGTGAGTTGTAGTCCAAAGCTCCAGGTTACGTAAGGGGAGGCCTACCATAGTCTCTTATGTTTTGAGGCAGGTGGCCTGAGAACACCAAGAGATTGAATGGGTACAGAACAATTCAAGCTGTTTGCAATGTTTAACATGATTTAATTGTTTTATCTGATCTAATTTTTTAAAAAATGAACTGTTGCTTGTTGGATTTTATTTATTTATTTATTTATTTATTTATTTATTTATTTATTTATTTATTTATTTATTTATTTAATGTCACCCACTACCCAAAGTTCTCTGGGTGGCTTACAGTTAAAATAAACAATTATAACGTTAAAATGCCAATGAACAATTAGAAACGACAAGAAAACATTTAGATACCATACACTAAAATTACTATCAGGACCCACAATGTATGTTATATATTTTAGTTCTGTTGTTATCAGCCCAGGAAACTGAAATTTCAGTTGTCTGGAGTTACAATCAAGCATGTTGTCATCTGCCTTTCTTTAGAAGCAGAAAGGCTATCCAGTAACCCCCCGCCGATCGCGGGGGTTAGGGACCCACCCCACCCACGATGCATGAAAATCCGTGATATGTGGAAGCGGATGGGGTGGGGCCTGGGAGCGGGGGGATGCTTCTCGGAGGAGCGTGGGGGGCTGCGCGGAGCGACCCGATCGCCCCCCACCCCTCCATGTGGCCCAAGGCTTCTTGGAGGGGTGCAGGGGGGGCGTGGAGCGACCCGATAGCCCTCCGCGGCCCGAGGCTTCTCTAAAGGGAGAACTGAAAAATTAGCTACATTACTTTGAATGGAAGAACAATGGCATGACATTATCCTAAAAAATAATTTATGAAATTGAATCAGATAATGGGAAAATGTCAGACTAAATCAGAACAAAAAGCAGTTTAGCAAAGCGCGGATGGGGAAACCGGTTCTTGAGAAAACGCCCAAGTGCAGAATGTTGAATCGCTTCAGCGACCACGTGACCAGGGGAGGGCCAAAGGCGATTCAAAACAAACAGCGATTGCTGTTTGAAGTGCGGTAGTGGTGTCTGCAGGCAGTAACAGGACACGTGCTTTTCTCATTTTGAAAGCATCTGTTGATCCTGTTGATCCTCATGTCTGATGTCTGTCTTTTGGCAAAGTACCAGAATTTAGGAGGCTGAAGATACTGACTGTTGAGGAAGCTCATTCAGGCGTCACAGAGCTCGGTTGGTCGTACATGTACAATGTAAAAAAAAAGTGGAAAGATATAATAGCAAAGGTTATTTAATTAACCTTCCTTATGTACAGGAATCTTTAGGTAGATTGAAAGCCGAGCTCTTTCCTTAAGACCTGGTAATTTTTCAAATCTCTTGGGGCCAAATGGTAAATGATATACAACTGGGTTTGTTAAAATATACTCAAAGGAAAGAACAATTTGAGAAGGAAGCAACACAAGGAACATGATTGTTATTCCTTCCGGCTGCTATTTTCCTGTGTTTCTGATGTTAACGTGCTGCCCTCTCCTGGCTATGGTTCCAGATGCACATTTATTCAGTTCCGGCAGGTTGTAACAGTGGCAAATTCTTCTAGGGATTATTGCCAACATTAGGTATAAAATGTTATATATGTTTAGCTGTGCAGATTATGTAGCATTGCCAACTTTTGTCTTGTTACAAATATAAACACAGAAATATACATGGATAGCTATCTATGGTTGGTAGAGCTTCTGCAGGGGAAGAATATTGTTTGGCTTTTATCATTTCTCAAAACTCACTGTTGCATTTTCTTCTGTTTTGAATAAAGTTGTAAGAACAATTTGATTTAGATCTCTGTAGCCCAGCCTACTTCAACCCCATATATATATATATATATATAAAACTATTGTTCTCACAAGCTCCTGTCTGTCTATCCATGATGATTTGGGATTATTTTACAAACAAAATTAACCTGGAAAGTTAAAGAAATAGCTTTGTAGTTCTCGTAAAACCAAAAATAACGTTTCCTTGTATTCTCTGATGCTCATCCTTTAGAGAAATTGGCATCTCTCCCTAGCTGCATTTTGTCAAGATGGCGATTGCAAAGCCAAACTCATATGGATCAGTTTAAGTCAGGCATGTCCAAACTTTGGCCCTCCAGGTGTTTTGGACCACAGCTCCCACACTCCTTTGCCATTGGCAATCTAAGTTTAGAATTTTGAGAGTTGTGGTCGAAAATATCAGGAGGGCCAAAGTTTGGACATGCCTGGTTTAAGTGTTGGGGCCTGACATGGTGCTTTAAGGACTGTTTGTAGGTGGTGGAATGAAGTGCATGCAGTGCAAGTTTGTGTAAGTATGTGTCTTCCTTATCTTGGTGCCATGGATACTCTGTTTATTGTAGCCCTTTGAACGTGGTCCAATTGCTTCGTCACAATTGGGTGGCAGAGCAAATTGCAGTTGCTTTGTTTGGCATAAGCATACAGGCATGGCTTGTATCTCCCAAACGGCCGTTCGTGTGCATTGCTTGAGGTGGAAGGAATGCCAGAGGTGAAATATTGATGTGACTAAATAAGGTAACACGAGCACCATCATACAAGCCGGCACACTCCATATTCACCTTTATGTTTTGAATTTCAGCCCTTCTTTGACTGAAGAAAACGCATTTGCAGATGAATGTGTGGATGTGTGCTACCCCTTCTTTGCTGACCGTCTGTGTCACAAATGGACATGGGGGGGGGTCAGAACTAGGACATGAACAGATGTTCAAGGTGGAGTTGATGGATGACATCTTGTAGGACTGTTGCAAAATACATGACATAATTATTCTTCATGGATCCTTGTACCAGAGCTATGGCCTTCTTCAAACTTCCACAGACAGTAATAGCCTCTAGGTCTATTAACATAGTTAATAGTCTGTCATTTAGTATTCATATAGGCTAAATGAGTGAAGAGTGGGAGCAAGCTAGCTCCGTCTCCCCTGCCATCACTTTGTCCAACAAAAGTGGTGGATCAAAAGAGGGATTCTTCCAGTTGGTGAGGAAAACATTCCTAGATTGAGGAGTCACCCATCTTCTCAAAAGTGTTACCTCACTTGAGAAGAACTATTTTACTTCCTTCTGCATGCATTTCTCCACCCAGACACTGAAGGACTAATTAGGGCTCACATTTTCACTACTGTGTGTTTAAAATAGTGTTTAGATGTTGAACACAAATGTAACGGGGAACTATAAGAGAGATGACAAAGTTTTGATACTGAACTAAAAGTTGTAGATGGATAAATTTATTGCTGATTTGCTGATCAGTAACTTTACTGCTTAATGAGATCTGTACGCTTAACTATAATAATGTTCTGGCTTAACCCAATCCTTTTGCATTTTATGTTGTTAGAAATTGATAATCTTATTGACATGTACAATTTCTGGAAACTGGAAGAAAAAAAAACCTTTTTTAAATTTTTTGTTTTTGTTTTGCAAAGTTTTTTTCAGTGGATTCAAAATTTCTGAAAATTTTGCAGAAGTCTTTTGTATCACATCTTTTCCAGGGTTTCATTTGTAATTCGGTATTTTAGTGTTGTCTGACTGCCTTGCATTTCTTTTTGGCAGAAAGGTGGGGTGTCTTCTCCTCCCCTAGTGTTTTCCCACAGGTGTGGAGTCTGCTAAGTTAATTAAATAAACAAAAATGTTTGTATGTAGTGGAGATACACTCCACCTGGTATGATCTTGTATTGTTAGTCCAGATGTGAGGCAACTGCTGGGTCTGGTGGCATCCAGATTTCTGTCCTGGGACCCTCTGGGGTCACACAGAGTGCCAAAATTGTCATCATGCAGAGACACACATCAGAAGTGACTTGAAGTCCACTTCCCGTTTTGGAAAAAAAGGGCACTCAGTTGTGTTAAATAGTGCAGTTGGACCTCTGGCCTATTTGAAAGGTAACTTGCTAGTACTGGTGGCTTCCTGCATCTGCATTTCACCTTATTTTGCCTACCTCCATACAGCTCAAGGCTTCACTTGGCTCAATTTGTAATCCAAAGTGCTTTCGAAGTGCAGCTGCATAAAAACATAGAAGGCTTCCACTCAAGCCTTGCTTTAAAACATCACAATCATCTTCAGGAATACTGAAAATCTAAAAAAAAATGCATACCTGTACTTTTTTTTTCTCACCCCCCTTTCGTGAATAAAGATTTAGGTTTGGAGTACAGTGGTACCTAGTATAAAGGAATTAATTCGTTCCAAATGAAATTGTGTTAAGCAAATTTTCCTTTATACAAATTTCCCATAGGAATGCATTGAGGGATAATATACAGTCCAGTACAATTAAGACATGTTCATGTATCGCCTCAAGAATGAGGTGAGTGCACACTAGGAATGCTGACACTCAAGATGGTAGATGGATTGAAACATTGTTGCTGCCGTGGTAGTGGCACCTTTGACTTGGACTGAGTTGCCCACTCTTCTTGGTGTGGCAGTGGTAGCAAGGTGAAAGGAGGGAAGACCTGGACAGGGAGATGACTCCAGGTCCCAAGTGAGTCATGAAGGCAGAAGGCAAGAGGAGCAAAAAGTCGAGGGAGCAGGACCTCACCTTCGGAGACATGGGGGGCACTATAGGATGGGGGAGATCCTTATTTGGGCTTGAAGGGTCCTTCCCTCACGGGGTGTTTTTTTTGGGGAGGAGGAGATATGATATGGAGGGAATGTAGTTTCTGTCATCCCAAAAAGTAAATTAAACTCAAAGTATATAGACATTTCCCCCTCAAATTTTATTTGGTAGAGGTAGGTTTACAGCCCCCATAATTATCTATCATTACATTAACATTAATATATTAGAATTATGTTCTCAAAATAACAATTTTAATATGTTGTCTTTATTAACACGCCCTTTTATGCAGATGTGGTGGTGTGGGTCACAGGTCACTTGGCTGTTATAAAAGGGGGGTTGTGACTTGAAAAAGGCTAGGGAACTCAGCTTTACAATGTTTATTTGCTACTCTCCAAATTGCCCTTCCAGGGTGACTTTCAATCATGCTAGCCGAGGGGTTATGGGAGTTGTACTATTAAAAGGAATCTTTCCTAAGCCTTGATTTTAACATTTCTTTGTTCTCAAAACACCTCTGGAGAGGAGAGCTTGTTGACTTCTTTAAATTTGAAATCTCTAGCAGATCTGTTGTGTTAAGCATTCAGGTGAGCACTCCTGCTGTCATTCTTAATCATGAAAAAATCCATTCTCTGCTTGTGACTGCTGGTGTCCCCCCCCCCCCCCAGGGGTGGTGGTGTATTGCTTGGCTTGTCACTGGTTTGATTTCCCCCCCTCAAGTCTCACACCTGACCAGTATTATATAAATGTAGGCCACTGGAGTCCAGTGAATCTTGCTCATGACAGCTGTAATTGGGCCAGTGAGGAGTTATGGAATCATACTGTGGTTTGGAGATCAAATAACCTGAGCAAACTCCCATAATTACCGCCATATGTTTGTGACAGAAGCCGCTCTTCCAAGCAGATTGAAGCAGGCATAGACCAAAAAGAACAGCTGAGGGAAGCAATAGCTTCCAACCTTCCTGGGTTCAGGTGCCTTGTTTGCTTAATCTTTTGAAGCTGAAACACCTCCAAGAACAGACACTGTGACGTACTCAAGAACAGAACAAAAGGTAGCCTTGTCACAATAGAGTACAGAAGCTGGCTTCTAGGCTTTCCTGAAGAGATGGGTTGAATGTGCTAGGGTAATGTATTTATTAGCTAGGCACTGCCAAAGAGTTGTGTTGTAAATACAGAGCGGCTAACATGGCCTTCACAGTGGAGAAGCAAACTCTGTCCTGACCCCTGGCTCCATACCACTTTACTCCAGTGCAGTGAACTTGTAGGAGAAGAGCTGGCCAGTGTGGTCTTGGGCATGTTACATGGTCCCAGAGCACTCCCAAAAGAAGTACAGTGTACGTCTGTGTACTGTAGACTTGGAAAACATGGCAGCAGGCTGTTTGATGCAGATGCGAACATAAGACTAAATTCTCCAACAGTTCTAAAGAGATGCTGTCTTCTCAACTGTTGAACCCAACAGTTGAGGCCAGATCGAAGGCTATATAGTGAACATGTGCTCAAGCAACATGAGTTTCCTTTTGCAATTCCATCTTGGAGCTTCCAGATTTGCTTGAGAGGATCCACCACATTAGTGGAGTAATTTTAGCTCTGTTGTTGAGGATGGACAGAGGGTCATTCTAGCTGCTCTTTTGGTCGCTTGAAGGATAGCCTTGATGCTGCCCACCTTCACCCAAGCAGCACTTTTACAAAACCATGGAAAGGTCCATTCTCTCACTCATTCTTGGGTGTTATATATGGTGCTATTTGTCCATCATGATCTTCTGGTGTCTACACAGGAGGACACAGATCAGTATAAATGAATACTGTTCTGGCATCAGAAATGACATCAATGGAAGAACATTTCATCCTCCCAGGGCACTCTGCTGCCATGTCCAAGGTTGCATCTAACACAAAGGAACATCAAAGCAAGACTACAGCTGTTAAATTACTAGATTGAAATGTAGCTAAATCTTTGAGCCTCTAAATGTACTGGCTTTGTTTGGGCTTGAATAGAGACAATGGCTTTGTGTGTTGTTATTGGTATACATTTAGGTAACAGAGCTATCTTGCTTTGATATTGCCATTTAGTACTGTGGGGGATTGTTAATGGGCTTATCCTATTTACATCTGAGCAGTCAGTAAAATGTTGTTTCATGATAATTTGGGTCCTCTGGTTTCCTCTTTTAAATTAGCATCCAAGAATATTCTTCCCAACTCAGAAGAACATTTTTTTGTACAAGACAAAGTTTGTAATGGAAGAAAATTGCCTCTCTGGAAGATCCTGCAGGATCTTTAATGTTTTGTTCTTCTTTAAGCAAACAATTCGGTGTGCACGTTCTGTCCAGAAAGTTATACTCAGCTGTCAGTGATGGGGACCATTAAGCCCTAGTGATGTTGGTGATGTTGTCGTATTGAAAAGCCCATTAGCTATGTCCCAGGGATGCTGGAAATGGCCACATGTTCCCCATCCATGTTCAAGCCGTGCACAAATTCCTTCTCAGGTGTCACTATCTTTAATTTTACCAATACGAATACCAGTAATATTAAACTGTAAACTATGGTTTGTATTTGTTTAATGTACTACACAATTTCAAGACAGCTTTAAATTGCATTTTATTTTCTGCCATATACTGTAGAATAGATCCTTGCTGCATTCTGCTACCTGTGAACAAAAACTTTTGCATCTGGTCTTCTGTCAGTTTTTATGAGGGTTCTCACAGTTGCAAGGATTTTAAAACAAATTGTTGCAGGCTACTGCTTCATTTCATTGACATTTTAGAATTAGAAGCAATGGTTGAATTATTTGCATCTTCTTGACAAATGTTCCCTCTAAGATGTTCACTTGCATGCATATGCAGAGATTCATTAATGCCATGCAGTGGCAGCTGGTGTTCAGTGCCCATTTACTACTGGGTTTCAGATGAAACCTTGCCCCCCCCCCCAAGCGTACAGGGCGAAGGTCCTATGCAGTGGGAACAAAAATCCGGGGAAATGTTTTTCTTGACTAATTGGACATTCCTGTGTTTGCCGTATGTGAACATATAGAATGCACAGCACAGTGGAGAAAACCTGTTTTGATTTGAAATGTTTAAAATCAGGTCCTTGTCTCCCCCCCCCCCATGGGTGAAATTACTATAGCTGTCCAGATAAATACAAACAGGTATTGTTTTGCAGAAGTTAGCAGGGGTGCAGACAGGACACTGTAAAAAGACCTGTCCTTTTACTCCATACGTCTGAAGAAGTGGACGAGTCTACAAAAGCTCACATTAAAAATATAACAATTGGTCTTTAAGGTGCCACTTTTTTGTCTTTTTTTTTTTAAAAAAAATTTGGGTTTGGTCTGATATATTTTCACAGACTGACATGGTTATCCCTTCTAAAGTGCTGCTCAGAGACCACTTGCTGCCCAGAGACCATTTGGTAGTGTGGCAGCTAATTTTTTTTTTGTAAATAAAATAATATAAAATAGAGGGACATCCTTTAGATCCGGGCTGTCCAACTTTGAAGCCAGCAGGTGACCTTTGATGGCGTGTTGTGCAGGCTTGCTTTAGATTGTCCGTTTTCACTGGGGCCATATTTCTCTTCATCTCTTTTCATTTTTTTCCCCAAGTGACGTAGTGCTTATCAGAATCAGCACTAACTTGGGAAAGGAGGGAGGGAGAATAAATACTGTTTGGAGATTGATGCCTCCGTGACTCTCTCCTTTCAGAAAGTGGACAAAAGTGATGCTATTGGAAGAAAAGAGACTATCCCGCAATTGAAAGAAGATGATGACCCTCACTTATCTTTACATCATAAAGGGCCTTTTTACACGAACCCTAAGATCCGCTGGTCCCTTAAATTCGGACCAGAGATCTTGAGGGTTCGTTGCTGTTCCTCCATCCCCACCCGCTCCGCACTTCCTTGCTTCTGTCTGCGTGAGGGGAGGGAGGGAAAAAAAGCCTTTAAAAGGGACAAAAGAATGCATTCTTACCTCCGGTGCTGGTGGAAGTTGCTCTGAGCGCCGGTTACTTCCTGGTTCCTCTTAAAGGGGCGGGAGGCAAAAAAAAAAAAACCAACAAAAAGAAGTGAGGAGAGCCTGACACTCTCCGCATCAACATTTTTCACTGTCCCAGAGCAGGTACAAGAAAGCTGCGCTGGGACACGCTAAAGTGGGCGGGGTCGCACTTAATTTCCTGTTAACTCCGGAGCTGGTGGGGAAACATTTTTAAGCTCCGGAGCTGGGAGCCATTTGCGGCGGAACTTAGGGGTCGTGTATAAACGCCCATAGTGATCAGGTTTTAATTCAATTTATCTACCCCAAATCTGCCACAAAGGGGGGCACACGCATAAATGATCAGTACACTTCCCTCCTTTGTTTGAAGAAGGGGAAGGACATTTGTGGAATAACATTTTGTACAAATGATAGAATATTTAAGAAAATATCAAATGTGCGTAGCAGATGCTGTTGAGCCAGGGGAGAGTGTTGGAGGGTAAAGACATGTGTCCTTTGTAGCATGTGTGACCTTCAACTCGTTTGTTGCCTTCATGTGCATGGAATGCTGTCCCATCATCAATATTGAAGAAAGATTTATAGGCCAAACTCTTCAGACTCAGTCCATAGTGGGGGAAAGGATGATTTCGTCTTTCACCACCTGCAGCAAAATATTTTGGGCTGTTCCTATTGTCACATGCCGAGATCAAGACCCAGCTGCCTGATGATTACTCAGATCACCAGAAGATAGTTCTCTTGCAAGCATTTTCTCTTAAGTTGCATAAGTACTTGCATTCATCATTATGTCATTTATGTTGGTTGGAAGTCACTCCAGAACAACTTCCCCAAATTGCTTTCCCATTTATTTCCCAAGTCAAATTGATTTCAAATATGTTAATTTTAACCAATTTCCTAAAATTATCGTTTATATTACAATTAATTATGGTTAAGGGAAAAATGCTAACCTGTAAAAACTTCTTTTCCCTAATTGGGTAACATATAAATATAACATATATATATTTTGTCTTCTAGGCAAGAGCAGGTCTGCACTCTGTATCAGAACATCAATATAGTGGAACCACGATTAATTCAACCCTATGAACATGTTATTAAAAACTTCATTCATGAGATCAAGCTTCAGAGTATAGAGATGGAAAACTTAGCTATAGCTGTAAAAAGGTAAAGTCACTTGCTTCACATGTTTCAATATATTTGTGTTCCTTCAAGTTACATGCTGTCAGCATTAGCAATGTTCGTTAGTATGCTTGCAGCCAGTTCCACCCTAATTTGTTGATGATTGTGCTGGATCTGTTAAGGATGCTTTTTAAACAACAACAACAACAACACATTATAGTAGGACCCGCATATCCAAGGGGGATTGGTTCTGGGCCGCCCCGCAGATACCGAAATCCACGGATAAGAGCAAACACTTATCAGAGGTTGATGGCAGTGACAGGAGTAGTGGGGTGAAAACTTTTTTCCCTGATCACCCCACCACCCCTGCTGGGCTGGGTGGCATGAACGCTAGCTGCTGCACAGTGCGGGCCGCCACCCAGGAAGCTCACACAGCACACACCCCAGCTATTCAAGCTTCCTGGGTGGCCGTGCTGCCCAATGGGGCTGGTGGGGTGTCGGGGGCAAAGGGGCTGGGCCGCACAGCACAGCTTTTGCCCCCCAGCACCACCACCCTGCAGGTTGTCAACCACGGATAACTGAATCTGTGGATGGTGAAGCAGCAGATTAGGGGGTGCTACTAGTAGGACCCCTGTATCAACTGATTCATTAACCAGTGATTCAGTTATCCACAGTTGGCAGAGGAAACAGCCTCAAAGTAAGCTACTGTTACAAACAGCAGCTGTAAAGCAAGCTACTGTTGTAAAACAGTAGTTGTAATGCAAGCTACTGTCACACACAGCAGCTGTAAGGCAAGCTACTGTCACAAAACAGCAGTTTTGGGGGAGGTTCAGCAGGATAAACAGCAGCTGTAAAGCAAGCTCCTGTCGGAAAACAGCAGCTGTAAAGCAAATTACCACCACAAAACAGCAGTTGGGGTTTGGCGTTCTCTCTTATCCACAGTTTTCATTATCCACAGGAAGGCCTGGAACCAATCCCCAGCGGATAGCAGGGTCCTCCTGTATTGTAAACTGCCCAGAGAGTTCTTTAAGCACTATGGGGTGGTATATAAGCAGGACAATTTGCTTTCTAGTCACAATTTTCTGCAGCCACATGACTGTAATTTCAGGTCCTCCAGAAAATGGAACAATGTAAGTTAAACTGGTATCAGAATTCTGTAACTGTGTGGTGTTGATAGACTTAAGAGTTTTTAGCAACAGCAGCAGCAACAACAGATTGTAGTACTTTCAAGGCATTCTTCTGAGACATCATAACTGTTGAAGTTCTTCTATCCGGCTATCATGAAATACCTTGCAGCTCATGGCTTTTGCCTTAAAAACAAAGCAGAACTTACAGGAAGAAAGAAAATAATTGATGTTTATAGGCTGTTTATTAAAGCTGGTTTGGCATGATTAGAACAGTATGACATATGTGACTTCTGGAATTTGCTTGACATTTTCATTCATTGGCCTTATCCTTGTATAAATTTACTGTCCCTTGTCCTGAAACAGTATTTTTGGGTCTGGGCTGATTGAACTGTGTGCATACATGGCCATAGAAAATTAATTAACTTTAAGATTGAACTGTGTGCATACATGGCCATAGAAAATTGATTAACTTTAAGATGAAACAGATCATGTATTTTTCCCCAGATACATTTGTTGTTGATTGTTTATCTGAATGTTTACACTTTAGAGCACAAGATAAGGCAGCAATGCAACTTAGCGAGCTAGAAGAGGAGATGGACCAAAGAATACAAGCTGCAGAACATAAAATCAAGAAGGAGGTAAATTTCTCTTGCTTCTTCCGCTATTTTAGGAATGGTCTCTTTTCTTTTTCTTTTTCTAAACAATTAATGACTAAGGGTACATCTGCAGTGCCAGAATAACATGCTCTTTGGATTTCTTTTGGTACTGTTTGGTTTACACAGCTTCCACATGTTGCTTTGACTTGGAGATATTCCATTCCTTCCATTTTTACCGCAGTCCTGCTTTGTTTTGTTACGATGGCATGGTTGCGGGGTTGTTGTGTTTCTGTGGCATGATTCAGAGTGCTGTCGCTTAGCTTCTTGGGTAGCCTGCTAACGAAAATAGAGTTGTTGGCAGTGTTATCTGAGAGGGCAATCCCGTGATGTATTAATAGGGACCCCTTACACTGTTTTCCACTTGTCTTTTAAATGTTTAAATATATATTTAACTATTGATGCAATTCTATTCCATATAAATGAGATAGATTGGCAGGAGTGTACCATGCTAGGTAGGTGTGTTACTGTTTCACTATGTCACTTGTTTTACGTAACAAAAGAAATGTTGCTGATCTTGCTGAATGATGGCTGTGGGAAAAGGCAGGGAAGGAATAGGAAGGAGAGTGTCATTAATGGGGGACAAATTGGGGCAATCCAAAGACCTGTCTGCATATTTCTTGTGCGGGGGGGGGGGGAGGGGAAACATCAATCAGTCTGAATGGAAAGATTTTTCAAGTGAGATATAAATTAGATTGCATATAACATACAATTATAAGTTACAGATTTGCCAGCTTTGAGTACCTAACCTAAGTAAGATTAACCCGTGCTTTCAAGTTTACCATATATTTTACAGTATGTCACCTGAAAGGTGGGTTGATTAGAGTGGCCTTTGCTGCCAGGTGGGCAGCAAAAGCAAGTAAGTAAAAGTAATCGTTCTGGTTTTACCTCTTAAAATCAGCCATAACTGGTTATAATATTCTTGCTGAGTTATTGAGAACCCATACAAAAGTATGCAATCTCAATCTACAAATGTGCATTTCTGATTACGGACTCCTTTCAAAACAACTGTTTTGCACAATCATTTGGTTTCTGTGTGATATGTTTGTAAGGACAGTGTACTTTTTGAAAAGTAAGGGCTAAACTGCTCCAGGGATTGCTTAACCAATTGTATTGATCTGTAGGTGTTGAGGACTTTGAACTGCTACATAAATAAATTAGTATTAGAGACTATAACAATCAAATATCTAGGCTATTTTTCTCCAAACTGGTTTCCGCTAGATTAGTGGTGGTGAACCATCAGCGCTCCAGATGTTTTGGACCAAAACTCCCAGAATTCTAAGCCTAGATTGCAAATGACAAAAGACTGTGGGAGCTGTGGTCTAAAACATCTGGAGTGCCAAAGGTTTGCCATCAATATTCTGTTTTAGATGCCAGCTTCCATGGCTCCAGCTAGGTACACCAGTGGTGAGGAATGTTAGAAGTTGTATGTAGATGGAAGCATGGAAAAGCCTAGTCTAGAAAGATGACTATCTGTTAAATCAAATAGAATCACATAACAAGAGGGTGGCTCAGGGTGACTTACTCCTCTTATCTTCTGAAATTATACTTATCGTACTGTATAAGTACTTCGAAACAGCATGACACCCCAAATGTAAATGCAAGGCCATTGTGATATTTACCTTGTGGGATAGTGCTGGCTGTAAATTTTAATGGTGACCAAGCACATTGCTGTCGCTGACACTAGACTGACTTATGACACAGTGTGACTGTGCTTTGTGTACTGTACAGCATAGCAGTCTTATACAGCCATCGTAAATGCAACTTTAAACACAGATGCCTTAAGGTGGGCCCCTAATATTTATGGTTATGCAGGGAATAGATGAGATGTGCTCCTCCCACATTACAAAAAATTGCTTATGTCCAGATCTTGGGAAATTATTTGTCTGGTTTGCCATACCTGAAATCCTCCTGGCCCTGTCAACCTATCAAGTAAGTCTTGCTAGTTCTGCCCAACTCAGCCCTTTGTAACTTGACTCAAATGTTGTAGGAAAAACGGAAAACAGAAGAAGCACTCAATGATCTCAAGCACCAGTATGAGGTAGAAGTTGGAGACCTCCAAGTGACAATAAAAAAATTGAAAATGGTATGTAGTATTGAATATATGACTGGGTATTGGTGACAGATATCTTAAGGCCTAATTCTTTGATAACCCTCTGCCATCTTTGAATTAAATAAGAGGATTCATTGAGAAGAACACTTGGATATAGGAGCTGTACTTCCTATTGGAAATTTGTTTCGATAGCTGTTATATTTGTCGTCATCCTGGAAATACTCTTGCAGTGTGGAAAGTAACTGGCTGCAAAGACGAGGGTAGCTGGGGAGCTGTTGCTTCAGTAAAAAAGTAAGATTAGGTTAAGCACTGGGCCTGATGTTCTTAGGAATACTACAAATCGGAAAAGTCACTTTTTTCCTTACTTACTAAAACTGCCAGAATCTTTGGATGGTTCTAGTAATTATAGTTCAAGGAGGTAACTTCTCCCAACTCTGATGGAGGCACACCTTTTAAATGCTCATGTGTTTACCTCACTTATGTTTAGGATGCAATATGTCAGCCTGTCTGTTTATTCCTCTGAATGGGCTCCTCGATATTTTCCCTAGTTTTCTTTTCTGGATACATCCCCATTCTGCTTTGATAAACGCTACTCATGTAGTCCTCAGAAGTTTCTTTGATGCCAGATGTCATCAGCTGCTTAAAAACAACACCTACGGCACTGAGTTGAGAACACAGCTTTTAGAGAAGTACTATATGTACAGTACAGTGGTCCCTTTTATAACAAACAGTTTGTATAACATAAAATCTGTACAACATAAACAATTCCGGAGATAGGGGAAATTTGCTTAACAGAATTGCCTATGGGGCAATCCGTACAACATAAAAATGGGATTACTCCATTTTCAATGCATTCCTATGGGAAATTTGTATAAAGGAAAATTTGCTTAACAGAATTTCATTTGAAATGAATTAATTCCTTTATACAAGGTACCACTGTATTAACATCAAGAAGTACATGCACTGATTGATGCTTAAAGCTACTTAAACAGGCTACTTAAACATATTTTAGTTTAGTTGGTTTTGTCTATCCCAGCCTTTTTCTTGCTGGAGTTTTGTTTGTTTGCATGAATGCTGTTGTTGTATTTTATCCTTTTAAAATTTATTTTGTTTGGGGTTTTTTTGGGGGGGGGTCTAGTTGTTTTGTTTTATAATTTGTTGTAGACTGCCCAGAGTTCCTGAGGGAAGTTGGGTGGTTAATAAATACAAATATAAATAATAAATAAAAATTATAAATAGGGACTTACGCTACTCACCTGTAATGAACATGAACACCTCTTTTCTTTCTAACCAGTTAGGGAAGCTCTGTAAATTGAAAACCTATTGGTTATTTGTCTTTCATGATAGTGGTACATTATGAGCAGCTGGCGTTTGTAGGAATAGGTCGGCTGGCCTGTGATATTCTGTGGATGAGTAAATTTGAGAATCTTATTTTGATCCTGCCTCAGGGGCTTTTAGGAAAAAATCCCCTCCCCCAGATGAGTTCCCACTACACTTTCAAACATGGTTTGCTTCCTTTCCATCGATCTCTGTACAGTATTATGAGTTATTCAAATATACTTTATAATAGCAAACACACTTCCTTTACTATTTCAGCTTGAAGAACAATCCAGGAGCATTAATCACAAAGAAGATTTAGTGCCACTAAAGATGAGAATACATGAGCTGACCCTGGTATGAGTATCTTACAACTTCTCAGCTTTGGGTGGTAATGCAGTCTGTCTTTCTTGACATAAGGGGTGCTTCGCGTCCTCTCGTAGTTAAGGGATTTGCAGGAGAATGACATTTTCTTCAAAATTGTCACAAGTGTCGTAGTCTGTCTAGCATTTTGAAGACAGAAGGATCTACAATTCTTTTTGACACTGGGTATACAGTATTGAGTTTATGTCTGTTCACATATAATTTTTGCATACTAAGAACAGCATAACCTGAGATGCAACAAAATGGGGTGAAGTTAATCAACCTGTTTTCTTTCACTTTGTTACTGGATATAGTTCCATCCTGTTGACTCCATTCCTTAATTAGTGAGACTTACTTTTGGCGGAAAAGCATGTAGCAAGGAAGAGCACTGGGCACCATATATAACAGTACTCCAGGAGAAAGAAAATGATGTGTCCTATGGCACCTTAAAGGCCCACAAATTATTTACTTAAGAATTTTTGGACTTCAGCCTACTTGAGCCAAGAAACCATGGATCGCAATCCTGAATACATCCTAGATATACTTGTGGGGAAAAATAGAGCTGAGGAGGTTCCTAATTTAGGATGATATGGTATAATTCAGGGGTGAACTGGAGATCCAGTTCTTTTGTTCCGGATCAGTGGTTCTCAATCTTTTTGGAGTCACAACCCATTTTTGATAATAGCCAAGTAATCTGTGACCTCCCACCACAGTTGCCAAAATATGCCATCATTATAGTTCCCCGACATGGCGGCACCATGAATGCAGCAGCTGCTCACCCTTGCGCTACTCCTGCTCCTGCCCCTGATTCTGCTGCCATCACCAAAACTGGGCTGAGAACTGGCTGGAGGAGGTTGAAGACAGGGAGAAGGGAAGGCAGAGGACTTTGAAGGTGGTCCAAGGTGTGGAAGGACATTGCAGTACCCAGGAATCGAGCAAAACCTTCTTGCAGGGAGGATCCCACCCCACACCCCACACCCTTGAGAAATAGGAACAAAGCTCTGCACCCGCTGCAGAGGAGGGAAGCTATTTGGTTTTGTCTCCCTCTCCTGAGGGTTTGTTGTATATATATATATAGTTTTTCCCTTCTCATTTTCATTCATTCCCATTTTCCTATCTATCTTCAATTTCTCTGAAAATGCCCCATCCTAGCTAAAATCCCTTTTTGGTGGAATTGACAGCAAGTACATCTTTATGCTCACATTTTTTTTTTTTAAAAAATAATTTTTTTATTTTTGGTAAAAAATAGTCCCAGTCATCCCTTCTCTGAAAGTAGAGGCTTCTTTCTCCTGCAACCTCCTCCCCATTCTCTCTCTCTCTCTCTCTCCCCTCTCTCTCTCTCACACACACTCACTCACTCACTCTCTCTGTGTGAGAGAGATAGAGAGAAGAGGGAGGAATTTATTGGACAAGACTTGCAATATATATTATATAAGGTCGCTTACAACCCTGAGAAAACACTTTTTAATCTCTTTGGGGGGGCCATGCCCCCCGCCCCAGGTTGGGAAACACTATTCTGAATTGTAATCATCTTGGTTGTTTTCTTAGGAAAACCAGAAACTTAAAAAAGAACTTATGGAGGCACAGACAAATATAGCTTTCCTTCAGAGTGAATTAGATACCTTGAAAAGTGATATTGCAGATCAGAGTTTGAGTTCAGAAAGGTAAGATTCACCAATGGTTGTATCTGTAGGAAACATTTTTCTGTAAATTATGCGTATACAGTGGTGTGTGCTAAAAGAAAATGATTGTGTTAATTTTGCTTTGTAGAGACCTAGACATGATCAGAGGATACACCGAAGACAGAGATAGCTTGGAAAGGCAGATAGAGATGCTACAGTAAGATGCTGAATAATTTGCTTTTTTTTTTTTAAGAAATGAATTTTAATTCTTAACATTTGAGTGCCTTGGGTAAAATAACAGGGAAGAACAGAGGTCTCTGTCGCTGTTGTGACAGAGCACTCTAACTTGCATGTGAGTCAATCCGTTTGACATATGACTTACTTTGACCAGATTGTTGTATCATCTGCCTTGACTTTTTATCACCATAGATCTTACAGTGGATTTGGCCCCAGGCTGTAGGATGTTCAGGATTACTTAGAACGGGCTTCTGCACCTGTTGCAAAATGTAGGGGAGGTGTGTGAGTTTCTCCCAAGGTGGGATGGGCCATCAAGAGCCGCTAGTAAATTTGGTTCACAAGGTGGGAGGTTAAAAAATTGATAAATTTCCTTATTGTTCCTGATCAGCAGATTTATACTGAACTATTATGTCACTAGACTGAATCAAATGCAAGAGGACCCTCTTGATTAGCTCCTTCCTCTCTGCTGGGTTTTATAATGTCAACAGATTAAATGTGAATACTGTTTGTTTTTCCTGGCTTATTTTTTTAGATCAGCTAACAGGAAGCTTCACGACAGCAATGATGGCTTAAGAAGCGCTCTAGAGAATAGCTGGAGCACATACAACAGATCTCTGGTAGGCATTAACACAACCAAAATTTGTAAATACTTGCACAGTGGATACATGCCTGAAGGCCAGTCTGGTGATAAAACGAGGACTCAAGAGGCATAGATTCAAATCCCTGTTTGGCCTTGAAAGCATGCACATAACACACACATAAATATTTGCTGTTGGCATGCCAAGGAGCTTAATTGAAACCATACAGCTTTCTAGGATTCCCACCAAAATAATAAAATCCAAGATCCTGTGCATGTTTACATTATGTATGCAGAATTTTCCTTTGAGGTCACGGGGACTCTCCCTGCCAATGCATATCTGTGTCACTGGAGACTAACAGTACATCCTATGCATGTTCACTTGGAATTTCAGTAGAATGTTCTTATTGCTAGGCGGGCTTAGGGTTGCAGACTGATAGTTGCGTTTGGCAGGTCTTGGAAAAGCTATGGGTTACAGAAGGTCACAGAATCACCTGGCTGTGCTGGCTGGTTGCTAGCTGTAGTCCAAAAATGGTTTGAGATTTCTTCCTAAATATAACAGAGGTACTTTTGGGTCTGCCTCCAAGAGTGTACATGTGATGGTCTGAAAGAGAGAGCAGTGTTTTTCAGTTACATATGACATTTTTTTAAATTGCTGAGCAAAGGATCACTATAACAGGCTCTACAGTCAGGATTCGATTACTGATTTACATTTGCGTAAGGGAAATCACATACATTTTGGTAGCAGATTGCTGCCACCGATTGCTACCTGTGTTCCAGTTGTGTGGTTGGGCATGTGTACACAGGCAATTTGTTGCCAAGAGTTACATAGATTTTCTTATGCAAACGTAATAGGTTCTCCATCGTGTCCTCCATGAATCCACACCACTGGGTTCTCAGGCGCGACACGCACGATGGCACCAGAAAGACTTCTAAGCAAGGAAGCAGATCCGTTAGTCTTCGCCCCACTGCCCATGCTCCCTTGCGTTCCTGCCTAAACGCCCCAGTTCCCTCTAACTGCCGCGTTAGATGGTTCCGAAAAACTTCGCGCCGTTAGTCTCAAGATTCTTCTCGTCCTTTTTTCTCTTTTATGGCCCAACGGGCCCCCTTCAAGAAGTGTGTTCGCTGCGGGGGGGAAATTCCCTTTTCGGGACGGGCACTCCCGCTGCTTGTATTGCCTGGGGGATACCCATTCCCCAGGCTCCTGCCCTCATTGCAAGAGCCTGAGTTCGCTGGCCCTTAAGTATAGGAGGCACAGACTCAACACCTACCTCCTTGAAAAGTCTCTGCAGCCCAGACGACGGCGGATCCCCCGGAGAAATCGGTGCAGAAAAAAGCTAAGTCCAAAAAAGCCGCTACTGAGGCCTCGGTACCTAAAAAATCCCGCTGGGATAAGTCTCCATCCCACCAGACGTCCCCGCCTCTGTCTCCGAACCGTCCTAGTTCTTCGCTGGTATCGCTTTGTTCATCGGATTCGGCATCCGTAGCGGCGTCCATCCCGGCGCGCCAGGACCATCGGCCGGAGCTCGCGACTTTATTCGTGAATGCTTCCCTTCCGCGTCCGACCCCAGCGACCCAGATGTCCATGGCCATGCCACCGCCGCTGACCGCCTTTCATGGCTATTCCGGACTGCTCTGGCAGGGCCCGGTACCGCCCTTGCCGTCGCTTCCGGAAGATAGTGCCTATCCGGAGCAACCCGCCTGGAAGCACTCCTCTAAGCGTACCGGAGAGGCCTCTTCTCCGCCTCTGGTCACAAAGAAGTCCCGCCGCAATACCGACTCAGCGGCACTTCCCAGGGACCCGTCCCAGTCGCGATCTTTGGCTTCCATACCGTCTCTATCCAGTCCTTGGGGATGGCTGCCGGAACCGTCTGCGTGCCCGCCGGGACCGTCCGCTTGGCCATTGGGACCATCAGGACCAACCTCTTGGCCGTCGGGACCGTCTTCCATGATGCCCTACTCCCTTCCGGGCTATCCAATGTTTCCGGGATTCCCGCTGGTACCGTACCCTGCGGGACCCTTTTGGTACCCTCCAGGCCCTTGGTATGATCGGGATGGACCTTCGGAACCAAGGTCTCCCAGCTCTATGGCGCTTCAACCAGTGAAACCTCGCCATCGCAAGCGCTCCAAGGTGGTATCGGACTGGCATCGATCCGCTACCAACCCTCCGTCTCCGTATGATTCAGACTCTTCCTCTACCAGCTCCTCTAATTCTGAGGACGGCGATGGTTCTGATTGTGATGGGGCTACTACGCCGGATTCCAATGTCGCCGGTGAGAGCCCTCCATCATCGGCTGATTCTATAGGCAATTACTCGGAGTCCATTTCCAAGATGGCCACAACCTTGAACATTCCTGTTCATCACCCCACCCTGCAATACTCTGACCACTTGTTTGACCAAATTTCATCGGAATCCACCTCTCCAATACACCTGGGGGGGTCTTGCCTTCCATCCTTGATATGGCTAAGGACTCGTTTAAAAAGATCCCATCTTCTTTCAAGTCTAGGAAGCTAGAGGGATTTTACAGAGTATTTGATGAAGGGGCTCCCTTCCTGGCAAAACATCCGTCTCCGAACTCTGTGGTTGTCTCGGCAGCTCAATTGCAGTCTAAATCCTCTCAGGTGCCCATCCCCCCCTCCAAAGAGGGTAGGAAGATAGACACTATGGCCAGGCAGCTTTATTCTAGAGCTGCGCTCTCCTTCAAGATTGCGAACTACCAAGCCGCCATGGGGGCTTATCAACGGGCGCTTATCAATAAGATTAAGACTGCACTCGACACCGCAGGGGACGCTTCTAAGACCACAGCTCTACCGGCCATTGAAGAAGTCCTCTCCATCACTGCGCAACAGATGAGGTCTGGTCGCCATGCCTCCGATGCCGCTACTAAGGCCATGGGCTCTGCCATCACTTTTCGCCGCCATGCCTGGCTAAGGTCCACTGGACTGTCTGAAGAGTCCAAAAATAAAATTTGCAGTTTGCCTTTTGAAGGTGAGGGCCTCTTTCATGATAAAACAGACGAAATCATGAACGAACACCAAAAGAGCCAGAATACTGCGAAGCGCCTGAATCTTGTCCCCCCAAAGCAGAACCGGCCCTTTTGCTCCTCCTGGAAGAGATCCTTCAACCAGCCCTACCCCAGACAGCAGCAGCGGGACCAGTCCTTCCCCGCCTCCTCTGCCACCATCTTCGCCGGGAAGGACAAGCAGCACAAGGCCAAGTTTCGCGCCTCCACTCGCCATCAGGACAGAAGGGGCCGCAAGGAGTTCTGACTCCACAAGATTAAGCCCTTTCCTCCCAGCGTGACGTCGCATCACCACTGACAGGTGGGTGATGTCCATCATTTCTCAAGGTTACCTGATAGAATTTTCTTCTCTTCCCCCTACTGGCCATATAGTTCCAACTTCCCCTTCCCCAGCGCTTTGGGATGAAGTCTCCAATCTACTCCAAAAGGATGCCATTCGACCTGTTCCTCCAGAAGACTTGCACCACGGTCACTACTCACCTTATTTCACAGTCCCAAAGAAAGATGGAGGTCTCCAACCTATCTTAGATCTCAGGTTGGTCAACTGGTTTATCCCTCCCAAAAAATTCAAAATGGTTACCCTGGAGACCATCCTCCCTACTTCAACAAGGAAACTGGTTCACGGTTATCGACCTCCGAGATGCCTATTTCCATATCTCCATTCATCCTCTTCATCGCAGATTTCTCCGCTTCATCATCTCTGGTCAGGCCTACGAGTTCCTGTCACTGCCCTTTGGCCTTGCTACGGCCCCTCGGGTATTTACCAAATGTATGGCCCCGGTGGCTGCATTTTATCGCACGCAAGGGATAGTGGTCTTCCCTTATATAGACGATTGACTTCTGGTGTCTACTTCCCATGACCAAGCCCTCGTCCATCTTCAATTCACCCTTCAACTTCTACAGGATCTGGGTCTCGAAATCAACTTCAGCAAGTCCAAACTTATTCCAGCTCAGCGAGTGGAGTATATTGGAGCCATCCTGGATTCCCAGCACCAGAAGGCCTTTCCGCCGCCCTCCAGACTTGCAGACATCACCTCCGCCATGAGCCTTTTGCGGCCAAACTCCTTCATACCTGCCCAGTTGGCCCAACGTATCCTGGGGCTGATGTCCTCCACCACCTCGGTGGTACCCTATGCACGTTTGCGCATGAGACATCTTCAACTTTGCCTCCTCACCCAATTCGGCCCAGAACGGGACTCCCAATCCAAACCCATTCTCATCTCCCCTCAGGTTTGGTCGCGTACTCAGTGGTGGCTGAAAGACACCAACCTCCTAGTCGGTTGTCGTTTCCGGCCTTCCTCCCCGACTGTCCAGATTACATCGGATGCCAGCCTCTCAGGGTGGGGAGCGTTCTGTGGCAGTCATCGAATCCATGGCCTCTGGTCCCCTTTGGAGTCCACTCGACATATCAACGAGCTAGAACTCCTAGCTATTTTCAGGGCCCTGAAGGCCTTTCTTCCTCTGGTTCAGGAACAGGTGGTACTGGCCACCACGGACAATACCACGGCCATGTTACTACCTAAACAAACAAGGTGGCACCCACTCTCCTTCGCTCCTTCAACTTACCATCGAACTATGGGATTGGTGCATCCTCCACCAGATCTTCCCAATGGCGATCCATCTTTCTGGAGAGGACAACGACCTAGCGGACCACCTCAGCTGGAATATCTGTATCCGATGAATGGGAGCTCCATCAATCTGTCTTCCGCCTCCTAGTACAGAGATGGGGTCTACCGGCCATTGATCTTTTCGCCACAGAGACAAACGCCAAGTGCCGCCACTTCTGCTCCAGAGCGGGAGCGGGCAGCCAGTCTTTGGGAGATGCTTTCATGTTCAGGTGGTCCCGCCATCTACTGTACGCTTCCCCCCCCATTCCCCTCCTCCACAGGGTACTGGTCAAGCTACGCCACGACAAGGCCAACGCCATTCTGGTCACTCCCTGGTGGCCTCGGCAACCTTGGTTTGCCACTCTGCTCCAGATGGCGCAGGATCATATCTCACTACCCCTATTCGCCACTCTCCTATCCCAGGACAGGGGATGGGTACTCCATCCGCCACCTGAAGATCTCCCCCACCTGAATCTCACAGCCTGGAGGATACGGACTTAAACTCTCGCAGCTGCCAAGCAGCACGAAAGCCTTCCACCCGCAGAAACTGCTTCCTCAAGTGGAAATGCTTTCGTTCATTCACTGCGGCTCATTCGTTCCCTCATGTGAACCCTCCTTTAGTGGTGGTCCTCCGTTTCCTTCTTCACTTAAAACAATCAGGCCTTTCCATGGCCTCACTCCGGGTGTACCTCTAAGCTATTGTGGCCCATCATCCTTTGAACTCGCCAGCTTCGTCGTTTTTTAGACACCCCCGCTTGAAGCTGTTTCTGAGAGGTCTCAAAAACACCTACCCGGACAGACGCCCACTGCCCCCACAGTGGTCTCTCCGTGTGGTTCTGCAGGCCTTGTCCCAACCGCCCTTTGAACCCATGGCTATGGCATCCTTGCGACTTCTGACACTGAAAGTTGCCTTTCTGGTGGCCGTTACGTCAGCCAGGAGGGCGAGTGAACTGTGCGCCCTTCGACATGATCGTCCTTTCCTTCAGTTTTTCCCGGATAAGGTGGTTGCATACCCAGACATTTCCTTCCTCCCCAAGGTTGTGTCCTCCTTTCACCTCTCCCAACCCATAGTCCTACCTGTTTTCTTCCCTTCCCCTTCCTCCTCCTTAGAGCGAGAGCTCCACTCTCTGGACGTTCGTAGAGGACTGGCTTTTTATGTCTCCAGAACTGCTGCACTGAGGAATACTCCTCGTTTGTTTGTTTCCTATGACCCCAGGTTCCAGGGGTCACCTGTTTCTCCACGTTTCTCCAAGTGGATTGTTGATACCATCAAACTTTGTTACCAGTTAACCAATCATCCTCTTCCAGTTGGAATTAGAGCTCACTCTACCAGAGCCATGGTTTCTTCAGCAGCCTTCCTTCGTGGTATACCTATGGAAGACATCTGCAGAGCAGCTACGTGGTCTCAGCCATCCACATTTATTCGCCATTATCGCCTGGATACCAGGGCTAGGTCTGCTGCATCCTTTGGAAGAGTGGTTCTTTCCAATGTCTTGCCGTGACTCCCCTCCACCGGTAAGGTAGCTTGGTACCCACCCAATGGTGTGGATTCACGGAGGACACGATGGAGAAGAACCGGTTGCTTACCTGTAATGGTGGTTCTTCGAGTGTCCTCCGTGAATCCACACCAACCCGCCCGCCTCCCCTCTCGTCACGTCCATCCACTGGTTTTTCTTCAGTGCGGTGTGTAGAGGGAACCAAGGCGTTTAGGCGGGAACGCAAGGGAGCATGGGCAGTGGGGCGGAGACTAACGGATCTGCTTCCTTGCTTAGAAGTCTTTCCGGTGCCATCGTGCGCGTCGCGCCCGAGAACCCAATGGTGTGAATTCACGGAGGACACTCGAAGAACCACCATTACAGGTAAGCAACCGGTTCATTCTGTCCTATGCAGCTAAATAAATGGTAGGGAAGTATTCACTATAGCTTAAGTCAGGCATGTCCAAACTTTGGCCCTCCTGATGTTTTGGACCACAGCTCCCAGAATTCTAAGCTTAGATTGCCAATGGCAAAGGACTGTGGGAGTTGCTGTCCAAAACATCTGGAGGGCCAAAGTTTGGACATGCCGGGCTTTAAGACATTCTAAAATAATGAAGAAATGTCCAACTCTGGGAATAATGTTAGTTAATTAAGGGAATGTTACAAACCAGCTTGTTCCCTGTTGTATTGACAACATTTCGCCCCCTGTGTATGTTTTTCAGCGTCTAACAAATATTTCTCCAGGAAACACACTCCCCAGAAGCAGTCCAAAGTGCAGTGGTGGTCAGTCACCCCAGAATCTTCAGTATGACAGGTAAAGCTGATCTCATTGTCATTTTACCTAGTAAAGATCACAAACTTGTAATGTACTCTGTTTTTTTCAAGAAATACATTAGGAGTTGTGATCCCAAAACAGAAATATGCAGGCTTCAGGTTTGTTGTACTTGTGCCTTTCTGGGAAATGTAAAGAGCATAAGCTTGCCCTGCTAAACTTCCATTAAGTACCAAGAACAGGTAAGTGCATCGATTGGCTGCCTAAGCCAGGCTGATCTCTAGTGGAATTAATGTGATAATCTAGCAGCAGGTGACATTTGTGTGTTAGCCGACTCCAAGGAACAGCTAAATTTGATTTGGTCTCAATAGGATGTGGGACAGAATACAGCTACCACTTTCTCTACACTAATTGTTCCTAAACAGGAGTGCAGTATTTCTGTCTCCAACAACTTTTCCCCTTCAAATTTGTGCTTGGCATAATTAGAAGAAGGCATTCCCCCCCTCCTGTGCTTTCAAAGCAAGGTTTTTTTTTTGCAACATTCTTCTCTTGAAAGCGTTTTTCAATTAAAATAGATATTGATTGTTCCTTATTATGTCCTGAATTGGAAGGACTCTTTTTCATTTTTGTAGAAAAGCTTGGATGAATCCTTCAATGAGTTGCTGTTATGATGTTTTTAATGCTTACATGGTACTGTGCTTTGGGAAATTTGTAACCAGTCGTTTAAATGTAGATGATGATTAACTGTGAGCATTAGACTTGGAATTTGTATGGCCTGTTTATAAAAATACCGTTGGGTCAGCAGATGGTTTATATACCGATTGGCCCAAATGGAAAAAAAATTAAGGCCTATTTTACTGGACAGATCTATTTCTTTTACCCCTTCCCACAACAATATATGTTCCATTGGTTTAAATGTGTCTTATCTAACTGCAGCTTATTTTAACACGATGCCCACAATTTGATTTCAATGTGAGAAAAATATTGACCAAGCTTTGTAAAATGAATTCTTAGAAATGGGGGTGATGAGTGCTCAGGCACTATGTTTGCGAGCATTGGGGAGAAAAATCAGCTGAGAATTCGTTCCCACTCCCATCTCTACTTCAGATCCTCATGAAAAGTGCACTCTGGATGCATCCCTCGATAACCTGTGCTATAGGTGGTTGTTTCTCCATTTGTTCCAATCAGGTCATCACATTCATCTTATTTTGATGAAGACGATTCTTTAGCACTTTGTGATCCTATGCAAAGGGCCAGTTGCGAGGTTGACAGCCTGCCTGAAAGTTGCTTTGACAGTGGCCTGTCTACACTGAGAGACTCAAATGAATACGATTCAGAAGTCGAATCAAAGCATCAAAAGAGTTCTCAAAGGTCACGGTGCCCACAGGAGAGCTTAACAGGCGATGCTTCTGATACAGACGTAAGTTTCAGGATTACTGCATTTTTGAAAGTTTTCCAAGTTATGGCCAGAGGATGTGTGATGTTGGAGACAGGCCTGTTTTGCACAGAGTCCTCTTCATAGATACAACGTATGAAGGAGGCTGTGGTGACCTATAGAGTCAAGGACAGAACCTACACCTTTCAGCTCCTCCTTGTATCAATCTAATGCCAGCCATTTTGTTTAACTAAAAGCTGACAACCTGATTGCGGGCAAGAGTTCCAAAAACAACTGTAATGACACATTGAAACCAGTCATAAATTAGAAGTGGTAAGACAAGTCAGAACTGCTCAGCTATGGAAGGTCACATCATGTTGTTATATTAATTATTTGTAGAAATAACTTCCATGTATGACCCAGGCACCTACTTGTCATTTACTGCCTGAAAACCAGTGGCACTTGGCATGGTGTAAAGATACGCAAGCGGAAGACTGCAGTGCAGGGTGCTACCATGCAGAGTGGCTTAATGAGTATTACTTCTTCCTTGCTGCCATTATTACTACTGGTTGTGCAACCTGATGTTGCACAAATTTAGCACTGCAACGGAATTTCATCCATTGAGTTCCAAACATTTTTTGTAGCTCTCTGTGCTCTGCTACTGTTTTATTATGTATTATCATCATGTTATACATTCTTATATATTCATGTTATATGTGTGTGTGAGTTCATCCACCATTGTTATTTTCCAATTGAATGAGGTTGTGATGGAGCCTTTTAACACTTAGTTATCTGTACAGGTCCCTGATATCCGTGATGAAGAAGTGTATAGTCCTGATGAAGCCAGTACAGTGCTGGACTGGAAACCCACCCACCCAGTCAGCCGAAGCAGCTCCAGGGCTTCAACAAGAAAATGCATCCCAGTCATGTCTCCGCAGGTATTCAGTGCCAGTGCTATGCAGGAATATAGTTTCAAATATTGTTGCTAGTTGCTCTTGAATTTTTGTGGCATACTGCTGAATCTAAAGAAGAAGCTGAGTAAAACTAACTGGAACCCTTTTGGTCACTATTACCGTAATTGGAAATGGAAATCTTCAATAACTGCCCTCTTGCCACGTGTTTCAGTTACATTTCTGTTTCTTAAACCTTGATTGTTTCATGTAGAGGATTAAGGCTTTTTTTATTTAAGGGCTTAAGTACTGCTGTTTAAGAGGCCTAAATCTAGGGTAATGTTAACCATTTGAAAAACAAAGAGCTGTGATTCCAGGCAGCTGTTGCTCTAGAACTTGCATATAATATTTTGCTTTGCGTGGGACAAGAGGAGGAAATCTTCCATTGCTGAAAATCTCCCCTTACTGGTGACATCCTCCTCCTTGCACAACCATCCTGTCACAACCTTTGTATATTTTATTATTAGCCCATCAAAGGTCTTCATTCATGTTGAAAGCAATCCAGTGGTGCTCCTGGAGTAGAAGAATCAGCCAACAGGGTAGTATCATTGCCCAGGAGATGCTTAAATATATTCATAGTCCTCATGTTCTTTAGAGAGGCTTCTTCTGTGGCCTCCCTGTTAAAGTGCTGAAATACTGTCATCTCTAAAAACAAAACTTAAACAGGGAAGTTAGATAACTAGTCATGGTGGCCATAATTCTTTGGGAGTGCAGTCACTGAGCAGATGGCCAGTCCGAAGAAGTTGTAGATCAGTGTTTCTCAACCTGTGGGTCCCCAGATGTTCCTGGACTGCAGCTCCCAGAAGCCTTCACCACTCGCTGTGCTGGAAAGGGTTTCTGGGAGTTGCAGTCCAGGAACATCCAGGGACCCACAGGTTGAGAACCACTGTTCTAGATGCTTGTTCCTGATCTGAAATATTTCAGCTTAAAAGCAGATCCAAACATCTTCCCTTTATGCTTTCGACGTGGCCATTTGAAAACTGGACTTCTTCACTTTTTGAACAGCTGACAAAGAAGCATTACAATTCATACAGCGTTTTGAAACTCACATATGTTTCAAAATACATTTTCCATTGTTCTCTGCAAGAACCACAAAGCTCTGTTGAGTATGTTAGTAATCATGTGGTTCTTCTGGCAATAGAGACCACAGTCTCGCATACAGTTAAGCACCCCTTAATAGGGCAATTGTCTGTCAGACCATTCAGAAGGAAGTCCAATTCAGTATGACTTCCTTACAGTGAGTAGAGCAGCACAGCTCTTACATCCATGGATATCTGTTGAACAGTTACTGCCACATATTGATCATAGTTTGTATTCTTTTATAAATCCTGATTGATATAAAGTATAATTTTTGCCCTCCTTAGCCTGGATGATTGAGATCTAGGATGCCTATTGTATATACAGAGTTATGATGAGGTTTCCTGTGTTTTATGCAGTGGACCCTCCTATAACAAGTGGCTTGTTTAATAGAAAATCGGCTTAAAGGAAAAAAAATTCTGGAGATAGGGGAAAATCACTTAACAGAATCGCCTATGGCAGGCATGTCCAAACTTCGGCCCTCCTGATGTTTTGGACCACAACTCCCAGAATTCCAAGCCTGTATTTCCAGCGGCAAAGGACTGTTGGAGTTGTGGTCCAAAACATCTGGAGGGCTGCAATTTGGACATGCCTGGCCTATGGGGTGAATCCGTACAACAGAAAAACGGTCCGATTAGGGATTAATCCGTTTTCAATGCATTCCTGTGGGAAATTTCTACAAAGGAAAATTTGCTTAATGGAATTTCATTTGGAACAAATTAATTCCTTTATACAAGGTACCACTGTACTTCACTTTGGCATCTGTGTGGGTTGCACATGTAGCTTAGTGATGATACTAGGATATATTAGAGGAGTTTAGTATGCTTTCACCACGACAATCTGGTGTTTCTATGTGTTTGTCATATTTAGTCGGACTCCATAGATTCGAACTCCAGATACCCAAGCTCGGAAAAGGCTTACAAGATTGTCCTTGCTGGGGATGCAGCAGTTGGGAAATCTAGCTTCCTCATGAGGCTCTGTAAAAATGAATTTCGAGGGAACACAAGTGCAACTCTAGGTATGTACCTCGTATTTCCCTTCTGTGGGCATCACCACTTGTCTTGGCAGCCATGAATTCTGCCTGCATCATTTAGGATAGGAAGGACAAACAGGTGGAGACTGGAGTTTTGCCATTTTAATTTATAAACGACATCTCCTCCCAGTAAGCCTGCTCTTTATCATTCTTTGGCTGAAATTCTACAGTAAGTCTCAACTAGAATAGACCTATTGAATCAGTGAAACCTATGGGTTGACTCTCCAAAAATGCACTGTTATGACTTACCACTGTTGTGTCTTGCTGTTCCTCCAAGTGCTGGGAAGACATGGCTTGCTATCTTTCTTGCACTCTAAGAAATTATGTGAAGGAAGGTTATGCTGAGATGAAGTGCCTTACCAGAAACTATTGGTTGTCTTCAGTGGGTGAGGAAGGATTCAGATCCAAGCTACTACTAGACAAGACATTTGCCTATCCTTGGCTTTTTATAACTCATCCTTCAGGTTATAGTTCAGATAATTACAACCTGTATACATGTCCATTTTCTAAAAAATAAACGATAAAGAATCTCTGCAAAAAAAGTTGGTTTACAATCTGTAAATGCCTCACCTAGTATGTGCCTCCACGGAAAATATTTAAGTTGACCTTGCCGTTATTAGCAAACTATCACTGTGTTGTTATTGACTTGTAACTGTATTAGTAGTGTAGATTTTAAGTCATACCCTCAAAAATACATACACATTTTTTCACTTGTTAAAAACAGACTTTAAAATTACGTAGAAGTATAAAAATATAGTAATAACTGTATGGTGTAAAGTCAGTTTTGACATAATGTTAAACCTCTCAGATTTTTAAGGATAAAGAACTCAGAAATTGTTCCCAGGTTCCTCCTTCTGCTGGTGCTCTGGAACCATATAGTTTTGTTGAAGGCGGCACAGGTAGCAGGGCATATAACAACATTAGCCATGAATTTTCTGAGTGATTTTGGTTAGCTCCTAAGAGATGCAATAGGGGTTTGAACTTGTAGGGTTGTACTAAATAGTAGAACCTACAGTAACAAAGGTAATCAAAATCTTGATGGTAGCTTCCTGCTGCTAAAGTGTATAGTGAGAATCAGCCAATCCAAAAATATTTTTCTCCATTCTTCTAAACATTTAGTTCTGTGACTTAACATATCTTTTCATATAGGAATGGGCACAAATTGATGGTTTGGTGGGTTTTTCTTACTCATTAGCAGCTAAACGAACCAGCAGTTTCTAGCCTCGCCTCCTCTGATTGGCGCCCTATTATCATCAGAGACAGTGCCCTAGCTTTCCTGCCCCTACGGACACTAACTCTGTGTGGGTGCCAGAGGAGGTGGAGATGAGAAGTGTCACACACTTATTCACCTGCTAAATGAACTGGCATGAACAGCTGAACCAATGATTTGTGCCCTTCTCTATTTTCATAACATGGTTCCTATTGTTGCACAGTGGCCAAAATCCTATTCTCTTAACATCCACGGAAGCAAATGGTGCAATGTCTAGCAGCTTCAGAACTGATAATTAACCAATCCCCATTTGGATTTCTTTGCTGAATTGAAACCCAAGGGCCCATCTGAAAATCCAAACAAGGTTTTGTTGATTTGCAGCAAAACCTCTCAGAAAGCTATGCAGATGTAACTAAGCAAACAGGATCTTGGGCACTGTTTTGTGTCTGATTCTTCTAAAACCACCGCAAACATTGAGTTCTTAAGTTCTTAAGAAATCTATTGCTTCGCTCTAATTGCTTTTTGCTCTAATTTGGTTTATATCAGATAGTTGTTTTATCTTGCTAGATCTTTACCATAGTCTTCTTCTTTGAATAGTTTTAATGGCTTTTTAAAATTTCTTCTAAGGGGTTGACTTTCAAATGAAGAGGCTCATTGTTGATGGGGAACCGACTGTGTTACAACTGTGGGACACAGCAGGACAGGAGCGGTGAGTGTGCTTCTTTTAAAAGTAAAAATAAAGTTTTTTTTAAAAATTTTTGAAATGGCTGATGTTATTAACCTTTGAGTCATTTCTGATATGGCAGCCCTGTGAAAGCTCCTGTCCATAACAGTTCCGCTCTGGTTTTGCCAAACAAAAAGCTGTTGTCTCTTTTGTTGTGACCATGTGTCTCCTCTTAGAGCTTCCTCTTTTCCTGTGGCTGTTTCTGAAATACAGCAGGACTGCTGCATCCATGGAAATAGTACCTACAGATTCACTTATATACTAAATAAATAAAACCCAGAAATACATGTTCCCAAGATGTATTATCAAAACTGACCACTAGATGGAACCAGAGATAATATATAGGCAGGTGGCTCCAAGGCGTGATGCCTTCAAGATAAGCAGCTTTGGGTGAAAAGTTGCAGCTTTGGCATGCATCAATTGCTCATTCCAGGGAAACGTCCTTTGTAAACAGGAGGGCAGAAAACCCAGTCAGTCCTTTGGTAAGGTGGCGTCCTCTCTCAACCATGCATAGACACCAATGAAATTGGAAATAAGTGCTTTGCTTACCTGCTGTTTCCAGGATCTATGGGGTGGAGGTGGTGGCTTGGAACTGATCCATTGCTGTCCTCCTGTATTTACAGCACAGTCCTACAATGCATATTTGCTGTGAAGTAAGTGCTGTTGAGTGAGAAGCTTCTTAGTTCCAAATAAGTGTGTGATTTTGAAGGTCAATAATTCAGAGTCGCTGTAAGTTGAAAGTGGCTTGATGACACATAATAGCAACAGAATTCTATAACGCGCTATGGCCTTAGTGTATTAAAACCGGAGCTTTACGAGGCAATAGAGATAGTGTTTGGGGGACGGACGGACTAGAAAGCAAAGCAAAGTGTTCTGCTTATATACTGCCCCATAGCACTTCAAGCACTCTCTGGGCGGTTTATTATTATTTTTTTAAATTATGCAATCTACTTCATCTGGAAATGTTTTATACAGTAATTTGTGTGGCAATTGTGACTTGATACAAACTGTCAAATCTACACAGCACATTCCATTTACAGAATGCAGAGTACGTACCCCAAGTCTTCTAAGGCCCTGGCAGTTTTGAGTAGTCATTGGCTTTCTTAGGAAAGAATAGCCCTGGTAGCAAACTGTGCATCTGTTCGAAGCAGCATGGTGCTAGTTCCCAATAAAGATAGTTTCTGGGACTGAATCAAAGCTCGGGAAAACTCCCACCATCCTTTTTTTGTCTGTAAGTCTGGGAGCCCCACAAGCAGCTTGACAAATTGCTGTGTGCTTGGAGCATTTTACAAAAATTTGTACAAGCGATTTTCCCCAGCATGCTATTGGATTTCATTAGGGAGGCCTGTTGTGCTATCTCTTCAGAGCTGGTATTTTAACCGTCTCTTCAGGTAAATAGGTCTGTATGTTTCCTAAACTGGACTCACGTACAGATCAGACCAAATATAACAGAATAAGAGGCACAGAAGCTCTGCAATGGCGTTTGACACCACTTTTTTGTCTTAATAGGTTTCGAAGCATTGCTAAATCCTATTTCAGGAGAGCAGATGGAGTGCTTCTACTATACGATGTTACCTGTGAGAAAAGCTTCCTAAATGTACGGGAGTGGGTGGATATGATTGCGGTAAGCATTTTAACCATACGTATAAAGCTTTTGAGGTACATGTAGAGTTTGTTCTGCTTTCCGTTTATGTTGCTTCCCGCTTGTATTCAGTCTGCCTTATCCAAAGAGTGGCATTTATAAGACTGAAGGTTTCCAGTTTTGTGCTCCTAACCATGCCTCTGCCTAGCCTTAGCCGATGCTTTTGATCAGTGGCTCACAGTCTTGAATGCCCAGATGCCCTTGGACTACAACACCCAGAAATCCTGGCCAGTACAACTAGTGGTGAAGGCCTCTGGGATTTTTCGCCGAAAAATATCTGGGGACCCAAGATTGGGAACCACTGCTTTAAATGTTATCTGTCTATGACGCAAGAACAATTGTTGGCATGGCATCATGGTGGTGGATTGCAGAAGGGATTTGATACATAGGTCACGTCAGGGGGTGAGAGATAAGCATCACCCTGAGTTATGGGAATATATTTTTGGAATAAGCAGCCAGTCAGTGTGATGACTAAACTAATGCCAAAAACATTTTTCCATTAATAAAATTAAACATAATTCTGGATTAGATTAGAATTAATAGAAGTTTTAAGGAGGGTAGCCATGTTAGTCCTTTCAAGAGTTGCAGGCAAAAATCAAAGAAAAACGAAACAGAAGACACAAAACGTGGCACCTTAAAGACGAACTTTCATATTTTAATGTAACATTTGGACACTTCCACTTCTTCAGACATATAGCAGCAGAATGAGTTGTGTAGTATGTGATGAGATATACATATTACAAATGTATATCTCATCACATGTTATATTACTCACCTCATTCTGCTGCTATATGTCTGAAGAAGTGGAAATGTCCATGAAACGTTACATTAAAATATGAAAGTTAGTCTTTAAGGTGCCACATGCTTTGTGTCTTTTGTTTTGTTTTGTTTTTGATTAGAATTGGATTCTGTTTCAAGACAGCTTCTTTTGTTCTTTAAATGGTAGCATAACATATATACACTAAGGCAGGCATGTCCAAACTTTGGCCCTCCAGAAGTTTTGGACCACAACTCCCACAGTCTTTTGGCAATGGCAATCTAAAGTTAGAATTCTGGGAGTTGTGGTCCAAAACATCAGGAGGGCCGAAGTTTGGGCATGCCTGCCCTAAGGTTTAGCTTCAGTATTTTATCGATAAATGTGACCTTAAACTCATACTGATTTAGTTTTAATTTTGTCATAAGCAAATGTATAAAGTGAAAAACAATTAGGTGATTTCAATGCAACTTTCTCATAGATTTCTGGGCTTAAAAGGGCTCAGAAGAGGTTTAGTACCCTGGTAGTGCTCTGGGGCTGTGCAGCTTGTCCAATGCCACGCAGTTCATAAGAAGTCTGAACTGTGTACACAGTCTGATCCAACATTCTATCTATCTATCTATCTATCTATCTATCTATCTATCTATCTATCTATCTATCTATCTATCTATCTATCTATCTATCTAAAGAACAGCCTTGCTGGAACAGGCCACAGCCCATCCAGTCCAGCATTCTGTCTCATACAATGGGTCATCATTTGCTTCAGGGTATTCCCAAGCAGACGTCTTCACCTGGAATCCCTATAAATGGCATTGGGAGATATCGTGCCTATCTCGCCAACCCAGATGTTGTCCTTAGGCATCCATAATGTGACAGCCATTGATACCCTTGTTGTCCGTGAACTTGTCCAATCCTTTCTTAAAGCTGTCAAGGCTGACAGCTGTCACCACTTCATCTGGCAGGGGGTTCCATGGATCAGTGATCCTCTGGGTGAAAAAATACTTTCTCTTATTTGTTTGAGATCTAGCACCCAAAAGTTTCATGGAGTGCCCCCTATGTGGCATATCACACCATCAGCTTTATATGCTCTGGGTGGTCTAAGTTGGTCCTCTCCTGGGAAGTGCTGCAGGGATTCTAACTTCTGACAGCAACCACACAGACACGATTGGAAATGATAGGGAAATGTAGAGTGTTTTATTTTTACTGATTACTCTAAAATACGTTCCACTATCAAACTTACTAAATGAACACTAGCTAAACTCTTTTAATCATTCCAGGATGCAACACACGAACACATCCCTATCATGATGGTGGGAAACAAATCAGATCTCCGCCAGCTGGTTTCTGAGCAAGGACAGAAATGTGTACCAACAAGCTATGGAGAGAAGCTGGCTATGGTAAGAGCTGAAATCCCAGAGTTCACAAGTGAGAAAATTCTGGATAAAATGAAGTAGTATTAGATGACTCTCTTAAAGTAGTAGTAATCAGGTAATGCCTTGGATTCATAAAGTGATGAAGGATTGTAGTTCTCTGAAAAACATGGATGCTGGATTACACTTCATTAGAGATTGGCTTTTCATTTTGGAAGTGGACAGCTTCCAAAATGAAACACGGGAGCCCAGCTGGCAATCCGAAACCGGAGGAATGCAATCAACCAATCCCTTATCTTGTGCTGAGCTCATGTGGGGCTAAACTAGAATGAGGAAGAAGCCTCTGGCGTCATCTTTCTTTCTCCCTGGTGCTGGCCAACCAGACAGGGAGGTGGGATGATGCATTTCCCTGCACAGCTCCTGATTTCCCAGTACCAGGGAGAAGGAATGATGACATCAGAGGCTTCTTCCATGTTGGAGTTGCACCCTGCGTGAGCCCTGCTTAAGGTAAGGGATTGGTTGATTTCATTCCTCTGGTTCCAAACGCCAGCTGGGCTCCCGCATTTCATTTTAAAAGCTGACTCCTTCAGAAACAAAAAGCCCATCTCTACACTTAATGGATGCTGGACTTGACATTTATCAGATGCATAATGTGCATAATATATGTGCAATTTAATAGATATATCTATATATTTTTCTCCTAGGCTTACAGTGCTCTGTTCTGTGAAACAAGTGCTAAAGATGGCTCCAATATTGTGGAGGCAGTGCTTCATCTTGCTCGGTATGTTGAAATACATCAGCTTCTTTCAATTTGTTTTGTAAAAACAATGCAGTGGTTGAACGACTGTACTTCAGCCAAAACTGTGCTTATAACCTGGGGTTCGATCCCGAGTAGCTGGTTCACTCAAGTTTCACTGAGCCTTCTATCCTTTTGAGGCTGGTAAAATGATTACCTAGTTTGGTGTAGAAGAGAACGACTAAAATGATTACTGGGCTGGGGCATTTCCCTTATGAGGAAAGGCTGCAGCATTTGGGGCTCTTTAGTCTGGAAAAAAAGGCGCCTGAGGGGGGATATGATTGAGATGTACAAAATTATGCAGGGCATGAGTAAAGTGGATAGAGGGACGCTCTTCTCCCTCTCACAAAATACCAGAACTAGGGGACATCCACTCAAACTGAGGGATGGGAGAGTGACAGCAGACAAAAGAAAATACTTCTTTACTCAGCGTGTTGTTAGTGTGTGGAACTCCCTGCCATAGGGTGTGGTGATGGCACAAAAGGGGATTGGACGGATTCCTGGAGGAAAAGCCCATCACAGGTTACAAGCCATGATGGGCATGTGTAATCTCCAAACTTTAAAAAGGGGTACTTCAAGAACCAGATGTAGGGGAGTGGTATCAGGAGACTGATATCTTGTCTCATGCACTCCCAGAGGGCCACTGTGAGATACAGGAAGCTGGACTAGATGGGCCTTTGGCCTGATCCAGCATGGCTCATCGTATGTTCTTATATTCTGGTGGGGGGCATTGTGTAGCCCGCGACACACACACACACACACACACACACACACACACACACACACACACACACACACACACACACACACACACACACACACCCCTCAACGGTCTTCATGTGTTTAAAAACTTCTTACAAGTCCATATGTTATCCATGTTCGTGTTTCATATTTTAAAAGACCTCAGGTTACTTCTCTGTAAAAGGGAAAAACTGAAGGTCTCCTATCCCTTTGCACTTGCTGACTTATGAGCTGGGACTGCTGGTCATACAGTGATTTCCCTGCTTCCATCATGAGACTCTGATTGAATGTCGTTGCGTGGGGCAGCCATAGTCGCTCAGGAAGCAACTTGATCATTTAGGGTTAAGGACACCCTCTTATTTCTAAATCATTATGAATGTAGTGTGTTCTTTCCATACCCAAACCTGCACCAAGCTTGCCAATGTTCTCTTTTTAATTGTAATTCCTGGAATCCTGCGGTCAGTAACCATGCTCAGTAATCGATTCTGGGAGTTCTCATCTAAAAACTCCCCCCCCCCTAAGCATACATGATTCATCCTCATTCTGTTTAAAATATGCAAGCTTCCCCTAGAAATGATACAAGGTCAGAAATGAGGACTAGTGGAGGATCAAGAGGTGTGGTTTGTTGCTTGTTTGTGTTCAAAAGCTGTTGCTGAAATAATCGAAATTAATACAGGATTCCTGGAATGAGATGAAGCTGGAAAATTCACCATCTTCCAGTGGCAACAAGTGCAGTGGAAGTTTTCTGGAAATGTCAATTCAAAGTTAATTGGTGCTTTGTGGTATGGTTCATTTCCAGGAATTTAGCCTTTTAAATAGTTCTGTGCATCCATGTTTCTGAGGGGCAAATGCAGTGCAATTACATAACAGCTGGCAGAAAGCGTACATTTTAGCTTTACCATTAGGAAAAGAAAATAATAATACATTGGATAGAAAAAAATCTTCCCTTTACAACAATATTTTAACCATATGGTTGGTCCTTGTTTTCTGAACAATATACAGAGGTATCTCTTAAAACAAATTTAATTCATTCTATGGGTCAATTTGATTTACAAAAATACTGTCTAAAGAAACCCAATTTCCCACAGGAATGCCTTTAAAATGGATAAATCTGTTCTGGAGGCTATGGGTCACTTCATTTTATGAAAATTTTGTCTTATGAAATGTGGTTTTCCATAAGAATGCATTGGGAACAGATCAGTCTCTTCTGGAGGTTAGAATAAGGAGAAAATGACTGAGCCCCCCCCCCCCCCCCGGGTACATGCACAACAGTTTTTCATCTTGTAAAGCATCCCATGGGGAATTTTTTTGTCATGCAAAACATGTATATTCCTGGAATTTGTTTTCTTCCTATTTGTTATTTATCTTAAGAGGTGCCACTGTACTAATATATCTTGTATGTGCAATGAATGAGTATGTATGTACTGTATGTATTGTTTATTTGCATCCTGCCTTTTCCCTAATGAAGGGAGGCATACATCAGCTAGAAAAGTATACATAATTCATTTTGTTTAATTTGTGTGTGTGTGTAATAAAATAGAATATTTATATTAAAATCACATAATCCTATGACATTAGTTTAAAACAGAACAAATATAAGGCAGATGATAAAATAGAGTAAGCTACATCTCCACTACAAATGCCCTCTAGGTTAGAACCTTCTTTTAAAGCTGATTGCCACTTTTCATTCTGCAAATAGTTATTTCTGTATGTTGTTTTGGAGGGGCTTTTGACTTTGAGCTGTTCCAGATACTTGACAGTTCCCTGTAAAGATGTAATCTTTCCTCTCATCCAACTCCTTGTTCCAGTAAACAGCACACCTGTGGGGAAACATGCCAAAATCTGTTCTAGGATAGTAGTTGTGAAATTAATTATATGCTATATCGAAGCTGATGCAAACACATCCTGAGACAGTCTTATTTCTGAATATATTAATTGATCACACAGGTTAATTAATTGTGTAGGATCCAGTCCATTGATAACTCTACTTGTATGACCTGTGCGTTGAACTGCACCTTATGTAGGAGATTTTCTCTGTGATTCACAGCCAGAAAAGAAGCGTGCCAAACTCAAAAGAGTGGTGTGATGCATAGTTATAGATTTTTTACTGCACAAATCCCCATTTCTTCCTTGTTGAATTTGTTGTTGCTGCTGCTGTTTTATGGTACTGTATACAGCAATACCTCGAATAACGAATCCCTCTGATAATGAATGTTTTGGGTAGCGAATGGAAATTTCCAAGTATATGGCTGCCTTGGATAATGAGTGTTGCCTATGGGCTGCCTCAGATAACAAATGTTTCATAATCCCTTCCAGAAAAAGTGTACCCAGTATGCATTGCACCTCCTGTTGTTTGTGGAGGGGTGGGAACAGTTAGTGCATTTTTATGGTGTTTTAGAGCCATTTTGGAATTTTTTGCTGAGGGATTTGGACCTTTCAAACTTGGAAAGGTAGGGAGCTAGCTTTTATTAATCTTTGCACTGCTTTTCTTTGCATTTTTTTGCGGGAACAGGCTGAGTAGTCTTGCTGCTTGTGTTTTTGTATGTTTGCATTTTTCCTCATTGCACTTTGGGCAGGAACAGGCTGGGGTAGCCTTGCTGCTTTCATTTCTCCATGTTTGCCATCTTTTCCATTGCTCTGCAAGCAAGAACGGGCTGGGGTTCTCTTGCAGCTTGTGTTTGTGTATGTTTGCATGTTTTCCCCATTGCACTTTGGGTGGGAACAGGCTGGGGTAATCTTGCTGCTTTCTTTTCTCCATGTTTGTATTGCACTCCAGGGCGTGGAGTTCTCAGGGGAGGGGGGATGCACCAGCACTGAATGCCTTTAAAGTGCACTTTATAAAGAGGTCTGAAAAAAACCACCAGCTTTTTTGCCTTTTTTCAGACCTTTGGAACGGATTAATCGGTTTCCCATTCATTTCAGTGGGAAACTGCATTTCAGATAACAAATGTTTCGGATAACAAATTGCTTCAGAGAATGAATTAAATTCATTATCAGAGGTGCCACTGTATTTGCAGCAGGATTGCTGAACACAGATAACAGGGACTTTATTTTTTCCCCTTTATATACTGCCCAATTTTCTCAAAAGGAAAATTTACATAAGGAGATGCTGAACCAGTCCAGAGTATTTACCTAGTAGTTTTTTTAAATACTAATGGTGGTCAGGGTATCACTTGTTCAAGAGTGCTCTTTTTATTGATAAAAAACTTTTTTTGTTTTGCAGAGAAGTGCGAAAAAGAAGTGACAGCCGAGATGATGACAAGTCGGTCACTAATCTGGCAGGGACGACACTTAAAAAGTCTACATTCACCAAAAATTGCTGCAGTATTTAGAAATCAAGTCATAATGGGTTCGAAAGAAAGAGACATCTCTCTGCCTTAAAAAAGCATTGAAAGATACAGGCATCTCTTATGCAGGACGGTTGGTGGAGGGGACAGTGGGAGCAGCCACATTCACTGCTCTCTGTGTTCAGCTGCATCAACCAATTTCAAACACTTGAGCAAAGCCAAGTCAAGGAGTGCAGCATTCCTTGGGCCTGCAGCAGTGTCAGTCACCTCTGTGTGTTGGTTTGAAGGCTTCTCCACCTTGAGTCACATGTGCCTTTTAAAAGCCAACCTGCCTGATGAAGATTTGAAACAAGGCAAGATTTGAAACAAGGCATACTTTGTACCACGATTGTGCATGAAAATACATTAGGCTTTGTAACGTGGAAACTCCATAGTCCATTTTTCTTGCTTGCATCATGGAAGTCATTAGCGGCTGTTCCAAAAATTTCATCACCAAGCTGAAACCAGTACCTTTCTTGTTTTGAAAGAATGTCTTCATGAAGGTCATGAGAAACGCTGGCACTCAACCTCTGGGGAAAGAAACTGGAATGGGAAGAGAAATCTTGGTGGTGTCCAAAGTTGAAAAACAAACATTTGCCTCTTTGCTGAGTGCCTCTTCAGTGCAGGACCTTATTCTTGGTCAATTTAGGGGTTGAATCAGCATTGCCATGTATCTTCTTTATGACAACCTTAAATATTAACTGAAAGGGATGAAAGAGATTAGCCAGGCTGACACTCTGGTGCTGGATATGTCTGGGCTTTAACACTTGGAGTGCAGAGGGAAATGTTCCACAGTAGGACAACCAGAAGAGTCCTATTTTTATTTATTTTTTAAACCTCACCTGTCCAGAAAGAATCCTAGGTGGCAACCTTGGACTTAGAGACCCAGTTTTGTGTGTGGAGAAAACCGTTGGTGTTGATGAAGACAGACTAGATGTCTGTTTGATGTGTGGTTGGTAGGTGGTGACCTACCTTGTTCTCCCTTCATTTCAGCCCACGTGTTTGGCTCTTACCCAGCCCAGTTGGCATGAAATCTCATTGCCATCACATTGAGTCAAGTCCATTGGTACCTGTGGCAACTTTTATGTAAGCATGCACATGGGGGCAGGTAAGTGGCCTGCTGATTCTGAGGGTGCCTGAAGGGCAGTGAAATTCTCACACATGGTGTTCCAGGTCCGATGGCCTGACGTTACACTACTGAACTGCATCCTACCTTTCAAGTGGCCATTTAGTTGAACTCTTGGCGAAGTTAACTCAGGACAATATTGTGAGATTTTGTTCAGCCTCGCCTATTAAAGGGCTGGATCCAGAACTAGTTATATTTACAGGGGACCTATCAAAATCAAAGACACATACATTAGTTATGGCAAAATTAAGTCCCATGGATTGCAGTGATTCTCTGGGGAAACAGCTGGAAGCATAAATATTTGGTGTGTTGTAAATGTGCTGTCCTCACTGTTTTTATAAGAAGTATTTTTTAAGTCACAGAAATATTTGATTGCAATTCCTGTTAACACACAGGTGCTGCAGTTTGCGCTGTGCTCATGACACAGTTGCATTGTTCTAACGATAAGATTCTGGACCCCAGGAAATGGATGCCGAAGTTGTTAGTTGCTGATGTGTCCCTCGTGTTAACAGGCATGGACCAAAGTACAAAAGCCTGTTGGCCATGAATGAGAAGCTTGGAATTGTTTTATATGTTTTAAAGGTCCTATTGTGTTTCTAGATTTGTAACTAATTTATAAAATTAGTCTTTATTTTTTTTTTATAAAAATATATATTTTATTTTGCCTTGCTCTGCTGGGTTTTATCCTTGTTTGGAAGTGGGGAGAAGATGCCTATTGTGTAAGCATGGATTAGCAGAGAGAGTTGTGCACATGGAACTCTCCAGCATATCGTGAGTACAGGAAGAAGTCCAAGTTCAGCAGATCAGAAAGAGGACTCTCCAGTTTGCAGGAAGCCATGCATATTTATTACTGCTGTAATTAAGATTCTGGCATAAGAAATTGCAGGTACTGGGTATTCCTTTTATTGGGACTGAGACTTAAAGATGATCTTCCTGTTCACAGCTCTTCTGTGGTTAAAATATGCATGCTGCTTTTAAGACACCATCCAGCACCTTGATGGATTGTCCGTACAGGGAACCGGTATTGTAGAAGTGTCGGCCTGTTTCATAAAGTACAGAGGGCGTGGCTTGTCACGCAGCTGGCTTCTTACTAAATAACAATGGCCACTTGAAAGACCAGTTTAGTGAGACTTTCATTCTGCATAGGGATAGTATAATGGGATGTTGTCCAGCATATTTCCAAAAGTCTAGCTGGCCGAATGAATTTGGACACAATGCATGCTTTGCAGTGTTTTTTTTTTAAACAGAGGTGCAGTATGTTTTAGGATTATGTGTGTAGGTTTTGGGATACACACGGATATACTCAAGTCCAGACAGTTGTCATGGAACTTGGGGAATCTGAGGTGGATTTCAACTGCAGTTAGTGAACAAAGCAAAATTATATGGCCCTTTTGGATCCCAGGTTGCTTCAGAGAACAGCAATCTAATCTGACTACTGTTCCTTTGAATCTAGAAATGACAGGGAAAATATTTCAAGCAGAGAAATGAAAGACCTCATTCCTGTGTTTGCAGAAGAGCAGAGATGAGGAAAGTCACAAGGCTCTTGCCTAGAGTGGTAAACCATACTTCAGGACTATGATCTAACATGGCTGCCTACTGAGCAAACGTCAGATTTGGGGAACTTGTAAACTTTAAACTTTAAGAGCCAGGATGTTTCAGGAAAGAAACACAAGTGAAAAAAGCTTGAAGTAGGTAAGAACGAGAATGCTAGTTTTTGCAATAAGGCTGCCAAGGCGCAAGTGTGTACAAACGGGACATCACAAGTGCTTTGGGAACTGGTGTTTGGTTTTAACTAGATACAGTACATCTATACATCCAAAATTATGATTGTTCGAAAGTGTTGCTTCAAGTGGTCAGTTTCAGAGTTCTGTTATTTTTGCGAGCTTTTTAAAATAAAATTTTAAAATATTTTATATATAAAAAGGAATGAAAAAATAAACTTTTCATTAAAAATCTAGTGTTAGATTTTGAAAGAACTTGATCAAGAACTTCACTGGTAGCAAATGAACCAGAAAGGGATAAGAGCATAGGAATAAAAAAAACAATTACAAATGCATATGCTTTCATTGAATGGAAATAGACAAAAATGTTAGTGACGATTTAAATTTCCAATTTTTTTTATCAGCCCCATACAGAATATTTTTGCAGCAATACTGAATATAACTTTGCATTGGAACTCCATTGCTTCAGGGTTAATGTAACTTTGGAAGACTTGTCATTGTGCTTATAGATGCACTGAAAGACCTAAAAAGAGAATTGGTAGCCAAAGTGCATTTCAGTGGCAAATAGTAGTGGTTTAGTTAGTCCACCAAGAACAAATAGTTTAAACTAGACATGTTATTCTCTTCTGAAATGATTACCCTTGAGCTGGTGATCTTTTCTGGGCAAAAGGGCTCTGATGCACATACAGAGCTTCCTAGCCATCACAAGGCCCATTTCATTAGAAAGAAACCTACATGCTTTCTGACATCCATTGCCCAGAAACAGATCTCCCTGTATGCACAGGAGGACAATATGGAGCTCTGGATCGGGACAGGACAGTTACAACTATGAATGACTGGTGGAGTTCTGCCAAAAGTTCTAAAAAGTTCTAAAAAGAATTATGTATAGATTTCTAATGGAAGTCAGTGCAGTCTGAACCACAAATCATCTTTTATTATATATTTATTTGCATTCCATGTTGCTTTATACATGTATATTTATTACCAAATAGAAACCTTTGTTTGTTTTTGTTTCTGGTAACTCGTGTACATAAAGATTTATTTTTATGCATTTAGGAGTCTTGGATTTTATTGATTCTTCTTTCCTGTCTTGATCTTTTAGAATGTTCGTACACACAGCTTTTAAGGTGGTGATCTTTGCACTGGATCCTTAAAGAGACTTGATTTCCTTAATGCTTTGTTCCGTTAACATAAGCTGAGAGATTGCGCACCAACCATAGACTAAAATGCTTTAGAATTAATTTATGCCAAAATGCCTTAGAATTAAAATGATATATAATAACCAAGAGAGTGTGATGTTAATTGAAAGAATTGCCTTTTGAAATCTCTCTCCCACCACCCTCATGGCTTTGTGTTGGGAATTCGCTGGAGAGGTTTTGAAGCCTAGCTGACCTTGAATGCAGAAAAGAGGAAGAACACACACACACACACACACACACACACACACACACACACACACACACACACACACACACACACACACACACACACACACCTTTGTCCAGCCAGCAGAACAGGCACATGCAAAAGATTGCTGCGTTGTTCCCAGAAGGCTTCGTTTTATTCATCTTATCTATCAATCAAGAGCTTGGAGAATTTACAGAAACAATGGCTCAGATTGGGGGGCAGGTGCCCTTTAGCCCTGCCTCAAAGCAAAAGGTCAAGGGAAAGATATGGTCACTTCCTTTTCAGATATGCCACGTCATTAAACTATCATTAATAAATCAAGAAGTAATCAATTATCACAATCACCTAATAAGGTAAATTAAACTAAAACTAACCTGCAAGGAGGACTTATGGCCAGGACAAACAACATTTTTAAAAAAATGGCATTAATGGTCGCCGAATGCCTCTCTATAGAACAGATTCTTTACAGCTCTTTTAAAGGCCGGCAGGGTTTGTGTAAGGTGGATCTCACTTGGAAACTTATTCCAAGGGTAGGGGTGGCCACAGAGAAGGCCTGGTTTGGGGTAAGCAATTTCGAGGACTCCCTATATATGGCCACCTGAAATGAGACTGCCTGCAATGTTCTGGTGGGTCAGGTCTCAGTTGAGCTTAGGAAGTTCTGTGCCGCCAAGTATTCAGGTTCCAAGCCAGAGGGTTTTGTAAATCAAAACCAATACAGTGGTACACCGACTTACGATATGTCCGACTTAGGAAAATTCCGACTTACGAGCGGAAATCCTTTCTTTTTTTTTAACTGCCACCTTACGAATTATTTGACTTATGATTTATTTTTATACAGTAAGAGGTGGGGTTTATATGGGGTGGATGGGGTGGGGAGGGCAGGGGAAGGAGGAGCAAGAGCAGGAGGACTAATTTCACCTCTCCCCTATTTCCTTCCTCTCTAGGTATCCCACCCAACTCAGCTGGTTTTAACCTTATCCATGCATGTTGGTGTTGTTCTGGTGGGTTGAAAGGGAGGTGCTGCTAGTATCCTACCAGGAGAAAATCTGTGTTCTCAGTTTGTAGGAATTATACACATTGCTTTTGCCCCATATGATTGATTTGGTTCAAATAACCATTGCATAGTTTATTCTTAGGTACATGCTCCCAAATAAATGATCATTAGGTTTATAATTTTATAATTGCTTCACTCTACCTAGGCCTAGGGATATTGCTAGGGACTTCAATCACAGCTGTACCCAATTGCTTTATTTCACTCTTGTGGGGGTGATAAATACAGCAGAGAAGGCAGCATTGCTCCAAGCAACTTGTATTAATTGTTTGGGGGAAAGCAGGCAATGCTGTTATTCACAACTATAGAAAATGGTACTGCACGAACCCAAAAGGATGTTTCTGACTACCCCACTTCCTACAAGTCCCTGCACTTCAGCACTGGATCAGAAATGAACACCTCTCTGTCTGTATTTTCCTTTCATTGGCCAGGGGGAAGTTGCTATACCACCCCTGGCAATCTGGGTTCCTTTTCAGGTGCAGAATAGGGTACTTAGCATGTTGTTCAGGTGACTTGCAGCACCCCAGAATGCGTTCTTTCACCTTCCCATGCCAAATGAACATTACTGTTGGGGGCCATCAGTGGTGTGTTTCATTAGTGCTCCTTAGGGGAATGGCCTGTAGTAGCTCAAGTGGCAACAAGTCTCCTGTTTTTGTGGAACAGCACGTAGCGGTTGCATACGATAAGTTATTTGTTGTTAATATAGGTTGTGAACCTCCCAGAGTGGCCTTACGTTGAGATGGCTGGTAAAAAATCAACTAACTAAATAAGTAAGTAAGTAAGTAAGTAAGTAAGTAAGTAAATAAATAAATAAATTTCTCCAATGCTTTACATACCTTGGACATACTTTCACTCCTTTTTGCATGTGCCTATAGGAAGTTACTTTTGTAGGTCATGGGTATGGGTGGTTTTACTAAATTATGAAAGATGATCATGTTGTTGCAATGCTATCTCATGTTATGCCTCGTGTCACTGTCTATTTGGTTGTGTAGCGCAGTCAACATCATGGACGGGAGGAGTGAGTTTTCCAACCTGAGTCATAAGCTTGTTGAATAGCTTTTTTTTTAAAGTAATATGGAAACAGAGGTGTAAAATTATTTAACCGGAACTCTTAACAGCAACTAACCACGTCTCAGATACAGGAACCAATTTAATTAATAGGACCACAAGTAATTAGTCTACAAAGCAATTTACCAAATTCTTATCCAGCCAAACATTGGCTGTAATATTTATTCCCTCAAGTGGTAACTCATGAGGAAAAACATATTAATATACAGTATGACTCCCGCATCCGCTGATTCAGTTATATGCAGTTGGTGATGAGGGTGCAGGGGAGGTCTAAGTCTGGAAGCGAAGAGGGGGAAAAAAAAGAAAGAAAACTTACCAATGCCAATGCTGGCCAGCCACACTCCTTGCTGCCAACCCCCCCCCACACCAGCTGCCCTCCAGAGGGGTGGGGTGGGGACTTAAGAGGACCCACCTGGCCAACTGGCCTTTGAACTTCCCGCTTGGGTCCCAGGCGGAGGACCGGAAGTTTAAGCTCAAGTGTGAAGTTCAAAACTTCCGGTCTTCCACCTGGAACTCAAGCAGTAAGTTCAAAGGCTGGTTGGCCAGGTGGGTCCTCTTAAGTTCCCACGCAACCCCTCTGGAGGGCAGCTAGAGTGTGGCGGCAGCGACGAGCGTGGGTGGGCATCGTCGTCAGTAATTTCCCCCCCCTCCTCGCTGCCACCACTGCCCCCATAGGCTGGTCGCCAAACCCAATAATGGGGAGGACAGCTGGCCAGGGGCAGCAGCGAGGAAGGCAGCTGGCCACCACCACTGCTATTCCTTGCTGCTGATGCTGCACTACCCAGCATTTGGGGAGTGTTGGGGTGAAAGCTTTTGCCCCGTACCCCTTCACCCCTGTTGCCACCGTCAACCTGGATAAATGCGTTTGCTGTTATCCTCAGATTTTGCTCTCCGTGGCAGGTCTCAGAACCGATCCCCCGTGGATGCGGCGGTCCTACTGTATTCAAGTTGTCACTACTTGGAATCTGTGAATTTGGGATCTTGATGTTTTATGGACCTCTTTTCAGTGATGGATATTGAGGGGGTGTTAGAAAGAAAAACTTATTGGGACTGTGACCATAAATAAAGATTGATTTGAAGAAAAAAATGAAGAAGACAAAATGTTGTGGAATTTTAAAGACCAATGGCTATCATTTTAGTTGAGTTTTCATGGATCAAGTCCACTTTCTCAAACACTTCCTTCTTCTATTTCCTCTCTGAAGAAGTCGGCTTGTCCATGAAAGTTCACATTAAATGTTTTCTTTCTTACTTTATCTTAGTGTTTGGTCCATTTGGTGGTGGGATCCACTATTCTTGTTTTGGCCTTCCACTTGGCATGGTCAAGTGGTGAAATCAGGACAACTTCATGTCATTCTCAGAGGTGTTTATCCATTGCTGTTGTGATCATCCTCTTCGTTGGGATCCGCTGACCTCCAGGGTGAGACCCTTTTGGGCCTGAGTTTCCTTATCAGCCCACAAGACATGCCCAAGCCAATGCAATCGGGCTCCGTGCATCTTGTCAGCGACTGGTGCAATGCTGTATTTCGCTCGGATGACATCATTGCACACATGATCCTTTTGTGTGAGGCCAGAGTTCCATCGCAGCATCTTTGTCTCCTTTTTAAAGTTCACATTAAAATATAGTGAATCATAGAATCATAGAGTTGGAAGAGACCTCAAGGGCCATCCAGTCCAACCCACTGCCATGCAGGAACCCCCATCACAGGACTCCCGACAGATGGCCATCCAGCCTCTGCTTAAGAACCTCCAAAGAAGGAGACTCCACTATCCTCTGTGGCAGCATATTCCACTGCCAGACACCTCTAACCATCAGGAAGTTCTTCCTAATGTTCAAATGGAATCTCTTTTCCTGTAGTTTGAAACCATGGAAAAGTGGTCAATCTTCAAGGTGCCCCAACATGTATTCTTCATTTTGATGGCTTTGGGAGCAACTGAGAGCTTTACAGACCATGGCATGTCTTTATATGCTATTGTAGCTCCATAGTGACTTGATGTTGAAACCGGATCCTTTGAAGGGGCTCTCTTAGTAGTTTGATACGCCAGCACAGTCTAGCAAGGCAACGCCTTTTGAAAGTGCAATGGATACATGGATGGTGGACATGGAAGATCACATATCTTCAGTCTGTATTTGTGTTCTAGACTAACTTGCTGATAATGAAAAACCATCACTTCTCATTAGCCTATGGATCCTCTTGCTTAACAGAGGAGGCCTCAGTGGTGCCACTGAGCTAGTTAATGGAAGTTGCTAAGATAGGCAAAAGATGACTCTCTTAAAGACAGTATGGGCCTTTTGCCTCCTATGGGGATTTCAACCCCTCCTTCCCTTCTCTGAGCAGCCCTGCTCTTCGCAGAGGAACATGAATAATTTGAAGAGTGAAGTGCTTTGATGGGCATGAAATCTGTGCTCCTTAAAAGGGGAACACGGATCATTTGATTTATGCGCACCGTAAGATAAAAGGTTTTCCTCTTCTTGTTTAAAGAGACAATAAGTCTTGCATTTAAACTGTTCTAAGAAGCGTATTTACAAGTAATGGACTTGTGGGGTGGACAGTTTTCTCGTTCGGCTTGTCAAAACCGGCCCTCCCAGGGAGTAGGATGTCAAACCAAGCTTTTGAAAGAGCTCAGCATGGAGTGTGACAATTGCAGTGTATAGAACGAGTAAATATGTCAGGGAGGGGTTGCCTGTGAAGTGGTGTGGGTTGTGTGTAATAACCCTTGGGGGAAATTTAAATGCAACTTGACAAAATTATTATAGTATTTGGGAGGGAGTAATAATAATGATACAACACCACAGAGAGCCTTCAACCTGGTATCCTCCATGTGCAGCAGGCTACAGCAAGCATGAGGAGCCAGGGACATTTAGGAGTTGTATACTACCTAGAGGACACCAAACGGGAGAAGACGGGCAGTGAATGTTTCTAGATGGAGGACTTCTATTACTTAGAATAAAGGGCAACTTTCGTTATGGGTTTTTCTTCGGTCAGATGGAAGCAGAAAAGGAAAAGTGTGAAAGCGTTGCAAATTGGAGATGTCCAGATCCCCCACAAAGCTCACTGACTGGGGCATGTTGAGGTTGCGGCAACAGTGCAAAGAGCAAGAGGTGGCAAGTGGCCGTTAAGGTGGTAGAGTGGAAGACACAGCAGAAGGCAACCAAAGCCAGAGCAAAAGTAGGTAGGCATGGATACACATACAAAACAGGCATATAGCCCAAAACACACACACACACACACACACACACACACACACAGAGAGAGAGAGAGAGAGAGAGAGAGAGAGAGAGAGAGAGAGAGAGAGAGAGAGAGAGAGAGAGAGAGAGAGAGAAGAATAGCCCATCCAGTCCAGCATTCTGTCTCACACAGCGGCTCACCATTTGTTTCAGGGCATTCCTGAGCAGATGTCTTCACCTGCTTATCATTCCCTGCAAATGGCATTGAGAGACATCCTGCCTCTCTCTCCAACCCGGAGGTTGTCCTTAGGCATCCATAATGATACCATTGATACCCTTGTTCTCCATGAACCTGTCCAATCCTTTCTTAAAGCTGTCAAGGGTGACAGCTGTCAGCACTTCGTCTGGCACGGAGTTCCACAGACCAGTGATCCTCTGGGTGAAAATGTACTTTATCTTATTTGTTTGAGAACCAGCACCCAAAGGTTTCATGGAGTGCCCCCTAGTTCTAGTATTGTGCAGAATTCAAAAGCAATGTTGTATGATACCTTTTTTGGATTGCTTATATCAGTGGCCAAATAAAGCTGTTTTAAGTTTTTTTTTTAAAAAAGTATTGTCCCACATAATACTGCATCATCTGAACACCGCAATACAGTACAGTACTTAAGTCTGGAGGTGAGAGGAAGAAATAGAAAAGTTAAAAAATCTTCCTGCCAAGATAGCAAAACCACTGTTAAATAATCATCAAGGTATAGTAGACCCTCGTATAACAAACGGTTTGTATAATATAAAATGTGTACAACATAAAAAATTCAGAGAGAGGGGAAATTTGCTTAACAGAATCACCTACCTATGGGGTGAATCTGTACAACATAAAAATTGTCGCAATTAAGGATTACTCTGTTTCCAATACATTCCAATTAGACATTTTTATAAAGGAAAATTTGCTTAACATAATTTCATTTGGAACAAATTAATTCCTTTATACAAGGTACTACTGTATTAATGGATAATGAGCATTAAGAGGCAGGCTGCCTTGACAAAATACAGGCCTCCCCCTAAAACCTGTTCAATCCTACAATGAATTGTGGCAGACACGTCAGATCTGTAATATTCACCAGGTTCTTAGGTTGTGCAACAGCAGTTTTAACTGTCATCTACTCCCACCTCCCTCATGATCTGTTTCTTCTTTTGCTCCTTTTTATATCTTTAATTGTCAAACCCAGGAATGGATTCTTGTTTTATGCGTCCTTCCAGATTTTTCCCCTTCCTTCCTTCCTTCCTTCCTTCCTTCCTTCCTTCCTTCCTTCCTTCCTTCCTTCCTTTGGTGGCATATATGTTTTGCATTTCTCTCTCCTACAAGTCATTTTCTTTTGCAAGATGGTTGCATGTATTTCCTTCTCTCTCTCTGCCCCCACCTCCCACTATCAGATTTCTCCTTTACAATCAAATCAAAGATCAGATCACATGGAGCAATTCAGCCTTTCAGTGCGCAATCAATTCCAAATGATTTTCTGTCATTGCGATGCAGAAGCACATCAAACCTTCCAAATCTCACCTTGCAGCGCCTATAATGAAAATAACCATGCTCAGAGAAGGGGAGCGAGAGAGAAATAAGCATTTAACGCTTACCAGGAACCCTAGGTACCAATTTGTAATACAGAGCAGCTTGCAACTTAGTCCTCTGACTGTCAAGCCCTGTTGTCACACAATGTGGTAATCCTTTGGATGAGATATTTGCATATTTTATTTAATATGTAGATGCCAAACCAAAAGCTAACTTGAACTCTGAGACAGAGGGATGTGTGTGGGTTAAATTCAGAATAACAGCAGAAGAAAAAGGGAAATCTTTTGATGCTGCTGCCACAAGAGGGCAGCATTGCCCAATGGAACATCCTTCCTTGCCAACTGAACTTCTCTCTCTCTCTCTCTCTCTCTCTCTCTCTCTCTCTCTCACACACACACACACACACACACACACACACACACACACACACACACACACACACACACACACACACACACACACACACACAGAGGAGTTGTTCCAGAAGTGTGTTTTTAAGACTGTCTAAATTCCTCACGTTTGAAAGGTTTTCCACTATTTGGCTAAAATAAATAAATAACTATTTTGGTCTAGGCAAATCCTGACACACAGTATCTTTATTGGAACAGTATTTAAGCAGTGCGGTTGGCTGATTGATTAGGAACACTTAAAAGTTGTAACACACTCACCCCTTGCTAGACAGGCTGGAGTCTCTAAATGCTGGTTGGCTTCGTTTCAGATACTGGAGGTGGAAAGGAGGAAAGTGCTTCTGTTATGGAAGTCAATATCTACAGTCAGGTGGTCTGTAATGAGAGGTAGCGCCTTAAACTTGGGAGTTGCTGCAAGAATCTGATTCATCTTTGACCATGTGTAGCGCCAAAGGTCTGGAGTTTGATTTCTACATAACAACATAAGAAGAGGCATGCTGGATCAGGCCAAAGGCCCATCTAGTCCAGCTTCCTGTATCTCACAGTGGCCCCACCAGATGCGTCTGGGAGTGCATGAGACTAGATATCTGTCTCCTGATACCACTCCCCTGCATCTGGCCCTTGAAGCACCCTGGTTTTAAGCCTGGAGATTACACATCTCCATCATGGTTTGTAACCTGTGATGGACTTTTCCTCCAGGAACCTGTCCAATCTCCTTTTGAAGGCATCCAGGCCAGATGCCATCACCACATTTGGAGAGGAGTCAACCTGGATAGCCTTGAGCAAGCTGCTCAGGACCAAGGTTGCCTCTGCAAACTAGCCTTCCCAAGATCAGTTTAGAGGTTTCCTGATCCTTAAGGTGTGCTTAATAACCACCTTGCTGGCAGAGGATTCTGGGAGCTCTAGGCCAAAAGAGTGCAACGTTTCCAAAATCTGTTTAGAATTGTCCCCAGAAGGAATAGTTTTCAGTCGCCTTTAATTGGTGTCACTGCTCTGTGAAAGACCAAGCTGCAATTGAGAACCTAGAACGCTTCTCTCCTTGGTGGAAAGCATCCTGTTTATTGTTCTAACAAGGAAAATGCCCCTGGAAGTAATTATTCCTTTTCCAGCTTAGCTTGCATGCCCTTGAGTACTGAATTGGCATTTCTCCATGGAGTCTTGTTTGGTTTATCTTATGCAAAGAAGGAAATTGTTCTGCACCACAGGGAGAGAGTTTAAAAAAAACCTCTGTACATTTCACTGTTTCTAATTGTTGTCCTTGTACTTGATATTTCTGTTAGAAAAGGGAAATTGTTTTCCACTTTAGCAGCATAGGCAATCTAAGGAACTTTGGGTAGTGAATGGCTTTTTCCTGTTTCTTTATTTTTTGAAATGAGTTGCATTGGAGACCTCAGAAAGCCATGTTCTATGATTGTTTTTGTATTGCTTCAGTAACTCTGGAGCATTTATCCATGTAATAGCATGGTCGTCTGCTTCACTGCTTCCACAGGTCTCACGCTCCAGTGCCTTTGGTTGATAGGATTCAGATGGAACACCGCTTAGTATATTTTATGTATCTGAATGAATATTATAGCAAACAAGACATAATCAGTTTGACTTGAAAGGCTAATTAGGCTTTAATTTTAATAAATAAAAATTATTTGAGTCTGAACAGTCTTGTTTTCATGTACATATTGCTATTTGTCCTACTGTGTCTGCAGCATGACAGAATGGCAAACAAACAGAGAGAACACAACAAGGTTGTACCTGTTATCTCTTCCCAGGGATTCATGATGAGAATACGTAAAGTTTGCCCTCAGCATAGACAGCTCTTTATATAACTTGGATGACACCTTGAGCAGAGGGTGACTTTACGAAATAAAATATTCTAGATAAAAATGATTCGGGATCTCCAGTGTAGTGTAATTATTTCACATAGCTCATTTTTCCAAGGCTGTAAGTTGTACAGCCAGAGAACTGTGTTGGAAGACATTCCAAAGGTCATCTAGCCCAATATGTAGCAAATTCAGGAAAAGAACAACTAAAGCTTTACTGTCCGAGTAGTGTAAACAATGGCAGGCTTACCAACTTCCAAGAAAATTAATTCCCCTGAAGATCTTCCTAATCATACAATCATGAAGATGGGCCTATAAGGCCATCGAATCCAGCCCCCTGCTCAGTGTAGGAAAAAAAAATCAAAGGATATCTGCCAGGTGGTTGCCTAAATTTCTCTTGAATGCTTCCAGTGCTGGAGCACTCACCACCCTTTGAGGTAATTGGTTGCATTGCTGTACTGCTGTAACAGTTATTGCATTTATATTCAATCAAAGTCTGACTTCCTGTAACTTGAATCAGTTGTTGAGGAGGATTCTGTGGCCAACTGTGGACCCACCTGACATTGGTTCTGTCCAGCCCACATCTAAGGTAACTTGGTAATCCAGAATATCATGGGGCACTTTGTCAAAAGCTTTGGTGAAGTCCAAATATATTATGTCTACGGCATCCTGTCTGTCTATCAGGGGAGGTTACCTGATCCAAAAATGAGATCATATTCGTCTTGCAGGATTTGTTCTTAACAAATTTGTGTTCTAGTTACTACTGAAACTGCACGGTTTCTAGGTGTTTGCATAGTGACCACTTTATAACCTGCTCCAGGAATTTTTCCTAGGATTGATGTCAGGCGGACATCAGGTTTGTAGTTCCCAGCTTCCATCTTCTTTCCTTTTTGAAGCCAGAGAAAATGTTAGCTCTCTTCCAGTCATCTGGTACCTCACCCATTTCCCATGATTTCAAGAAAAAGAGTGGACAGTGGTTCTGAGAGTTCTTCAGCCAGCTCCTTCCCCACACTTGGGTGCCATTCACCCAGCCCTGGAGATAGGAACTCATTGAAGGCAACAAGTTATTTCTTGACTATCTGTTTATTAATCTCTAGCTTCAATCCTGTACTTACACTTCACTTTTAATTGGCGGGTCATAAGTCTCTCCTTTGGGAAAAGACTGAGCTAAAATAGGAATTTAGCATTTCTGCCTTTTCTTTGTCGTCTTATCATTTTCCCATTATCATTGAGAAAGTAAGCCACTAAGCTCAGCTCATTGTCAGCTTTATCCTTCCCCATGCCATCCTTGCAATTTCTTGCTACTTGTTTGTACACTTCCTTTGTGGCCTGGTCTTCTTTCCACTTCCTATATGTGCCCTTTTTGTATTAACATCTTCTCTGAGCTTTTTGTGAAGCCACACTGATCTCTTTTGGCTATCTCCCATCTTGTTTTTCCTCGTTGGAGTTGTTCATAGTTGTTTCTTTAGAATTTCCCTTTTTAGAACCTCCCACCCTTTTTGGACTCATTTTCTTGTTAAGCTCTCCTGCAATGGAACCTTATGTAGCCTTGGTATGAGTTTATTAAAACCGGCTTTTTAAAAAAAAATCCCGCATATATTTGTGACTTCACTCTGCTTTTGTTTCCTTTGACCAGTATTCTAGTAGAATGACCATATTCTAGTAGAATATGGTCATTCTTGCCCTTACTACCACTCCCCCCACCAAATCGTCTTTACTGGTTAGAATCAAGGTCTCTAGTTTCTTTCTTCACTTTTGTAGGAGAAAACGATCAGCCACACAATGCTTAGTTGGAAGCTCTTTTCTTGTAAATGAAATCCATTGGTTGGATTCTATCTCTTGCTTCAACTGAAAACAAGGTTGCATTGTCTTTCATGTGGCAGTCCTTCAATATCTGAAGATGAGTGTCCCATCAATCTCTGAAGCTTACCCAGGCTAAAAATATTGAACTCCCTCAAATGTTCCTCATATAATTTTACTTCAGACCTTTTACCATCTTGGTTGCTCTTTTCTGAACACATTTTAGTTTGTTGATAACAATCTCAAGTGGCGGTGCACAGAACAGGGTGTAGTACAGTGGTCCCCCACCATTTCGTGGTTCATATACTGTGGTCATAAGAACAAAAGAACATAAGAAGAGCCATGCTGGATCCGGACAAAGGCCCATGTAGTCCAGCTTCCTGTATCTCACAGTGGCCCCACCAAGTGCATCTGGGAGTGTAAGAGACTAGATATCTGCTTCCTGATGCCACTCCCTTGCATCTGGCCCTTGAAGTACCCCAATTTTAAGACTGGAGATTACTCATCTCCATCATGGTTTGTAACCTCCAGGAATCTGTCTAATACCCTTTTGAAGGCATCCACGCCAGATGCCATCACCACATCCTATGGCAGGGAGTTCCACAGACTAACAACACGCTGGGTAAAAAAAAATATCTTTTGTCTGTTCTCACTCTCCCAGCCCTCAATTTGAATGGATATCCCATAGTTCTGGTATTTCATGAGAGGGAGATGAGCATCCCTCTAGCCACTTTGCTCATGCCCTGCATTATTATGTACATCTCAATCATATCCTGGTATATCATGGAACCGCAGTATATGAAAGGCAAGGCCACCTAAGGTAAGCTGAATGGGCCTATCTGGGGCCTCCTTGAGGTCTGGTGCTGCCCAGAACAGGCCTCCGACAGGCTTCCTGGGCCTGCCGGAGGCCCTAGAAGTGGTTTCTGGCGAACCGGAAGTCACTTCTGAAAACAAAGTGACTTCTGGATCACCAGAAACCATTTCTAGGGCCTCCGGCAGGTCCAGGAAACCTGTTGGAAGCCTGTTTGGGGCAGTGCCAGGCCTCAGGTAAGTGTCTGATATTCTCCCTGTTTGTTCCGTTGCTCTCTATCCACTCTTTTACATCTAATGGCCTCCTCTTTCGCTTTCCCAGCAACACTCTTCTGGACTATGTTTGTCACAAGCACAACCCATAAACTGAGTTTAGAATATAACCTTTAATTTACTGTAGCTGATGGTGCATCCGATTCCAGCAAATTAACCATAAATTTCTATGAAAAGATTTACAGCGGGTCCCCAAATTAACGCTGCTGATTTATGGAAAGCTTGCTGTGTATAAATATTCATGGTAAATAAACAAATACATTAAATAGATAATGCTAGCTTCAGCACTGTTAAAAATGGCTGCAAAATTTATAATTGGGGGAGTATGAAGTCAAGTATTAATAAACCATTATCGTAAAGTTTACTGCTCACATTGTAAATGAAGTTTTTAATTACCAGAGATTGCTGAAGAGCAATAGGATTAACCCAATTTAGGATCCTCTCAAAGGAGGGCATGTGGAAGCCAAATATCAGTGCTAGGCCAACAGTGACTGCTGGAGTCACTAACAGGAAGCCTCAAATGGATTTGCAACAAGAGAACATGGATATCGGAGTTAGCAGTTTTGTAGGGTTGGAATAACATACACCAAGGTCTTTGTAGGACAATTAGGGAAACGAATGAGGGATTTATCCAAATGACATTTGAAAAGTTCGCCCTCAATTATGTTATCTTTGAATTCCAGTAACGTACTTGTCCCATCTTCATGTTGTGTTCCGTTCAGAAGCTGGAGCTTTTTTCTTTTGCACAAGCACATTTGTGCTTTTTGGTGTCTCCCCCACACCAAAAAGCACAAATATGTGTGTGAAGCAAGGCGGCGGCGGCGGGGGGCGGGAGGTGGCTGATCCTGCCCGAGGCTGTGGCAGTGAAGGGTTGGCGGGAGATATGGGCCCCACAGCCCAGCCACTTCTCTTTCTCTCTCTTTCCCGCAAGGCGGGCAGCTGCTGAGGGAGAAACAGAAACAGACTCAAATCCTGCCAACTACCTCCTCCTCCTCCTCCTCCTCCTCCTCCTCCTTGCCCCACCTCCACCTCGTCTCCTGCGGCAAAGCCTGCTCCCCTTCCTCAGCTCCAATCATTAACCTAGAAATGGGAGTGGGAAACCCTCTCCCTCCATGAAATAAAACAAGAGCAATACTGGTGCGCGGCCACCCAGCACATGCTTCTCGCCTCCCCTCAGGAGTGGGGGGGGGAGGCGGCAGCATATGGAGAATTCCTTCCCTCTGCCTCAGTTGCTTATTTATCTCTCTCACAGAAAAGAGGAGGTGAGGGCCAGGGATTGAGGCACTGACTCCTCCTCCTCCTTCCTTGCTCGCTTGCCAGTCTTCCTGAGGTAACTGACCTGGCTGCCACGTCCCTCTCTCGCTGGACCACCTCCCTCACCCTCACCCTCACCTTCTCCTTTCTGAATGAGAAGAGGAAAATTGTGACCCCAAGCAAAACTAGGGAAGCCACCAGGGCCTCTGCAGGCTGCACTTCCACATGATGGTCTGGCCCCTCCTCGCTCCCACCACCATTCCAGGTGATCTCACCAAGGAGGAGATGGAGGCGAGGCAGTGGTAAGAGCAGCATGGGCAGCCACTGGTGAGGCTGCCGATTTGGGAGTAGCTGGCAGCGGCTGACTCTGGTGGTGCAGCAGCTCCTCCCTCACAAGCGAGTCGACGGGCTCCCTCCTTCTGTCTCCAGTGCCACTGTTGCAGCGACCCCTGTGAAAGGGTCGTTTTACCCCCCCCCCAGGGGTCATGAGCCCCAGGTTGTGAACCACTGAACAAGAATTTGAATGTTACTTTTTTGGAATCGGAACAGTCCAAACCCCATAGCCAGCATGGCCAGTGGATTTTTCCAGGCTTTGTATTTAGCATAAGCTGTAGTTTGACCTTAAGGCATGAATACAGAGAAGTCAAATGACAACAGTGTTTGGTTTTGCCTTTTGGCAGGGGTTGTTAAAAGCCTGCAAAGCAATTGATTTATGTTCCTAGTTTATGATTAGAATAAACAGTGTGGAAAGGAACTGTTGGTGGCTGCATATGAGGGGACCTTAACTCAGCATAACACTTCAGGAGCAAATTATGTAGGATCATTGCAAATAATTAAGCAGTGTCATTCTTGATTATCGTGGTAATGAAGAGGCAAGCCAAGTGCTACTTATTGCACCTCCAGGGCTTGGCAATGTTGTCTTGTGTTTAAGTCCTAATTGATTTTTGATTGTCCTACCTGAAGAAAATATCTCATTTTCTTAGAGCAGAATCCTTCTAGCTGTTTGTAATTATGATCCAGATTCCGGGGAGAGCCATTCAGTCCCCCACCACAGTGGAAGAATTATTGGACTGGATCATGCCAGTTCCAGACCTTACACCCAATAGAGCAGAAGGAGAATTTTAGATATTTGAGCACAGGAAGTCATGAAAACCCATTTACCCTGGAGAAATGAAGCTAGAACATACACATGCGTCCTATGAGAACCATTGTAGAGATAATGATTTATTATCACTGAGGGTCAATTAGACACACTTCATGGAGGACTTGGGACTGGATCTCCTGGTGGTTTTTATTTTAAAACAGATGTGGGAGGTTTGAAATGGAGTGGTAGATGTTAGAATATGCAGATCAAGAGTCTCAGAATGTGGTAGTCACCCTGATTTGACTTACTATTGGTCTGTCTATACTGTAGGACACCTGTAACCTCTGATTCATTATCCACTGATTCAGTTATTCACGGTTGGCAGAGGAAAAAATTAAATAATTCAGCAGCCACAAAGCAAGCTGTAAAGCAAGCTGCTGTCACAAACAGCAGCTGTAAAGCAAGCTATTGTCACAAATAGCATCTCTAAAGCAAGCTACTGTTACAAAGCAGCAGTTTGGGGGTGGGTGGGCAGGCATCCTCTCTTATCTATGGTTTTCATTATCCACAGGAAGGCCTGGAATCAATCCCCAGCAGATACCGGGGTCCTACTGTACTAACATTCTTTTATGCCCCTCCTTTCTAAAAGGTCTGTTGGTTAAACAGACAAGAAATGACAGTTTTCAATCTCTCCTCCTGGCTTGTGAGATGGAGAGTCTTACTTTTATGCATACCATCCAGCTTTAGGGGATGGTGTAACAAGCATAGGGACATTCTTCAATAAAGACTGTTTCACATGTAATATTTGTTTTCTATTCAAAGTTTAATAAACATTTCCCCTTCTTGTACCAGAGATTGGGCTGATTTTATTTACAAAGACATTTATATACCACTTTCCCTTCCAAAAATCCCAAAGTGGTTTACAATAATAAAACCCATAAGCTAGAATAAAATAAATACCAAAACATCCAAAAACCAAGCAACAAAGCAACAAAAACAACAAAAAAGTATTTCATTAAAATTATTAACCAGTTAGGATACTTCAAAGAGCCATAGTTCGATGAAGCAACTGTTTCAAGTTTTGTATCAATAGGGTGCATACACTAAAAATGGACGTCCCCAAAGGAGATGCCTTCCCTTGCATGGACTTTCCTAATCAATGAATTGCTTCTTGTTGTGAAGCTGGAAGAGCTCTTCACCAACAGCAGTTGTGCCAGTGGCAAGGCATCATAGCCCCTTATCCTCTCAGGGGACAATTCATGACTCCTCTAGCACTGTGCACATAGAGTCAAAAAGCTCCATTCAGTTGCATTTGTAAAAACAATAATAAATAAGATTTGGGTGTTTTTTTCTTTCATAAGGGGGCTGTTTGTTTTAAAGAGTACTGAGTGCCACTCACTCAGCCTTTAAAAGGGTGCACCACTGCTCCATCTCCAGGTAATGCACATTGACAAAAAATACAGTGCTCACTTAGGGTTCATTGTGCATGATTTTTTGAATCAGTTAGTACCCTGGTGGTCCAAAGACACCAGGCCCACTGTGGCATCCCTACTAGACCATACTCTAGTCTAACACAGGATGAAGAAGAGATCGTGAGCTACTGGATAGATCAGTGGTTTAGGCATCTGGTTGCAAAGCCAGAGGTTGGGAATTTGATTCCCTGCTGTGCCTCCTGGATAGGGGTTGAACTCAAAGATCCACAGGGTCCTTCCCAACTCTGCAATTTCAAGATGATGATGATGAAGAAGAAGAAAGACGGAAGAGAGAGCAAATTTGCCATTTCAACACATTCACCGTCCTGCATCTTGCAGCTGAAATATATTTCCTCTGTGACTGTTTCCCCCACTTCCTCAGAAGTTAATGGAGTTAAAGTCTCAGAAAGCTTCTTGGGAAAGTAGTGTCAGCATGTGGGAGATTCTGGGAGCTGCGATGGCAAAAGCACTACAAAAGTGGTTTTCAAAAATTTTAAATCACCATATCCAGACTCCATCACACAGAATTAGCTAAATATGATGGAAGTGTCGTCATGGGAGCTGATTCATATAAGTGAGGTCAGGATCTAGGGATGCGTTCTGTCCCACATCTGTTATATTTTATGAGGCTTAGTATAGCGGTGCGAAGATTTTGGAGACATGCAAGGGGAAAATTACAAACATTGGATGGGAGTGTGAAGTCATGTACACTATATAGAGATTCATGAGTGTTACCAAATGCTCTAAATGGCGTTTTTTGTCCCACTGCCATCTTTGCGCCTGTTGAACGTTGTTAGAGGCTTAATAAAGCATTTATAAATGAAAGCCTACAAGCAGAGCTAGATATTATTGTATGTTCATTTAGAAACCAAAAAGTATTTGCCCTCTTGAATCTCTCTGGGCTAGTAAAAAAAGAAAAAGAGGAAAGGAAAGCTTTTGGCTTGAAGGCTATGGCGTGTCAGTGATGTAAAGCTATAATCAGTAGAAACTTGGTACGTTTTGAGCAATATATATTGCACTGCAGGGTTCATGGGTAATAATCTCTAAATGCTCTCCAGCAGAAGATAGTTTCCTGAATAAATGAGGCACAACTGGGCATTGTTCCAATGAAAACGTTGGCTGGATGCTGCTCTGGCTAAAGAGACTGTGAATGGAATAGCTTCGGGCGACCGTTGCAACTGTGTGCTTTCATCCAACGGCAAAAGGAAATGGTAAACGTGGAATTGCTCATACATTTGAACATGGACCGGGAGTGGGGAATCTAAAATAAACGGAGAGCTGTGTTTTGTGACACACAGTTGCTAATCAAAACAGGAATGTTGGACACAGTTACGCATGTTTCAGAACTGCTCCTAAATTCGGTCTGGTGGTCACTATTAATTTAATTTATGTAATGTAATGTGTGTCTTGGGGGGGGACGCAAGAATGAGTGAGGGAGAAGGTTTTGTAATTCTTGTTGGCGGTAGAACAGAAGAAGCATTTGTGGAAGAGATTAGAAAGGCATGAGTGAAAACCTCAGTGCAGACTTCAACGTCTAAAATATGCACATATGTTATACTGTGGACGAGCAGCACCTACACAGTTCATAAATTGCTTCATGCCTCTTATTTCAGAGGAGGTGTAAAGCTGCTGAGACGATTGGTCTATGAAGGCCGGTGTGGGTTTATGTTTATTAGAAATGGTTCTTCAACACTTCAACTAGAGAACTGGTCTTCTGAGCTGGCACCACTCGCTTTGTTCACTGAATATAGGATGGCTCTCCTTCTCCCTCCGGTCTTATCTGCAGAAGTTGGTCAGACTCACTCTCACAGCTTGCTTCAGTGCTGGTGATGGGATAATGTTTTCACTCTTGCCAGTAAAAGCCCATGTGCCCTATTTTAGAGAGGATCTTGCTCTGCTTGAAGGACTGTCCAGTCTAAGGGAAGCAAGGGGCTTTAGTGCCTATCAAAAGCTAGTTTGTACAGATACACACACACACAGACACACACACACAGACACACACACACACACACACACACACACACAGGGGGGGGAGATGAAAGGAGAGGAGAAGTCCTAGTACAGATGCAAGTACAAAGAGGGGGAGAGTAAAAACCAAAAACCTCCTCTTCCACCCTGACTCCATTATTGAGGGGAAAAGACAACAGAGCCTGGGCCCTGTACACCACAGCCACGGACCAGTCTAGACTCCAGGACAACAGTGATGGTAGAGATGGAAACATCAGAAGGAGCATCAGGGCTGCCTTCAGCAGGATCAACCGCAGGCTCTGAACCCAGCTTCATATTAGGTCCTAGTAGACCACATGCTCTGCCCACATTGCAGACATGCTTGCTCTCATTTTTATGAGAGTTGGCCACACACTGTGTTGTCCTGTGAGATGGATCATACACTCACATACCCCCATTGCTGTTAACTTGGGGTTGGAGAAGAGTTGACCCAAGCCAGGACTAATGCAGTTAACTAGCCCTGGGGAAAATCTGCCATTCCCCCTTCTGTTGCAAGTCCTTTCTTAGTTGGAGGAAACCTTGCTTTTTGGAGCCATCTGTTGTTGAGTCAATGGATGAGGGATTGCAGGAAGGGCCACCTTCCAACCTAGGAAGGGCTATTAGGGTCACACAGGGCCTCTCTGAAAAACAACAACAATCCTGGTGAATGTACCATAGATCATTTACATGGACCTTAAGAGGTGCACTATGTGTATTGAAATCATAGCAATCACATCTAAACGTACATGTACACATGGATTCACCCTTGCAAATTTTGCAGAAACCTGTTACTCTCTTCCATGATGCATTTCCTTTTGATTCATGGTGCTTAGGTGGCCATCCGAGCACCAAGGTAACTGAGGACTTGGAAAGCAGGCAATGTGGCCTATGCATAGACTTTCACTAACACCTTGCTGCTATGGACGTAGCACCTGGCATCTGCTTGTTGTCTACTCAAATACCACTGCATGCAATAGTGGTGGTGCCAGAGCACTTTGCATGAGAAAGAAAGGCAGGTTCTCATCTGACATTTGCTGAACCCACAGCCTATTTGGGCTGCTTTTCTACCTGCCTTTTCTACCAGACTTCTTCCCCCAGCTGCATGATTTGTGACACATTGGGAAAATGTAATTTGGCTAGACACTCAGCCAAGTGAGCTCACCTGCCAGGATTTATGCCACTGAGAAACTGGTTTGGAGCTGTGTAGATGGAAAAACCAAGGGGCACTGCAGCCACCTCCTAGGCAGCTGCTTCAGACTGCCTAGTGGTAGAGCTGGCCCTGCCTGACACCTAAGTTCTTTGTAACTGAAAATGAATCGGTCTTTTTCTGTTGAAAACAAAGATGGCTTCACTGAATTTATGGGATTCAAGACTGCCTCTTGCATCCCTGACGTGTTCCCGTAGCAGAATTTATGCCCTAGTGTTAACAACAACAGTTATGGATGCCACAGGATGGCACCGGAGTTCCTCATGTTGTATGATACAGATTTAAGGCAGGGTTAAGCTGTTTTATAAATGAGAGATTGTAAGGGAGGGACAAGTAGCTTGTTTGGTGTCATAAATTCAGCCACTCTCCCCCGACAATTGGAAATAATTTGTCTCATAGGATTGTGGATGGTGAAGAAACCTGAGGAATGCAGATATAGAAGTCCATACTAAAGTATGCTACAGAAACAAATAATGACTATATTTACCATTCAAAGTAAGGCACAGAGCAAGGGGGGCTAGTCCCACACCAACATATTCATGCAGGCTGGTTATATCCTTACTGAAGAAGGATTCTATCTGGATTTCATCCACATGGCATTAGAAGAAGAGTCTGGAAATGTTACTTTTTGTACCACAACTCCCAGGATGCCCTGACCAGCATGGCCTTCTTGGTGGCAAACCTCCCCCAGAACTTTTCACTCAACACAGGATGGGAAGGGTTCAAATGGCACAGGTTGGACCCCCCACCCCCAGCAGAAAGGTGGGCTCAGGGACCAGCATTAGAGGGGTGGGATGAGTAGGTGCAGAGATGGACAGCATGTGTCCCTCCACGATTTATACTGCTTCAAAGTCATGAATCAGGCTACTGCAGAAGCTCAAAGTACTGGAGGAAGAAAACACATAAGCCATCCTTAAAACAAAACCTTGATCTACATTTCTTGGTGGAGCGGTAAAGAGATGCAAGAAGGAAGGATGCAGGAGCGTTCAAGACACCACGGCAACTTTTTTTGCACACACTCTCAGCTGCACCTGATACTCTCGTTAATGTAGGGGAGAAAGAAATAGCTGACCGATGAAAAATCATTGGCTGGAAATATTAGGAAAGTCGAGCAACACATGTAATAGCAGAAAGTGGTCACAGGTTTATGGGATATATCGATTAGCTTAATAGGAATGGAAGATGAGCGCTTGATGTTGTACACAGAGTTGGCAGCCTAAGCCAGAGAGGCAATGAGCCTCAGCTGATTTGCAGCATCCTGAGAAGGAGTGGGTTGTGGGAAAACTGAGTCTATAGGAAATTTTGGCAGGGTGGGGGTGGGGGAAGCATGTAGGGGCCTTTTTACACGACCCCTAAGATCCGCTGGCCACTTAAATTCGGACCAGAGATCTTAGGGGTTCCTCGCTCTTCCTGCGTTCCCACCCCCTCCGCACTTCCTGGCTGCTGGCTGCGTGAGGGGAGGGAGAAAAAGAGAAAGAAAAGCATGCCGCTCACCTCGTTCTGCCTCTTGTCTCTGTAAAAGTAGCTCTTAAAGGGCCGGGAGCCAAAAAACAACAAACAGAAGCAAGGAGAGCCCTGCACTCACTATCGTTACACCGGATCAAATAATTTTCACCTCCAAAGGAGCAGGTACCTGAAAGCTGCGCTGGGACGTGCTAAAGTGGGCGGGGTCGCACTTAATTTCCTGTTAACTCCGGAGCTGGTGGGTAAACATTTTTAAGCTCTGGAGCTGGGAGCCATTTGCCCCGGAGTTTAGGGGTCGTGTATAAACGCCCTAGGTGCTGACAATTATTTGATCACTCTATCGTGCAGGCTTCATACAATCTGTGTAGAATAAGGACATGGAGTGGAGTGCATGCCAATCCCTTTCCATCATTATTTCCACGACCCCACCATCACCACACGAGCAGTAGGACTTTCTGAATTAAACAACCTCCTCTGAGCATGGAGGCTTTCTATCCCATGACCCCAGAGAACCAGGATTCTGGATTGCAGGGACAGCTTCTGAAGGTAGAAGAGTCTGCTCTCTCAAGAAAATCCCTCTCTACGTAAGAGATACCACACTTAGGTTTTGAATCGCCTTTTGCTTAAAGTCAAATCACCTTAAAAATCACCTGACCGCATTTCCAATCGCTTTTTCTGCGGAGTCCCCTTGGCCACACCCCTTTTCGGCCGCTGTGTCGGTTTTTCTTGCGATGGCCACCAGGGGTGGTATTTTTTAAAACCGATTTCTACACCGCTTTTTGAAGCGATTTGGCTGAAACTGCGGACACCATGCACAGTTTTTTCCCCCGGGTTTCCCCCTCTGTGTGCCTTATCCTGCTGTTGGAGAAGCAGAAAATTAGCTACATTACTTAGAATGGAAGAACAACGGCATGATGTTACCCTAATTCCCCCCCCCAAAATAGAAGCAGATGATGGGAAAATGACTGACAAAATCAGAACAAAAAGCGGTTTAGCAAATTGCGGACGGGGAAACTGGTTCATGAGAAAACGCCAAGTGCGGAATGCTGAATTGCTTCAGCGACAACATGACTGGGGAAGGGCAGAAGGCGATTCAAAACAAAAACTGGTTGCTGTTTGAAGTGCAGTAGCGGCGACTGGAAAAGACATGTCTGGGGATGCGAAGGCCATTTTGAATAATAGAACAGACTCAACCTTATTATAAGCCGGAGATAGCTGGCTCAGTCAGGAGGTTTGAGGTGTCCTGAAAGTTCAGTAAATGATACTATCGTTGTGTTATTTTGCTGTAAAGTAGGTGGTGGTGGTGATGTCAGAGGCTTGTTTTTGCATGTTATTTTAAAGATACCCTATAGTTTGAATGTTGGATATTGTTCCTTGCTGCTTTGTCTCAGGCAGCAAAATATCCTGGGCCACTCCAGGCCAAAATTAGTTTGTAATTGCTCCCATCCTCCATGCTGGCCAGCATAAAAACATTTAGGCACATCTGATACAGGAGCAGCAGCATGAGGTCTTTTTAATGTGATTTTTGTGTGTGTACAGAATTATTCCCACAAGGCAAAATGACAGTATATATATATTACAGTTACCATGTGGGAATTTCCTAAAGGACTCAGTTCAGATTAGGTAAATATTGCATGGCCTTAAAAACCTTTTTGAACCTCCCTTAAAAATCTCACCCATTTTTACTCATTGACAGGGAGCAATTTCAAAAGAAGAGCATAGCTTGCTTACTAAAGCAATACTTAAGAGTGCTTTCTCTCTGTGTGTATGTGTATATGTATGACTTATAAATACTGTGTATCTCTCTCTTTCTCCAGCCTGTTTGACATACTTTTCTTAGGTTTAAGAAACCAGATTCAAATGCTCTGTTGCCAGAGAATCTTTAATCCCACTTAATATGTCAGCTTTGCTGGCAGAAAACTAGACCACCCCTGTTTGTATACTCAAAAGAGAAAAGACAACCCTGTCTTCATCAGCCCATAGACCAAAGGGGAAAAAACAAGAAACAAATCAGTACAGTGACACCCAGATCTTTCCTATTTTATTTTGACAGGGTTTTGTTTCTGCTGTGCTGCTTCTCTCCCTCCTCGCCTGCCCCCCCCCCGCTCTCGCTGCCACCGCTGGCGACTGCCTCCTGTTTCTCTTTATGGTAATTGAAGCCAGGCCTAAAAGACCTTAGAGGCTTGTATCTTCTCTTCACATGAGTGATGCTTCAGTGATAAACTTGAACTTAAACTTACTGAGGCGTAACTGAGGGTTCATTTGATAGCTAGTGGTTTTCAGCAGCACTGCGGGGCTCTGGGGCCTCCGAGTGAGCGAGATTGTTAATGTCCTGTGAGGGAAAACAATAACACATTTCATTAATGCGTTCATGTGTGAAGCATCCATTAGTGCACTGGAGGTATTAATGACGTTATGCTTTAAAAATGACATGTGGGGCATGACAGGAATTGCAAGGTCTGATGAGAACAGATGACAAGATAAGCAAATATTTGAATGGCTTCATTTGCCTGCCGGTCAAAGGATGGGCATAGTGGAAGCGAGCAAGTGAAAACCTGGAAAGGATTCTTTCTGGCTGCGGATGGGATTGAACCGCTGCCAGTTGGAGGAAAAACAGGCAGCACCAAGTGAACTGACAATGGAGCATTCCCCCAACGCCTCAAATCCTGACAGACAAAAAACAAGCCAAACAAAACAAAACAAAAATGTGAGAGAAAAAATTGTAACATTACACAATATAAGCAATGCTCAGAAGCTAACACTCAACTGTATAGTGTTAATGTATTTGAGCTATGTCACCTCTTTATTATGTGTTAGTCATTTAGAGTGCTTTTTGTCAGCGATTCTGAGAACTACAGTTGAACTTCCATTGTGTCTTGCTTGGTTCTTTTTAGTGAAGTGTAGGAAGTGTAATGTGAGCAGCTTTTCTGTTGGTGCAATTGCTTTGCTAATATGGAAAAGATAGATGCAATAGTTTTTGTTGTTTATATCAATATCCTTAGCTGCCTAGATGCCCTAAGCACATCCAATCTCACCTGATTTTGGAAGCTAAGCAGGATCAGCCCTGGTTAGTACTTGGATGGGTGACCACCAGGGAATACCAGGTGTTGTAGGGGCCTGGAGTAGGAACTGGCAAGCCACTCCAGTATTCCTGCCCAGAAAACTCCATGGACATGGGGTCACAAAGAGTCGGTCACAACTGTAACGATACAACACACATCAATATCCTTAAGACAAAAAAGGTAGAACATAATTTGATATTTGTCTCCCACCCCCCACATGATTTTCATGATTATGAAACTATCCTGCAGATGACAAATTTGTTTTGTATTAGTTACACAAATGAAGTTACAATAAAGTAGTTTGTCAGATCTTCTTACCATTCTTCTTAGCAATACTAAATGCTCAGTTTGTCCTAAAGTTATGATAACTGATGTTGTATTTTGATATTTAGGTCCTCTCTGTGCTACTGAAGTGTGTTTTGTGTGTATCTTTACTAGCTTAACAAAGTTTAATTCATTGATAGATACATTGCCAATAACACAGCCATAGAAGAGGAAGGTTCTTAATTACAAAAAGTATACAATTGCCGCAACAGTAACTTTTCTCAAATTCAGTGTCCTGAAAGTTAACTTGCTTTCTTTTTGGGTGCATCTTCAACAGCTAAGCACAGTTTCTGTTTACAGGCTGGATTTTGCAGACATAAAGGAGTGACCGATTCATGTTTCTGGGTCATTAAGGTGATTTCAGCTCTAATTGAAGGGTTGCCTGATATATCAAATCTGGCATTCACACTGAACACACACAAGTCAAGAAAACATTAGCTTCAACACATAAGAGCAACTCTGGTATCACCAGCTTGCTTGGTTCTGTCAATTTTCTGCATGTGTTCTTTCATTCTCTCTCTCTCTCTCTCCTCCCTCCCTCCCTCCCTCCCTCTGTGTGTGTGTGTGTGTGTGTGTGTGTGTGTGTGTGTGTGTGTGTGTGTGTGTGTGTGTGTGTGTGTGTGTGTGAACACTCTGACACTTATATGTTCAGGGAGATATGCAGTGTCCCAACAATTCACATAGGTTTCAGTGAGTTTAAAGAGAGTCACAGTTCCTCCGGTTGCATCATTATAGGCTCCTCAAACCTTTATTCACTGTCTGAAGCCACGCAGGGTCATGGCACTCCAATACATGACATAGATGACATTAAACCAATGGGTTGTGGCTATTAAGGGAGTAACCTAAAGCTGATTTCAATGGACAGGTTCACCAATAGGTCATGCAGGCCGCATTGACTGTTTGTTGATGAGCAACTTGGATTAATGTTATTCCTTCTCTCCAAACCTTGATTCTTACCTTCCTCGTTTTGCCTTGTCAGGCCTGTCTATTTGGTTTTTCATGATAAATTAGCAGATGAATCTGCTTGGAACATGGCTGGATTCTTGCACAAGGCTCGAGAAGAAAAAGGATGTGACAGCTGCACAAGGCCGCCTGTGGATGACAGTACTGCACATCTCAATGCCATCAGGAATAATTTGACATGAGTGATCTGACATGCTTGGTAGACCCAGAGTTTCCTTTGAGAACGAGGGGAAGGAGTGGGGGGAGGAGGCCAATTTTTTTTCATGACTCTGATAATACACTCCTATCTCCTCATGTTTCTATTTATCACCAGAATAGAATTTTCTGATTGGTTGGTTACCATACTGTAGTCTACATTATTGGACTCTGGGTAGATGCTGCTGTGAAAAACAAAATATCTCCTCACAAACCATCCTTCAAGAATTTTGAATTTGAATGATTCACTTGCTTGAACTAGTCTAAAACCAGACATGTGGCGCCTGACAGTAGATAGAGTCATCCTTAGTTTTCTCTTCAAGTTTTCTTTGTGGCACATTTGCGTAGAATGCAGTTGGCACCCAAACTAAACCATGTTTCTCTGCAGTGAAAAGTGTGATCCCATTGTCAGCTTGAACGCATACCAGATTCCTTTCTTCAGTGTTTGTTTGTTTGTTTGTTTGTTTGTTTATACAACTTATATGCTACCCACTACCCAAAGGTCTCTGGGCATCTTGCAATTAAAATGAACAGTTAAAACAATTAAAACTTTAAAATGTCAATGAACAATTAAAAACAACAAAAACATTTAAACACAAAACACTAAAATTGCCACCAGGACCCACAATCTATGTTATGTCAGTTACAAAAAAAATTCTGAAACAGGAGGGATTTTACCTGGCACCGAAACGTCATCAGCGTTGGTGCCAGGCAGATCTCACTTGGGAGGGCATTCCATAGCCTGGGGGCAGCTGCCGAAAAGCTGCCGAAAAGGCCCTATACCTACAAGCCATCCCTTCTACCTCCTTGAATGATGGCTCTTTCAGGAGGGTTTCCTGGCTAGATCTTAATTGCTGGGTAGGTTCATATGGAATGAGGTGGTCCTTCAGGTATCTAGGTCCTAAGCCTTATCTAGGTCCTAAGCCAATAGCAGGTCCATTCCTGTGGAAGGAGGTTTGATCCCCCTTCTGGTCTTGACAAGAATTCTGGGGGCTAGTTATGAAAACAACAACAATGAGACAGAAAAGAAATAAAACTGAACTTCTCACCTAAGAGGTGAGTGCAGGCACAGAGGCTGCTGGCCAGAGTTGGCCAGGGTGACTCTTATAAAAATATTTTTTTCCAGACAATATATTGTTTTTCTAAAAACAATAAGCCAAATTGCCTTGGTTGAGAGGGAGCTATCTAATCTCTCCACCAAAACAAATGAAACAAAAACAAAACAAAACAAAACAAAACAAAACAAAACAAAACCCACAACCCGAATGAACTGACAAACCAATGTGTGGTTCATTTGGGAGAAGTTAAAAAATTCATGGTCAGTGGACTTTGCCAAACCATCAACCAGGTACTGTAGCGCCATTTTGCTGATTTGTGCCCATTTCTCCCCACAACTTCCAGAATCTAAGAGAGGGCATGGATGAAAAGATTTTTCTGAACTTCAACAAAAATGTAACTGCTCAGCATTTGTCTATCTATGAAGCAGTAATCTCAGATATCTCCAAGGTAAGAATCATTATTAGTCTGTACTGACATTTTGAACTGTAGTCATCTTTTAAAAAGTGGTTTACTGTATGAATTTGGTATTGACTTTTCCACTGAAATGGTTAGTACATTTTTTTAAAAAGTTAAGAAACTTCCAAATGTTACAATAATCACATTGGCACTATTGTTTTCTTCACCTTCCCTGTGGGCCTTTTCACACGACCCCTAAGATCCGCTGGTCCCTTAAATTCGGACCAGAGATCTTGGGGGTTCGTTTCTGTTCCTGCGTCCCCACCCCTCAGCACTTCCTGCTCCTGTCGGCGTGGGGGGGGGAGGGAAAAAAAGGACAAAAGAACCCTTTACTAACCTGCCAGTGCCGGTCGAACTTGCCACGAGCCCCGTTACTTAGGGTTACTTCCTGGTTCCAGCTCAAGGAGCTCTTAAAGGGGCGGGATGCAAAAAAACAACAGACAAGCCAGGAGAGCCCTGCACTCTTATCCGCATCAAATTTTTTTCACCTCCAAAGAGAAGGTACAAGAAAAGTGCGCTGGAAAGTGGGCGGGGTCGCACTTAATTGTCTCCAAACTCCGGAGCTGGTGGGAAAACATTTCTAAGCTCCGGAGCTGGGAGCCATTTGCAGCGCAGCTTAGGGGTCGTGTATAAACGCCCTAAGCTGTAATGTACTGTGGCTACGGACATATTCCTGATGTTTTCTGTTAACAGCATTCTTCAACCAATCTTAGAGAAAACTATCTTCAGCCAGGGAAAAGGATTCTAATAAGATCGTTATATCTTTCAAATATGGTATTTCCTTTGTTGGAAAGAATGTTAGAATGCATGTAAACCCTAGCATGGGTGTCCTTTGTCATCTCATTAATACATCATTGTTACTAATTAATTCCTACTTATTAAGAGATTACCCACAACTGCAACACAAACTAGTACAGCTAAGCTCTATAATAAATTGTTTTCTTATTAAGTCTATGCTTAGATCTTAATAGGTATTAATTGATATTGTCTTGGCAAAACAACACATAATATTTATATATATGAAGTAATCAAAAGAAAGCTATGTATCATACTTTAGTTTCACATGGCATCATAACTGTAAAAATAAATATACTGCAACTCTCACAGAGAAATCCCAACCCAAGCTGCAGAACTTTGAATTTCTGGTAAAATTCCCCTTTTACTATACAATACAAGAGCAGAGATCCACAGAGGAGAACAGCTACAAGTTCCCACAATTATCAGTTACAGAAACCAAAGGCGAATGAACTATTTGGAAATTAAAACTTATTAATTTGCACAACATATCTTTTCACAGCATGCTTTAGAGGCTGTCCCAATTCCTTTGAATGACCCAAGATTTTTTTCTAAAATAAATTCTAGGCACCAGTTCCTATTTAAAATAACACACTTTTGAAAAAGAGGTAGTTTTGTGGGCTGACTATTTAAGCAGAATCTTTGCAACCCAGAGACACCCATCACTAATTTAGAAGCCGTTGGGGCCCATGATGAGGTTCATTAAATAATGTTGTTTCTAAATACAGAAGAAGATACAAGGCAAGAGTAAAAACAGCCTCTTGGTATGAATTATCCAGTGGCCATAAAGTAGCACCTGATATGTTCTGACCTTTCTGAGGAGGAAATCGCTCAGGGTAAATGGCAAACAGCCTCAGGCAAGTCATGACCTTCAAATAAATGACTAGCCTTTCATCACATTGATGTGCCTTTAGGTAAAGGGATCAAAGGAATTTTGTGTCCTGATATTCCTGATTTGATTTCAAATGAATTTTTTTCTCTGAGTTTGTTTCCTGGATTTTTATCTAGAGGAAGTTCAGAAAATTCAGTTGAGCTGATGAGAGTCTGATGGAGATTAGACAAAACTTGTTCCCAACTTTTTCATTGGATAAAGATTTAAAGCACTTGGACTGTTTGGTGTTAGCATTTAAAATTCAGTGGTGCAGAATCACAGAACTGGGAGAGAGAGAGATCTCAAGTGTTATGTAGTCCATTTCCAACAAACGCAGGAAATTCATTGCTGTAGCATCTCTAACAGAGAACCATCTAGACTTCCTGGCAACCTCTAATGAAGTCTACCACCTTTCACTGGCAGTCTTTTCCTTTGTTAAATCTATTTATATCATCTTTCAATATTAAATTTAATATTTGTGGGTTTGCTTACAATGGTTTGGATGCAGATTTAGAATAGACAACTTGAAATCTGTTAGATTAATATGCAACTCATTGATTTCAGTAGCTTTATTTTATTGTCTTCTGTTCTTATCCAACAACAAGAAGGCATAAAAAGTAGAAGTCTAGGGTACTTATTTTGTCTTTGTATTGATTTGTCGTATGTCTATACCTTTAATGTGTTTTTATTGGTTATTGGTTATGTATTTTATGTTTTGTTGTTTCTTTGACACTTCTAATTCCCTGTTCCTAACTTGAATATGTCTTAAATGTTCTGGGTTGTATACTGTCCCTCATGATTGTAAGCTGCCTTGGGTTCTTTTCCAAGGAGAAACGTGGGGTAAAAATATTCAAAATAAAAATAAATACATAAATATATTTTGTATTCACCGCCCTGCATTGGCTTGTGCAAGCTGGCGGTATATAAATCCAAAATAAACTAAACTACAGTGACCCCCGCCTATCGTGGGGGTTAGGGAACCAACCTGACCCGCGATAATTGAAAATTTGTGATATGCGGATGCAGGTCAGGTTGGGCCTGGGGGGCCTAACTGGGGGCTCTTGTACTTACCCCCAGCCTGGTGCTGCCCCGAACGGGCCTGTGAGGGCCTTCCCAGGCCTTCTGGAGGCCCCTGGGAAGGCCCTTGCAGGCCCGTTTGGGGCAGTGCCAGTCCTGGGGTAAGTTTGGAAGGCCAGTAACAGCCTTTGCCCCTTACCCCAGGGGGCTTTTTTCATATACTATGGTCCCACAATATAGCGGGATTGCAGTATATGAACTGCGAAAGGGCAGGGGACCAGTGTATTATAATATACTGAGCTAGGTCTAGTTCCCACTCTCCCCGCCCCGCCCCCACAAAGCTTCTGCATGGAAGCAGATATTAAATGACGAAGGAAATGTATAACAAATGTTTGATCAATTCCTTGTGGGATCTCTTTTAAACCAGAGAAGAAGTGACCTTGGGTCCCCTTATTGGGAGGAAGGCAGCTTATAAAACAAACACGGATAAAAGCAAACAAATAAAAGCTGTGATCAGATGGAGCAGGTTTTGGACTGCTTGTGGCACAGCCCAGTGTGAGCTCTTTTATGGCAATCAGACCGTGTAAGGGGATCATGAACCAGCCCAATCCTGCTCCATGCATAAGCCAGACCCCCTTTTTTGCCTTTATGTTTAAACTTGATTCTCATTACCATAACCCAAATCGTAACTAACTACTTCAATGAAACAGTTAAGCCAGCCCTTTTTGGACCACCAGCAGGGTTGCTGTTTTCTGGAGTTGGGCTGAAGCTTGATGCACATAAGGGTTTTAAGGGAAACCAGTCCTTTCTGCTCATATAGCCAAAGTTGCTTGTGATATGCCCTGATGCTTACAGGCCAACAACTCCAAGGCCAGTAGCCTCTTGCCAATCAAGGACTACCATCCTTCTGTATGTCTACTGCTCCATGGGATCTTCAATGCACTGTTGTCCCGTTCATTTCAACAATACTTTTTGCTTCTGCAATGGGTTTAAGGACCCTCCTTTATGCAAGCAGGGTTGTGTGGGGTGGACACAGGAATTGTGTATACAATGGTACCTCAGTTTATGATTGCAATTTGCGAGCAATCACGGGCTGGCTTCAGGCTCTGCGGTAGACTCACACCACACTTCTAGGCCTTGGCGTGGGCCTGGTGCTGCCCGGAATGGGCCTCTGGGCTGCGTGTTGGGCCTGCACTGGGCATCTGGAGCTCACCTGGGTCTGTACCAGGCCTCGGAAGTGAGGTTCGCAGGCCCTGTGTGGACCAGAAGTGACTTATGGGCACCAGCGGTGACCTCCATGCTGCACAGAATAGTCCTCTGGGTCATGTGGTGGGCCCACTCTGGACTTCCAGGCCTTGGCGTGGTCTTGGCGTGGACTGGAAGTGAATTCTGGGAACCGGAAGTGACCTCCAGGCCATGCAGTGATTCTCTGCCAGGCCTCCAGAGCTCACCCTGGGCTACACAAGCAATCCAACCTTAACCTTGGCTAAGTACTGTATCCCATCTGCTAGGGAGCATTTTGATTTGAAAACCTCTTGGAAGGAAGAATGGATCACTTCCTGTGTGGTTTGTTATAAATGCTTTTGTTGTATACAGTATCCGCTGGGGATTGGTTCCAGGCCTTCCCATGGATAATGAAAACCGTGGATAAGAGAGAACACCAGAATCCCCCCAAAACTGCTGCTTTGCAACAGTAGCTTGCTTTACAGCTTCTGTTTGTGGCAGTAGCTTGCTTTATGGTTTCTGTTTTACAGCAGTATGCTGCTTTTTGTGACAGTAGCTTGCTTTGCAGTTGCTGAATTATTTATTTACTTTTTTCCTCTGCCAATCATGGATAACTAAATCAGTGGATACGGGGGTCCTACTGTAATGTGTTTTCTGTTCAATTTCACACCCCGTCTCCCTTAAATAAAGTTTCCAAATGGATGGAAGACAGAGTGTGCATTTGAGGCAACAGGATTAAAGAAAACATCTGAAATAGAAATCAAGGAGGGACTGCCTTAAAATGATGGCAAGTGGCTTAGATCTGAGTCACTGTGTAAAAAGGAGCCAGTGGGAGTGGTTTGATGGAAGGATTGGGAAGGTCAGATCAGCAGCAAGAAAATAATTAATCGCTAATTGGGAACGCCCAATAATTGGTAACATGCCTCCCAACATTAGCATAAGCTAGCAAGGCACTTTTGCCGCCTACTTTTTTAAAGGTTTTGCTTCATATTCTTATTTCTGTTCTGTAATTAAATGATGGCCCCTGTGAATATTTTTCTTGATTCCTATAAAGAAGGCAGCAATCCAAGCACAGCAGTCTTGTCTATGGGCACACAGTATTTTATACTGACAAACATTCTAATAAATCAACTGAGGCATGGCATATTTCATTTGGATCCTAATTGCTGTTCTCTCTCATTATTGATATTAATGACCCGGTGGTTCTAACTGTTAAGTGATGAACTGAGCAAAAAGCATGGTCCATAAGCTTTGCTGCCTTTTTTTTTAAAAAAGGTCCAACTGCAAATTAGAATATGCATGCAAATTGGAGCCTAAAAGAAATGGTTGCCTTTCAGCACTATTGAGTTAGCTCATTTTATTGGAAATCAAAGTTACATTAACAAGGCAATGTGTCTCAGCGACTGCGTTTAATGCTGCCTCATCCTCACCGATTGCGCTAGGTGTCACTGAAGGAGCTATTAGTGTGCTCTGCAGTGTATCAAGGACAGCGGTTTCTAATCTCCCAAATTTCTGTAATTAGCAGATTGCTTCTTTATTAATTTCCCGTGCAATCCTGCGTACCTCTTTTCAGATGTAAGGCCCATTGAATTCAATAGGGCTTGCTCCCTTGGTGAGGGTGTACAGGGCTACATTCGTAGTGCATGGAAAATATGCAGCTGTTGTGTGCAAGTGTCTCTTGAATACACAAAAATAAATTTCCTTTGGATGTCTGTAAAGGAATCACTGCTAAAAAATTTTGTTCCTGCAGTTCTAACACCATACCCTATTTTTTTAATTAAGAAGAATAGAGAGATTGCAAGTTCCTTATTGAAATGTCCAGTCCTTACATGTTTACGTGCAGTTTCCACCATGCAATTCTGTTGGTTTACACTCAGTGGTGGTGAGGAGCAGCAATCGTATAAAGAGACTCAAGCAGAATCTTTGTTGCCAGGGTTGTCATAATAGTACAGCATTATTTTTTTCTTTTCATGGTCCATAAGTTCTATTTGCAAAAGCAATGCCCTAAGAAGAAGGTCCTCAGGTTAAACTGCTTCATTTTCCATTAGTTTTAGCAATGTTCTGAAATCTACTGCATATATTGGTGAGCTCATGGACTGCAAATGGTAGGATTTAGAGATGGACATGAACCAACCTGAACTATGAATGCAAAAAAGACCACAAACGGGTCTAGTTTGTAGTCAGGCATGGATTAATCATTAAGCACAATAAGCATGTGCTTAGGGGCATGAAGGGAAGAGGGGGCACCACAGAAGTTTCAAATAGCCAAATTTACCATGGGCCGTATGGTGCAATACTGCAAATGGTGCAGCTGAACCAGGATTCGCAAAAAGCTTCCCCCCATATTAAATGAAAATATACAGATATATACAATAATATAAAGATTACTCAGAGAGTGTAGAGTTTTAATTAGTTTCATTATTCGTTATTCATTTTGGTATGGAATGAAATGAATAATGAACAGACCCATCAAAGAAAAATGAAATGAAGTAAAAAATTTTTTTACTTATTGCTGGCCTGTGCAATAAGTAAAAAAATAAAAATTTAAAAAATTTAAAAATCTGCCAACCAACCCACGGGCCAGCTGGTTGGCACAATAATATATAAAATAAATTTAAAAATGCACCAACCTGGCCTGCAGGCCAGCTGGTTGGCGTGATAAGTGAAATAAATAAATAAATAACAGAAAAGAAAATTAAACACACTGACCCAGCCCGCGGGCCAGCTGGTCAATGCAATGCAATGCAAAAAATAAATAAATAAATAAATAAATAAATAAATAAACAAATAATAATAATAATAATAATAATAATAATAATAATAATAATAATAATAATAATAATAATAATAATAATAATAATAATAATAATAATAAGTCACTGACCCGGCCCGTAGGCCAGCTGGTAGGCACGATAATTAAAAATATATAAATGAATAAATTTTTAAAAACCCACATTGATCCAGCCCATGGGCCAGCTGGTCGGAGCAAAAAGTAAAACAAACAAACAACAAACAAACAAACAAACATGACAACCTGGCATGTGGGCCAGCTGGTCAGTGCAATAAGTAAAAAATTTAAAAAATGAAAAATAAAATAACGTGCCAACCACGGGCCAGTTGGTTGGCTCAATGAATAATAAATAATAATAATAATAATAATAATAATAATAATAATAATAATAATAATAATAATAATAATAATAATAATAATAAACATGCTGACCCAGCCTGCGGGCCAGTCAGTCAGTGTGATAAGTAAAAAGAGTAGATAAATAAATAATAAAAAATGTGCCGACCTGGCCCGCGGCCACCTGGTTGGCATGATAAGTTAAAAAATATGTTTAAAAAAAATAAAAGAACCACACTGACTCGGCCCGTGGGCCAGTTGGTCAGCATGAGCTAAAAAATTAAAAAACAAAAAATGAAACAAATGAAAAACAAAACAATTTGTTTTAAAAAATTCTTTTGTTTTTAACAACCCAAAAACAATTTTTTTAAAATGAAAAAATGAAACACCATTTTGGTGTTTTGTGCCCATCTCTAGCAGCTTGGCTTCTGGAAAGGAAGCCAGGCTGTTGTCTTTAAAGATGGTGGTAGCAGAGGGTGAAGAGGAGGTGGCAGCAAGACCAGCTAGGAAGATGACTAATGAAGTGGGAAGAGTTGAAGGTCTAAAATCACAAACCCCCCAAGAACAGACAAGCCATAAAGGAGTTCATTCTTCCAGGGTTTGTGTGTGGTTCATAGTCCAAGGGAAGCCATGAACCAACCCGATTTGTCATTTTTCTGGTTCATGCCTATCTGTAGGATTATATACCTGGAAGTAGAAAGGTTATATGACAGCCCAGAGTAAGATGCTGATGACATACATGATTTTCACAGGGGTAGCCATATTCACCAATAGAGATGGGCACGACTCAAAAAATGGTGTTTCGTTTGTCGTTTAGGGGGTCCATTTCGGTTCGTTTTCGTTTTTCGTGACTTTTTTGCAAAAATTTCATTTTCGTTTCGTTATGTAATGAAACGAAAAAATGAAAACGAAAACGAAAAATTGCTGTTTCGTTAGCATTCATTACAGTTCAATATATTTGCTGCAACGAAAATGAAATGCACAACAAAATTTCTGTTGTTTCGGTTCGTTTCGTTTCATTTTGGAGACAAAATTCGTTTTTTGTTTTGTTACGTAACGAAACAAAAACGAAAATGAAAACAAAAAATTGCTCGTTTCATGCCCATCTCTATTCACCAATGCTAGCATATCAGGCAACACCAAAATAAAAATGAAAGTGTGTTGGTGGACTGCTCCATGAAGGTGTCTTGGTGGACAGCTCCATGAAGGTGTCTCCCCAATGTGTGGCAGCGGTGAAGAAGGCCAATTCCATGCTAGGGATTATCAAAAAGGGGATTGAAAATAAAACAGCCAACATTATAATGCCATTATACAAAACAATAGTAAGGCCCCACCTGGAGTATTGTGTACATTTCTGGTCACCGCATCTCAAGAAAGACATAGTGGAACTGTAAAAGGTGCAGAAGAGAGCGACTAAAATGATTACTGGGCTGGGGCACCTCCCTTATGAAGAAAGGCTAAAACATTTGGGCCTCTTTAGTCTGGAAAAAAGGCGATTGAGGGGGATGCTGATTGAGACATACAAAATAATGCAGGGTATGAGTAAAGTGGATAGAGGGAAGCTCTTCTCCCTCTTCCAAAAATACCAGAACTAGGGGACATACACTCAAATTGAGGGCTGGGAGAGTAAGAACTGACAAAAGAAAATATTTTTTCACCCAAATTGTAAGTCTATGGAACTCCCTGCCACACAATGTGGTGATGGCATCTGACCTGGATGCCTTCAAAAGGGGATTGGACAGATTCCTGGAGGAAAAGTCCATCACAGGTTACAAACCATGATGGAGATGTGTAACCTCCAGAGTTTACACCACAGGGCACTTCAAGGGCCAGATGCAGGAGAGTGGTATCAGGAGACAGATATCTAGTCTCATGCGCTCCCAAACACATCTGGTGGGGCCGCTGTGAGATACAGGAAGCTGGACTAGATGGGCCCTTTGGCCTGATCCAGCATGGCTCTTCTTATGTTCTTATGTTCTTATGTTCTTAAGACAAAAATGTGGTGGCACCTTCAAGACTAACTGGTACATTTCTTCGAACACTCCATGCCATGCTTAAATTGCTTGCCTAATAATCATGAGACCTGCTTTGATATATAAACAAAGATTAGTTCTAGCTCACACTCTGTAACTACATTAACCTGGATTTAGGGAGCTATACAGACAAAGAATAATTTGAAAGAGCTCCAGGATGATCTGTTTCTGCAGCATTCATTATTCATGTTCTCTGGTCAGTGAACTTCTGCCAAGGGGAAACAACAAATATTCCAAAGGATGTAGTATCTTACCTATTAATCTCTGCTATTGGTATTGTGTTAACAGATAGAAGGCAACTCTTGTGTCCGGGCCAGCCATGTGATGTAATCCTGGATGACACCTCTCCATTCAAATCAGTGACCATGTTTATAGGCTGAGAAGGAAGTAAGATCAGTACCTCTTCCAAAGTTGAGTAATGGTGCTTGCTCAGCTTTAGTGCTTGTCTTGCACATTTTCTCCTTTTAATTTATAGATCTAGTTACCGCAAAGTGCAAGAAATGTTAAATCCATATCGGATCTACCTAATTCTCGGTTCTCTAGGGCTGCACAATAAAACATCCACTGCCAGCTGAAGTGTGTATACTGAGTTTGCAGTCGTGTCTTCGTTTTATACCGCCTCAAATGGCAGAAATGTTGTGTTGTTATTGGAGAAGACTGCAGAAGTGCTGCAGAGAAACACTGATGTCAAGGATTTTGGAAATCAGATGGCGATTTTGAATTTGCTATTTATGAACAACTAAGGGCCTTTTTACACGACCCCTAAGATCCGCTGGCCACTTAAATTCGGACCAGAGATCTTAGGGATTCGTCGCTCTTCCTGTGTCCCCACCCCCCTCTGCACTTCCTGGTTGCTGGCTGCCTGAGGGGAGGGAGAAAAAAGAAAGAAAAGAATGCCGGTTTACCTCCGTTTTGTTCCCGGCAGCATTCAGATCTCTTAAAGGGGCGGGGCGCAAAAAAAGAACAAACAGAAGCCAGGAGAGCCTGGCACTCACTATCCTTACACCGGATCAAATATTTGTCACATCCAAAAAGCAGGTACCTGAAAGCTGCGCTGGGACGCGCTAAAGTGGGCGGGGTCACACTTAATTTCCTGTTAACTCCGGAGCTGGTGGGGAAACATTTTTAATCTCCAGAGCTGGGAGCCATTTGCCCCGGAGTTTAGGGGTCGTGTATAAACGCCCTAAATCTGTGTACAGTGTCATAATTCAACTCAGTTACCTCTGATCTCACCTCGAAACTGCGATGTGAATGCCCACACTGTCTACACATGCTTGCATGTCCAGAGTGATTAGGAATCTAGTTACTGTTGGTTCATAGTGTGCTCTTTGTTTCAGAGAAAAACTCCTTTTTTTGACCTCTCCCACATGCACACACTGATCTGCTTAGAGAAAAATATCATACACTGTACGTATCTCAACAATACATGACTATTGCACTTGAAACTCAAAGGAAAATGAAGTGGTTATGTATACAGGAAGATATAATTTTGTTTGTGCCTGTGTTATTTATAACAAGGATAAATAAAAATGTAAAATTTAAAAATAAACAAAAGTATTCATAGAATTAAAAGCAAAGATTTCCAGTGTTGTAAAGAAGCCTTCCTCTCTCCTTCTCTTTCTTTGTAAGTATGTGTCTGTGTGTGTGATACAGTACATCAGCACTGCCCTAGTACACTATGTATAACAGAACCTCTTTTACTACTTTTGCCATTCCATGGAGCAGAATCAGAATTTCCCAGTATCATGAAGTGAGTGTTGTCTGAAGCCACTTCATGATATAGAAAACTGGAAGAGGAAGGGGCAGGGGCAGGCTAAGTCACTTGAGGTGCATATGCAACTTGGACACAGGAATTGTAACCAATGGCATAGCAACATTAAACAACCCTGTTTAACCTACACCAGCCAGCAACAAATGGTCCTATGTAGACAAGGCCTAAGTTAGACAGCAGTGCTAGTTCCAGCTTGTGCACAATCCTGTGTACCATGGTGATATCTGTAAGGGTGGTCAATGTGTCTCAGATTTTCATGTTATAAATGTAAACATATCTTGCCTTTCTCACACTCACATGTTTGTTAAACAAGAATACTGTATTTTAAAATTTTAAAACAAAGTTTGAAATCAATTTGGTAAGGCTCCAAAATGTGCAATATAAATTATTGTTAGAAGTGACATAGAACCAGTGTGGTATAATGGATAACATGAGGGACTAGAATGCAAGAGATGTGGATTCAAATTGTCCTTTGGCCATGGAAGCGCTCTCTCTCTCTCTCTCCTCTGTGTGTGTAAGAGAGAGGGGGGGAGAGGGGGAGAGAGAGAGATTGGTAAAACTGGCATATATTTCACATACCATGAAAACTCTATTGTTATAAGAAGTCTGATGTGACCAAGGAGCACATGACATAACAGTGATGGTAAAATAAGTACATGTGCAAAAAATGCAGAAAAATAGTTGGTACCGTTAGATGAGAAGTTTCCAGAATAAATATGGAGAGGAAGTGGAAAAATAGACTTCAGTTCTTTCAGAACAAAACAGAGCAGAAGAATACGCTTCAACACAATTACAAACCACTAGTTTGTGTAGGGCTGTGGAAACTAATTTTAAAAGTAACTTGTTACAGTTACTATTCCAAGGTGCAGAAAAATAGTTGGTACTGTTAGATGTGTTGTGTTTAAAAAGTAATTATCCTTTTTGCACAAGTTGCTAAATATCTATTTTTTTTAGTTACACGTTACAAGCTGCTGGTCTGTGGTACAAGCCATGTTCTCCTTCCATCTAGATCATTGCCTCCCAAACTGAACAAGACAACCTGAGAGCAGGAGTAGGAGTTAACTCTTGAGTTGTGTGACATTCCTTCTCCCTGTTCCATGAGACCACATCTCTGTAACAGTAGAAATAACAAATACTTAAAAAAACACACACAATTAAAAATAGATTTTTGACAGGCCTTTCCTGAACAACTTGGACTTTAAAACCTCTGACCAATTAAACTACTTCTTACCACCACCATAACTGCAATTTAATTTTAATATTGTTTTAGTTGACTTTATCTTCTGTTTTGGTTTGTTTTTCTTTCCCTGTGTTATATAGTTTTGTCATATTATTTGTGGTTATTTTGTACTATGCATATTGCTTTATCATTTTGAATATTGTAAGCTACCCAGAGTAGCCTTTTAGGCCAGATGGGTGGGATATAAATATAACAACGAATAAAAATACATAAAACATAATAACGCAAAGTTTCACGGTGAATGTGGAGTGAAAAGCTAACAGGAGACTAAAATGGTTGTCCAGTAATGTAATAAACTTTGTGAGCAGGACCTTGTGCCAAATTTCAGAAACAATGGGTTGATTTCTTTCCTGCTGCAGAAACCATGAATAGGAAGGCGAACTTTAAGGATTCCTCATTTATCTTGTTTTTCTGTTTAAGTTTAGAGTTCTTGCAGAGTTCAGGTGTAATCACAGCCTTCTGTTGCAACAGAAACCACCATCTGCTGAGGCATTCTGTAAGCAATCTAACATCTCCCTGGAGATAGTTTAGCATTCAATTCACAAAGAAGGATGGCAGGGAGTGTAAACAAAAGGAGACAACTGAAACAGTGAAGAATGGGTTGTGCTCTAAAGATTCAATATGTTTCTTTATAGTGGAAAAAGCCTGTAATGCTATAAAAGCCTGGCAGAGATTTCTGATGTATTAATTGTTTTTCCTGCGCCTTTTCCCTCAGTGGCTCAGCTCTATTAGAAATAGAAGAATCAATCTTTTGTGTTTTGTTGGGGAGGTGTGTGTGTGCATGCCAGTTTTGTTTTGTTCTTGTTCATGCTTCATTTTTGGAGGAGGAGGTAAAAACACACATAAGCAAACACAAATTGAGGTTCATCATCACAAATATTTTCTGAAATTGGCATGAATGAACATTATGTTGGGCCCACTGAAGCAATTCTGAGGCAACCAGACAAAGCCTTGTTCTCAAACAAAGAAATCTTAACTACCTTTAGCCTTAACCTTCTTCAGCTTCCAGTAGGAAGGATGAAGATGGTGGACTTAAAAAAGAACACCCCAAACAGACCTGGACATATTTCAGTGTGGGGGAGCTGGGGATTCTAATGGTCATTGGCAAACTGGATGAAATTAATTTCTACATTACATTTGAACTGTAAATGGCCAAAATGGTAGCTGAGAAACACAAGAATCTAAAGAGGGCCTGGTGGATGACAGCAAAGGCCTATCTATTCCAGTGCCCGGTTCACACAGTGGCCAACTCTTTGCCATCAGGAATCTCAAGAACAGAACATGGATGCAGGTGCACCATCCATGTCATGTTCCCCATGAAAGGAGGTGGTGAGACAGACAGTTTATTGCATAGGAAGTAACAAAAGTGCTGCTGACCTGTAGCCCCTGATAGCCTTCATGAATTTGACTAATTCCCTTTTAAAGCCACCCATGTTATTCACTGCAAATAGTTGTGAGTCTGTGACAGATTTTACAGTTCAATAATATTCTGTGAGACAAATCAGTTTACTTTATCTGTCCCGAACAGCCCTCATCCCACCCTTCGGCTATGGCAGATGACCCTGACTTCATATTATGAGAGAGGGAATATTATGAGTCTGCAGTTGTCAGTGTTTCTTGTGTTTCTACTTAAAATGAGCCATGTTTCTCCTTGAAGAGCTGGCCTGTATCATTCTGGCTGGGGCATGCAGTCTTTTGGGGGACAATTCATTGAGATGTAAAATAGCTCATCGTTCTGCCTTTGCAGATGGGACCAAAAGTTAAAAGAAATGGCACTGAAGATAAGGGCCTTTTCACAGTGTGAATAGGCCCATTAATGTGTTTATCCTCCTCTCCTTTGGGTTCAAACCGAGCAATATGGTCATTCTGTGCTGTTAAGAACTTCATGCCTTTGCAAACATACTGGGAGAAGATGCTCTTGTTTAACTTCCAATGATCTATCACAATTCAAAGCCAACTTACTTGAAAGACATGGTGAGAAAGCTAATTCTAGATCTAGGACAATCAGACAATTGTCAGGCAAAGAATTCTTGCTTAAAATGGCACCATATTTGTATTACTCATGTTGGCCTGTAGGCTCTCTCAGTTTTCAGCAATTATGCCCATCCTTTTGAAATGTTCCCCAATATTTTCCCTCAGGCCTGTGTTTCCTTCCATTCTTTTAAAAGCAGCAGGCAGGGGCTGTGACCCTATACATGCCTGGAGAAAAGCTGAGTACTTCCAATATAGGATTTGGAATTTAAACGATGTCATTTTGGCCACTGTTATCCCTTTTCATGCATCAGGGGGAATATTTGTGGAGAAATGCGTAAAGAAAATGTTACAGTGGAGAATTGAAAATTGCACTATATTTCCTCAGTGAATTTTAAGACGACACTTAACAGAGCTTTGACAGATTCTTTGGGGAAATACCTGCGCCTATCTCCTCATACTGAGACATTTAAGTGGCCCTTCAATATTTTCCTTTTTCTAATAACAGTGTAGTTTTATTAGAGAAGAGGTTGTAGAATAGTCCAGTGATAAGAGTCTTTTCCCACTCTGGTGTGTGTGGCAGAAGACTGGGCTTTCTTTTGGAAGTGAATTCAAAAAGCACTGCTTTCTGTAGCAACTGGAGACAAGACATTTATACCAATAAGACTTTGCTTCAGAATCTGCATCACCTCAGGAGCTTTTTGGGGCCAGAAAGGTGGTTCAGATACAAATCAAAGTAAGTGGGCTACAAAACAGCTCAAAGTAAACAAAAACAAAAACAAAAACTTGTGATGTGTAAGGCAAGTTTTTCTTGTTGTTGATGTGTCATTACAATCATGACTGACTCTTTGTGACCCCATATCCATGGATTTTTCTTGGCAGGAATACTGGAGTGGTTTGCCAGTTCCTACTCCAGGCGCCTACAACACCTGGTATTCCCTGGTGGTCTCCCATCCAAGTACTAGCCAGGCCTGACCCTGCTTAGCTTCCGAGATTAGACGAGAGCGGATGTGTTCAGGGCATCTAGGCAGCTCCATAAGGCACCTAAGGCAGACCAAACTGAAGTGGATGGTATTCACACAATTCTCCTTCTACCCATCATAAAAATGGAAAGTGACAAATAGTATATAAAATTAAATTTTCAGATGGTGCTGGGAATTTTTTGGAATTTTTTTGGTCATAGTGTCAAGAGGTTACATGGAGAGGAGTTGTGAAATAGTTCTTCCTGTAGCTCTTACAATGGGGCATTTGGAAGGAAATTAGATTGATTGGCAGGTTCAACTCAAAAAAGTGACAAAAATCCCCATACCTTCTGGGATTCAAGAAAACAATGTGTAGGGTACTTGCTGTTGCTGGAGATCTTCCTGGTTAATAGTTACTGAGAGTGCCAGTGCTAAATTCTAGTACATACACCACCATCCTCATGATACACATTCGTATCACCTTTCATAACATTACTTGCAATTTGCTGTGTGTTTGTGGAATTTAAAAAATTGACTATTTCTCTTTGTATTTTAAAGCTATTACTAAGTTTGTAACCGTTCCTTTTTTGTTATGGGCTAGCATGAAGTAAACTTAATTCTGCACTATCTGAAGTGATTGTAATTAGACCCACACCAGTGTTTGCTGACATTGCTTATAGTAATCATACTCTATTTGCGAAATCACACTTTACATGCTTAAGTCCCAAAGACCAGTCACCAATCAAAGCAAGGAAATTTGTATAAACCTGGAGATGAGAGACACTCATGTGAGTTAAGGATGTCCCTCTGTTAAGTCTAATAAGACAGAGACTATGTGCTATACTAAGAGAAAATATTTTAAAAATTGAAACCCCCCACCACCACCAAAGAAGAGAGACAACTGGGCAGGGAAGGGAATTTTTGTTTTTGTTGTTTTCTTACAGGAGGTTGTCAAATTAGGGTCACTTCAGGTAAGAATGCCATGTGGATGCAAGGATGGCACCGAACCACACATTGGACTTCTGACTTTAAGTGCCCTTGATCAGCCTGATCCAGCCCAATCCAGGTGAGCTATGTGGACAACCCTTCAGTTTGCAGATGCTGTGGGTTGGAGAACATGGTGGGTGGATCGGAAGAGCTCTGAATAGCTCAGTGTCCTCTGGCCAGCAGAACTTGGGTACCACTGAAGACAGTGTTCCATCATCAGCACTTGTATAGCTGCACTGAACCAGAGCCCCAAGACTGAAGCAGTTTTTACCAGAAAGATTTTGCATTACTTTCCTCCTCTGTCTTTGGAGACTTCTTCCACCTGGTCTTAGCTCAAATTCTGTTTTTTTCCACTCCATTGGCTATAATGTTGAATAATGGCAAGCAGTATCGTTGGCTTTAGCTTGTTAATTGTTTCTTAGCAAGGCAACCATCATGGGACCTTTGCTGGTGAGGACCAGACTTCTGAAACAGCTAACTGCTGAACTCTTTTACGCCTTGATTGATGCTGTCATGCAATGCAGATTTATTCTCAAAATGCATGAGGGTGACATTAATTTTATGATGTTTATGTACTCTCGCCATAAGGTTAAAGCAATTCCTACGATTAAGCTGGGTGAAATTGCATTACCTTAATGAAATGCACTTTACTGATAAAGAAGAATGTCACTTTCACAAGTGGAAGCACTGTTAGCAAATTTTTACGAGAGAATTCCCAAAATCATATCTTAATTGCTTGGACAGCTGTGTAGTTTACATAACGAGCAAACAATGCCAAGGTTTTTTATTTCCTTTGTCAGCTGTACTGGATGTTAGTATGCATGGTGGACCTTTTTTTTAGGCCTTTTATTACTTGATTGCAAATCATTCTTCATTGCTGCCCAAATTTATAGAAGGACATTGCTCCCCGAGGTGCTGTATCCTTTCAGGTCTGTAACTGAACATGAGCGATGGCTCCAGCGTAACAGTTGCTTATTACGGCGCTCACTGAGCTATGATTGCTCCAATACTTTATGTTGGCAGATGTGTTTCCCTTGGAACAGCATCTTGGAGACAGAGGTCATTGATCAACCCCCCCTCTGGCTGTTCCATTATGTGCAAATTATTGCTAAAAGCAGAGAGGCCAAGACTCTCTGTGTGTGCACGCTTACTCATGCACAGGCATTACAGAAATGGGGGCAGGGGAGAAACTAGCATAATGAATCAAGGGGGAAAAACACATTTTAATCCTGCAATCGTGAACAAACCTGGTCTATCTGAACATGGAAGCACTTAGGGATGGATAAGCATGTTTAGGTTCCCAAGTACTAATCTGGACATGATGTAATATTGGCCTTTGCAGGATTTTTTTCTACATGAATGTGTTTGAAATTATCATCACACATGGTGTTCTCTTCTCAAATTTGAGCAAACCATGCCAAAGCAGTTCAGGATACTTCTATGGGAGTGAGGTTCCTGAAGATGCTAGTGCATCTGCTTATACCAAAAAACATGTAACAGTACTGTTCATGGTCCAAGAACACAGTATTTTTGTAAATTAAGTCATGGAAGTTATGCCTCTTAATAAGAAGCCTCATGGAACCAGTGGCGTAGCTATGGGGGGTGCTAAGGTGGACATCTGCCCCCAGGTGCAGCACCTGTGAGCAACAAGTTGGGTGCCAAATGGCTCCCTGCCCAGGAGCTGTGGGAAGACACATCATGGGGGACCTGCCAGGACTGGCATGGAGGGCTCCCTGGCCACTGCCACTGCCTTCTACATGGCATCTTGGCCCCTCCCTCTCCCTGGGGGGGGCACAAAAACTAACTTTGTCCCCGGACACTGAAAATCTTTGCTATGCCTCTGTGTGGAACAGTGGTTAAACTGCTGTACCACATTCAGGACTCTGTTCACAACCTGAGTTCTATTCTCAATGAATTCTGGTAGTGGCTCATTGACTCAGCCTTCCATCCTTCCCAGGTCAGTAAATGTGACTACCCAACTTATGGGGGTGGGGAAATGTGTAGCCTGCATAATTATGTCATAAACAGCCTAGAAGGTGCTTTAAGTGCTATGGGGCAGTATATAAACAGCATAGTACAGGAAATACTGATGAAAACTGTAGCGCTAATGAAGAGGTGCACTTTGTAAATAATGCTGTTCACACCAATGGTGCAGGAAGAGAGAATCCTGTCAACTTACTCAAAAATAAATAAATAAATAAACAGACCATTCTACTTTTCTAATTCACTTTATTAAATCCAGCAGTCTTATTCCAGCATGCCCAGTGGGCAGAGAAGAGTGACAAAATATTAAGAGGAGAGTGGGAAAAGATGGTGGGAGGCAGAGTGGCTCAACCTTAACCAGAAGCACTCTGCCCCACAACCTTTCATGGCAGGACTCCACTGTAAAGCCATAGTTCTGTGTATTTCTATTGTTATGACCTGGAGTAGAACAGGAAAGTAAGTGAAAGAGCCTGACAGATTGGTGAATATCATCGGCACATATGCAGTCCCACTCTGTGAATTTCTACTCAGCAAAAATAAAATTAACAAAATGGAGTCCTTTGAGGTGCCATATGGCCGATATCAAGAAGATGAAACAATAGTTCTCTTTTCAAGGAACAAACACAATTCAAAAGAGAAGTCTGACAAAGGTTTGGCAGAATTTGCTGCTGCATCATGACAGTTTGAAGAGAATGGATGGGTTGCTGCAGTAGCAGAATGCAGGATGCTTGGGCAATGGCTGGAGCCCAGTAGGCCTGGAGAGTCCCTGCACCTCAGCCACCAGGCTATTGTCATCATTAGGTGCAGAGGAACTGGCACAAACTCTACTGTTTCTCTTGCAGCCAGTAAACTATCTGTCTATGAGGGTTAGCAGGGGCTTTGGAACTGCAGTTTCCATCAATGGAGTGTATAGATCTAGTAGAACCTTTAGTCATTCTGCATTAATGACTGTAAATATAGAGTCGCTCAGGGAAAAGATCTCAAAAGACAGTGATTTACTCAAAATCAAGAGAGACTCTAGGGAAATGTGTGTTTCTTCTTCTAACCCGTTTCCCTCGTTTAATGAGGTTTAATCAATCACCTGTGCCTTGGCAGTCAGACTTGGCAATTAACCCAGTATTTACCTCCCAATGGCCAAGTTTATAACAAATCATATTAAATGTAAGATATATCAAGGGGGTCGGGGTGGGATAACTTACCGAATAAAATCCTACTGCTAATTTACACTTGTGTGAGGGAAATTGTGGTAGGTCTTGACAGTATCTGCCATTCATTCATGAGGTACTGATTGTGTTTATGTAGCCAGTCACACAATCAGGCGCACACTGAGGAACACAACTAGCACTCCATTAATGAGCAGAAATTTACCACTGTAACTTACAACATTCTTCTTAACCAAAGTTAAGTACAAACATGATGGGATTCTGGCTATTATGACAAACTGCTTGAGTGTAATCAATTTCAGAGAGGTTGCATGGGATCATCATCATAGTTGTTGTCACCATTGTCGTCGTCGTAATTGTTGGTGACATCATCATCATAATCAGTCTGTATATAACCAAAACCATGCTGCTCAAATCCATGAAATTTAAGGGAGAAGTATAATCAATTCAATTTATCATTTAATTTTCTTATGCATTTTCTAGACTGTCTTTTCCAGCTTTTTGATATTCATTACATATCTGTGATTGTAGAATTCAAGAGAGACAACAGATGCAGCAGATACAACTTTTCAACAGAGTCCAATGTTTCTTTAGAAAAAAAAATATCTCATTTTTCTTCACAAACTAAACAGAGATTTTCAATGCAAGCATAGGCTGAAAGTTGTCTTTTACATTTTTTTATAAATGTATTGTTTCGTAGATTCTTTGTTTCATTGCTATTTGCTCTGTCAAGTACAATTTCTGTGAACTCAATGATTTAATCAACTCCCAATGGTCCCATTATTAACAAACTTCATCATATCTTGCACATTCAAAGCTGACTTCCTTTGTTAAATCCATCTACTTCCCCTCTTTTAAAGAAAATTATGTTGTGACATTATTTAATATTCTGATGGGTTGCGATATATTTAGAAGATTGGCTCAGAAGTGTGGTCTATGGACCTTGCTGCAGACCTTAGAACTACTGACATGTTCACTCCCATTTTTCATTTTCTTGCCCAAATAGCAGAACACATTCTTTTTGTGGAACTGGAATCGAGCATTTCTGGGAATTTTTGACCCCTGGTATTATTTGGACCTTAGGGAACCATCGTCCTGGGACAGAGAACATGTGGTTTGGAGGGTAGGTACAGGCCTAGAAGAACCTGGTGGGTCAATGGGACTCAGAGAGCTTCTAGTTGTTGTTTACCTCATCCTAGTGTGACTTGAAGTGTACATACAATTCAAAAGAAAAATAAAAAAAGAAAAGAAAAAAGCATAAGATTGGACTTCTAGGGATCATATGTCTCATTGGATGTCTTAGGTTGCAGGAGGAGAGATGTTCTTAGGCTCCCTCCCATGTCCCTGTGGGAAGATCTGCAGTATACACTGCTCTGATGTTGGGTGATAGCAGGAGAGGCACATTAGATGCGTCATGTGGGAAGCTTAAGGGAAACTTTGGATCCTCTTTTTGTTGTTGTTCAGTCATTCAGTCGTGTCCGACTCTTCGTGACCCCATGGAACAGAGCACACCAGGCCCTCCTGTCTTCCACTGCCTCCTGGAGTTTGGTCAAATCTATGTTGGTTGCATCAATAACACCATCCAACCGTCTCATTCTCTGCTGTCCCATTTTCCTTTTGCCTTCAATCTCTCCCAACATCAGAGACTTTTCCAAGGAGTCCTCTCTCCTCATGAGGTGGCCAAAGTACTGGAGCCTCAGGTTCAAAGTTGTCCTTCCAATGGACATCCAGGGCTGATTTCTTTCAGGATGGATAGGTTTGATCTCCTTGCCGTCCAGGGGACTCTCAAGACTCTCCTCCAGCACCACAACTGAAAAGTATCAATTCTGTAGTGATCAGCCTTCTTTATAGTCCAGCTCTCACTTCCATACATCACTACTGGAAAAACCATAGCTTTGACCATTCGGACCTTTGTTGGCAAAGTGATGTTTCTGCTCTTTAAGATGCTGTCTAGGTTTGTCATTGCTTTCCTCCCAAGAAACAGGCGTCTTTTAATTTCATTGCTGCAGTCACCATCTGCAGTGATCAAGGAGCCCATCTTGTAAAAGTGCCACAACCCCAGTACAAGGAAAGGGAACATTCCTGTTCACATCAACAGTATGAAAAAAAATACAAAATACACCCTCCAGCAAATATATCTTTCCTTTTTCCTTTGTATGCTGTCAGTTCTCATGCCAGCAGGGCATTGGATCCATCCATGCCGCTGACACTGGAGCACTCCCATTGCATGCTTCCAATTGCAGGGACAATTTTGACTTCCATCCTGGCATATTCTCTTTTAAACATTCCAGTCAAGCTGTTTCCATTACACCTTGCCTTTTACCAGAATACTGTTTTTGTCAAGTGCCAGCTGAAAGCATTAAATTTAAAGTGATAATTCTTCTAAGAATCCCTGATAGAATTTAGTATGTAAATATGTGCAGCCAAAGGGACCTGCAAGGCAAAATGTCTTCTGCAAATGTAAAGATAATTCATCCTGATGAGCTCATGTTTTAGAGTTGATCACTAAATGGCTCAAAAGTCAATAAGATACTAGTTTTTAAGAGGGTCTCTTGCTTGTCAGACTGAGAGGAAACAATTTTAATTAGCATGTACCTTAACTACGCAATCAAGCACAGATGACCTTGTAGATGTGCATAACCCCCCACCCCCAGCATTGTTTATTGACTGGTTGGGTTGTTAATATCAAAATTACAGTCTCTGTACCCTGGATTGGAATAGTCAGATCCTGATCTTGAGGACCAAATTAGATGGTACATAAGAGGTCATACATCTCTGTCATTATAATAATAATAGTTGTTGTTGTTGTTTGTTCTGTTTTTGTAAACGGTAACAGCTTTGGATGGGGGATCTAGATCCTGCCCATAATACGTGGATGGGTAGATTAGTTTGTAAGGTCAGAGGGGATTTTACATATTATTAACAAACCATTTTCCTGATCAAAATCTTTCTTCAGACTATTATTTCCTATGATAAGGGGAAAATGCTGTTCTTTATTTTCATAAAGAAAATGAGATATCAAAAGTTTTCAATCTTCTTTTCCCATGTCATTGGCCTCCTGATCTGTTTTGAGTCCCTCCATTGCTGCTATTTCTGACATACTTAAAGAAATTGGGGTGCATTCATGTATTAGGACTGTTTAGCTGAATACTGAAGTTCTAATAGAGTCTATGAGTGCTCTAACAGAATTAGGATAATGGGAAATAGTGTGATTTATAAGGCTCAATATTAACTGCGCATTTACAGCTTTGCTGCTAGACGCTTATCTAAGGAATGTAATAGTCCAGACATAATAAGCCAAGTTAGAGGAAATTAGACAGCTACCATTGGACAATTGGTTCACGTGACCTCTGGAAACTGCTCAGAGCTGGGAAAAGAGAAGTTTATACTTAAGTCTATGAGAAAGAGGCTTGCTTGAAATCCAGCTTCAAGATGTAGTCAGCTAGATTTAGACCTAGCCAGCCTAGGCATTGTAATTTCCATAGTATCTAAGATAGTGAGAATATCATAAGCTTCATTATTTTTCAGGCAATATTATATGATTGTATCTGATAAGCATTTTTATATTTTCCATTGATTTTCCATTGATTTTCCAGCTGGAGAAGAAGCTGGATGGCAATTAACAAGACTGCTGTTGTGATCCAGTCTAGGCGCTATTCCCGAGCGATCAGGGAGGCCAAGTCATCTTATTTCTCCCTGAGAATTGGTGAGGCCTCGAACCGCCAGGCAGAGCTCTTCTGGGTGGTCCGAGACCTCACCAATCCTAGCCTGGACAGGCCTCCTCCTACTGATTTCAGTAGCGAGAATTTCGCAGTCTATTTTTGATCCAAAATAGAGGCCATCCGGGCCGGCTTTGAATCCGGTTGCACTAGCTCTCCCCCGCCATCCCCAGTCGCTGTGCCGCCTTCTTCTTCCCGGTTGGATGAGCTTGGGCCTGTTTCCTTGTTGGAGGCCTCCAGGGCGATTGCTCACTGCCGGCCCGCGTCCACCCCCTTCAACCCTTGCCCGGCCTGGCTGATTAAAGCTACCGGCGGGAGTATGCCAGAATGGGCATCTGTCATCGCCACCGCCTCCTTCAGAGAGGGGGTTTTTTCCTCCCGCTTGAAGGAGACGGTGGTTAAGCCCATTCTTAAAAAAACTGGCCTGGCGATGGACCAATTGGCCAACTACCGTCCGATCGCCAACATCCCGTTTATGGGCAAGGTCATCGAGAGGGTGGCCGCGGTCCGGATTCAGTCTTACCTGGAGGAACAGTAGTGCCTTGATCCATGCCAATCCAGGTTCAGGCCCGGCCGGGGGACAGAAACAGCTTTGGTCGTGCTGCAAGATGACCTAATCTGGGCAGCCGACAGGGGTTGCTCTACCCTGTTGGTCCTCCTGGATTTGTCAGCGGCCTTTGATACCGTCGACCATGGTATCCTACTGGATTGGCTCTCTGAGGTGGGAATCGGAGGCACTGCTTGCAGTTGGCTCCGGTCCTTCCTGGAGAGCTGTCCCCAGTATGTGCAGCATGGGGGGGAGTTGTCGGCCCCGTGGATACTCCCTTGTGGAGTTCCACAGGGGTCCTCTCTGTCCCCCATGTTTTTTAACATTTACGTGAGGCCGCTGGTTGGGGTCATTAGGAGATTTGGGGTCTGCTGTCATCAGTACGCTGATGACACGCAGCTCTATCTCTCCTTTTCCACCTCTGCAGTGGAAGCTGTTCTGACTCTTGACAGGTGCCTGGATGTGGTATTGACATGGACCAGGGCCAACAGGCTTAGGCTCAACCCCGAGAAGATGGAGGTTATGTTCTTTGGGAGCTCGCCATCTTGGTATGGAGGCCCTCTCCCCTGTTTGGGGGGAGTTTCCCTCCAACTCGCGGATAGGGTGCGGAATCTGGGCATGGTTCTGGATCCGGCGCTCACCATGGATGCCCAGGTGACCGCCGTGACCAGATTCGCATTTTACCATCTTCGCCAAATCGCCCAGATTCGCCCATACCTGGATGGCGACTCTCTGAGAACAGTGGTTCAAGCGCTGGTGATCTCGAGGTTGGACTACTGCAACGCCCTCTACATGGGGTTGCCCTTGACTCTCCTCCGGCGGTTGCAGCAGGTGCAAAATGTGGCAGCCAGACTGGTGGCGGGTGTGCGTCGTTATGACCACATCACCCCAGTTCTGGCTCACCTGCATTGGTTACCCGTTGCATCCCGGATTAGATTCAAGGTCTTGGTTTTAACTTATAAAACCCTCCATGGCTTGGGCCTGGACTACCTGTCAGAGCGGATCGCCCAGTGATCAACCTTGGCCCAACCAGTTCGGCAGTTGCGAGCGCACTCACTTCGGATCGCCACCCCTCGAGAAGCCCGTAGGACATCTACACGTAACCGGGCTTTCTCAGTGGTGGCCCCCTCCCTCTGGAACACCCTCCCAAGCGAAGTGCGCTCTGCAGAGTCCCTGCAGGCCTTCCATAAAGCGTTAAAGACTCTGCTCTTTCGGGAGGCCTTTGGCGACTTGCTGTAGTTTTTTTCCCCCCCTCCCGCTGTTCATATCTTGTATTTTAGGAAAGTTTCCCTCTGGGAACTGTACATATTGTCAGGGTGCCAATGCCGGTTAGAATAGTTTGTTTTTTGCTTTATTTTGTTGTCTGATCTTATTGTGTTGTTTCTATTCATCATTGTAAGCCGCCCAGAGTTCCCACGGGAAGATGGGCGGGGTATAAATGTAATGAAATAAATAATAAATAAATGAATTGATTTTATGAGTTGTTTTTTCATTTTTGTAACTTAGAATACTGAATAAAGGGATTTCATTAAATTGATGCTCTCAAACCATTTGTTTTCATTAAAAGAACTCACAGGAACTCAGGTGATTCTCGGTCAGAGATGCTCTTACTCCTGAGTTTCCTTACAAGTGCATTTCAGAAGTTACTTCTAGAGATGGGTGTTTCATTTCAGAAGAGGTCCAGTTCTGAAAATGAAGCAAGGCAGCACAGTTGCGGTTTGGAACCGGGATCCAGTTTCTGGAATGAAATGAGCCACTGACATACCTTTGTTTGGGTTGCATGGGTGAAACTCCAGTTAGGACAAAGCCTCCAATGTGTCATCTTTTCTTCTCCCTGGTGCTGGCCAATCAGACAGGGAGGTGGGATTATGCATGTCCTTGTACAGCTCCTAATTGGCCAGCACAAGGGAGAAGGAAAGATGATGCATCAGAGGCTTCCTCCTGATTGGTGTTTTCCCCGCATGACCCAAATGAAGGTAAGCCAATGTCTGATTTTGTTCCAGAGGCTGGATCAATGTTTCATTATTGGAACCGGACCCCTTCCATAATGAAACACCAATCTCTAGTTACCACATATCAGACCAAAATGCTTACAGGATGGAGTGGTAATCTCCATTTATCTTTTCTACAGAATCCAGTATTCTAAGGCTAAAATCTTTGAAACAGAAAAGGCACAAAAATCAAGTGTGTGGAAAAGAAAATCCATTTTATCAAGAACATATTAAAAAGATGTTGTGTTTGCTCTCTTGAGTGATGCCCAAGAACTGCCCCATATACTCCAATCACTGAAATGATGAGGCAGGTTTTTGAGTGATGTCCCTAGGCCACCTCATGGCTGATACTTCTTCCCCAGGCAGCCAGCTCTATTTCCAGGTCCCTACAAGGGCTGACATGGCTCTTCCCATCCCCACAAAGTAACAGCAGCAGCAGTAGACAGGTGGCACTGGGGCCGGCAGTAAGCGAGCCTTGTGTTCCCCATGGAAAGCAAGCTGGGTGGGAAGTGCGCTTCCTGGGCAGCCACTTCTGAGGGTCAGCTCGCCTCCATCACCTGGGCTGATTGTGAGGGAAGAGGTGGCGAGGGTTATTTCTGAAGCACACGGAGCTGCTTTGGGGCACTCAGAGTCAGCAGCATAGCAAGGTTTGGGCGCGTCTGGGAACAAAGTTGTTGTTGCGCCCCTCCGGCCCTCCCCAATCCCATTGCATCCACCCAGCAAGGGAGGGGCAATCCCGCATGCGTGGGGTGTGCATGCATGCACATGCATGCCTTGCCTCTCCCACGGTGGACCAGAGCAAGGCGAGGAAGAGTTGGAGGAGGAGGAGGAAGGTGCTGCAGCCACCGCACTCGCCTGCCTGCCTGCCTGCTTCACCACTCACCTGGCGCGCAGCAGAGGAGGAGGTGGCTGCGACAGAGTGGGTCCTGTTGCCAAGCCTTAGGACTGCTGGCAGGAGGGGGCAGGGCTTCCTCCTCCTCCTCCTCCTCCTCCAGGCGCCCCCAGATTGCTGTGCCCGGGGCAGATGTACCCTCCCCCCCCCAGATACACCCCTGCTCAGAGTGCCTTTTCCCAAGTGGCTTCTGCTCCCTGTCCCCTTTCAGGTGCCTGAAAAAGGAAGACGGGACAGGGAGCTGCAGCCAGCAACAGGAGGGGAAGCTTTTCCCCTGCCGCAACCCAACAAAGAAGAGGAAAAGCTTTTCCACTTTGCTGGGTTGGGGGTGAACCCCTTCAGTCACTGGCAGCCAAAGGCTGCTCCACATAGCCACTATGGACAGCTTGGAGCTGTCAAAATCAGCTGTCTGTCAGCTGCAGGGGGAACAGCCTTAGGCTGTCCATTGATTAAGGGGGTGGGTGGGATAGCCTTCCCATGGGAATTCATTGAAAGTCTATTAATCTGTTGCCTCTGGTTTTCAATGCATTCCTATGGGAAACGACACTTCGCAAGATGAATTTTTCATAGAACAACTTGCCCCGTAGAGCGAATTAAATTGTACCACTTGTAATTAATTTTTGAAGTACAAAGATCCTGTAGTGTCTTTTTTGAGATATATGTATTTATGCACATATAAATACGCTTTGTACTCTTCCATGTTTCATGAACTTATGTATTGACTGGATCCCATGCCAACTCTGTGACTCATGCATGTATTCATTCTAGAGCCAAATTGTGCACAGGATTTTTTTTAATATGGAGAGGTGAGAAGTTGCACAGTGTGTATGTTGACATAATTTGCATGCATAAAACGTACCACTGTTACATATGGTGTCTCTTTGTGAACGCGACTAGCACACATGTGCGGGGGGAACTTTTACCTTGACCTTAGTCATAATGGTTATATAGCATCTGTGGTAAAAGAGGACATACACCTCTGAATACAGTTGATAAGCAATAGGAACAGAAGGGTGCTGTTGAGCCAACGTTTTGCTTGTGGGCTTCCCAGGGGCTCTTATTTTTGCCAGCATCAGAACAGAGTGCTGGCTTAGATAGAGAGATCAGATCTGATTCCATTTGGCTCTTTTGAATATTTGTCTTTCCTTGCAAGACTGTATAGAAATAATGGTAGAATAAAGTCATAGGTGCTTAACAGAGTATATCAAGGGGACATGAATACTGTCTCCTAAATCTAAATCTCACTCATAACCACTCTTAAGGAACATTTTTCCTGGCCTGACATAACAGCCTAACTCCAGCTTTTCATCCCATATAAGGTAGACCCAGTGAAATGAATGAGGCTTACTGAAATGGTGACTGAAGTCTAGTATCCAGCATTTCAGTGAATCTACTCTAGTTGGGAGTAAAATTGGATAAAACCCATTGTTTGTACATAAGGAAGTTCTATACATTATCAACTTACATGAATTACACAATGTCTTTTTTTTATTATTACACTTATTTAGGATCCACCATAACTTTCAGACACATGTAATAACAATGAAACAGATTCTTGAACATTTTAAATGCAAGAAGGCTGCATTTGCACACTTGTCCAGAACCCCTGTTCTATTTGCATTTTTTGTTTTGTTTTAGCAAACCTACTTTAATGGGGAATGTGATTGACTGGATCTCAAATGGGGCTTGCAGAAGAGAAGCATCTCCATTTCTACCAGGAAGGTCTCTGATTTTTATCTGTTATTCATCAGCACTGCTCTTGCAATACACTCAGGTCACAAGGTTCAGAGATGTGAAAATATATGCAGGGGAGGAGGTAGGAAAAAAATCCATACCAGGAGAAGTTCCTTGGATCCATCCCACTGCTGTGCAGAAGTAAAACTACAAACCTTCACTATGCAAGAGCTGGAAAGAGTTTGCAGCCTGTAAGCACACCTTAGCTAAGCTAAGAAACAATATGTCAGGATGTCTAGAATATAACCAGAAGCAAAGACATTTGAGTACTTATGTAGATGCATGCAGATTCCAAAGATGTAACATTGTTGCATTAAAGTATTTCAGAATTTGGAGAATAACCTTTACTTTGGAAATACTATCTGAAGCTAACAGTTCTGCTGATTGCAGAGCAGTTAATTAAATAGCATTGTGGCCGTGTTTAACTCAAACAAAAGCCACACTTGCTACCAGTAAGCGATTACAGGTTATGAATAGTATTTATTTTATTTTATTTTACTTAAAATATTTTTAACCCTGCCTTCCTCCCTAAGGCAGATTACATCATTAGAAGATAAAAGCTGAAAAAAGTACATACACAGATATTTAAAAAAAGAATGACAGGTATACCACACTGAAAGCGGCAAGCAATTCAATACAACAAAGGACAACACTCCATTTAAAAAAAACATAGGAAAAGTGAGTGCTCAGGAATAGAAAGGTTTTCATCTGCTTGTGGGAGGACAGTATATATGAGTTCATCCTGGCCTCCCATGGTAGAGTCTGGGAGCAGCAGCAGAGAATACCCTCTTCCATGTTCTCACTAAAGGGAGGGTGGTACTGAGAGAAAGTGAGGGTGGTGGGACTGAGAGAAAGTCCTCCCCTGGTGATCTGAGTACTCAGGCAGGCTCATAAAGTTTTAACTGTGCAAAAGCACTCCTGGCCACCACTGAAACCAGGTCATCGAGGCTCAGAGATGAATCCAGGAAAACCCCCAAGCTGGCCCCCTGTGTTTTCAGAAGGAGTGTAATCCCATTCAGTACATGCTTAATTTGAATTCCTTGATCTGCCTTTGGGCTGACAAGAGCACCTCTGTCTTGTCTGGATTAAGTTACAGTTTATTCGCCTTCATCCAGTTCTTTACTGAAACCAGAGGCAAAATGGATTTAGATGGATAGAAAAGTTTGAGTTCCATTGCATCTGCATACTAGTGAGATTGAACCTCAAAACTCTGGTCAACAATTTATTGGCAATTTCATGTAGACATTAAATGGCATAGGGGGCAAAATAGAACACTGAGGGGCCCCGCAGGGTATTGGCCAAGGTGTTAAACAGGAGCCCAGTGGCATAGCTGGGGAGGCAAGGGGGAACATCTGTCCCCAGGCACAGCATCTGGGGGCACCAAATTGGGTGCCAAAGAGTTCCTCTCCCAGGAACCGCGAGAAATCACTACAGGAGTGGCACAGGCAACCTGCCATGGCCAGAGCGGAGGGCTCCCCAGCCACCACCATTGCTGCTTTCTCCGTGACACGTTAACCCTCCCCATCCCTTAAGGGGCACAAAAACTGACTCTGTCCCTGGGTGCTGAAAACCCTAGCTATGCCTCTGCAGGAGCCCCCAGCACCTCCTTTTGAGTTTTCCTCTCCAAGAAGGACCAGAGCTACCACAAAAGTTTCTCCAAGTCCCATCCCAGAGAGATGCTCCTCATTGAGAATGGTACTGAAAGCTGCTGAGAGATTCAGGACAACCAACAGAAACATATTCCCACTGTCCAGTTTCCATCAAAAGTCATCCACCAAGGAGAGCAAAGCAGTCTCAATTCCATAACTGGGTCTGAAGCCAGACTGAAATGGATCTAGATAATCCATTTCATCCAGGAAACATGACCTGCTCCAACATTCCAAGAGAGGAATATTAGAGACTGACCAGTAATAATTCAGTATTATAGGATCCAAGAGCCCTTTTTCAACAATGGTCTTACTACTGTCCCATTTAAGCATACTATAAGGAAAGCATTCATTGCTGCTTCTACCCATTTAAACTGCCTTATTTTTGGCAGCTTTTATAAGACAGGAAGGGCAAGGGCCCAGCAGAGATGCGGTAGACTTCACCTAACCAAGGGTCCTGTCCACATCAAGCAAGCTGCAAATAGTGAAACTTATCCATGACAAGCAGGGACCATAGTTACATTTACAAGGCCTGGATCAACTACAGCATCCAAGTCAAAGCAGGTCTGAGCCATTTTGCCTGGAAGGAGGCATGCTACAGTGTGGTCTGCATTCTCTTCCTGTGGACCGTGATATTACAGGCACTTGAAAAGCTCTGCTGGGCAACTCTGCACAATTGCAATAGTTGCAGAGAAGAATGACTTCTTTACCACTGCCACTGCAATGGGATAGGTCTTTTAATGGGCCCTAGCCTGTGTTCAGTCAGATTCACAATAGTGATGAACCTGGTGTAGTCATCTAAAGGAAATAATTGCTGTCCCAGACCATTTAAAAATGTAAATTAGCCTTAGAATGAGACAAAAAGTCTTATTATTTGTTGCTATGGTAAGGATATTATACTTAAAACTGAAGAATATGGTGGCAAACACAAACCATATTGCAGAGAACATAAAGTTTGTCCGTTATATAAAATTAACAGCACATTTAGATCATGACTCACTCAAGTATTTGATAGTATTTTTGGATCTGGGCTGTTCAATTAATGTGCATCATCTTGCTAAGAATAATATGATATATCCAGACATTCCTGGGATTTACAAAGGACTCATTTACTTAGCTGTATCATGCTATGGAAAGATTGAATACAAAAACTTATACTTGTAATAAATTGAGGTTTGGCTGTTGGCCTCCAATTCTTAGCCAAACTCAAGGAAGTAATGCAAAAACATTCATAAACATTTTATGATTCCCACTCTACAAGACTGATGCAAATCACTGCTATTAAAGGCTTTGTAGATATTTAACTTGCATATATATGAATGAATGATAAATATGTTCCAGAAGGGGTATAGGATATTCCTGCTGATCATGCCATGATTTCCATGTACTTGAGATCCTGTTGGCTGTGTGTGCATGTCAAAAGTGCAATTCTTTCTGCACACCTTCAGAAAGCATGTGAATCTGCTTAGCACATCTTCCACTTGGTGGCAGGGTCCACTATTCTGGTTTTTGTCTTCCTTTTTGCACGGTCATGGGCTTAGGGTTAGGTTTAGGGTTAGGGTTTGGGAGAAACAAGGACAACTTCATGTCATTGTCAAGGGTGTTCAGCACTGTTTTGGCCATTCCACCTCGGATGAGATATGCTGACCTCCAGGATGAGACACTTTTCGGCAGAGTTTCCTTGTTGGAAAGCAAAATGTGTCCATACCATTGCAATTGGGCTTCACACATTTTGTCGGCGACTGATGCAATGCCGTATTTAGATTGGATGTCATTGCACACATGCTCTCCATAACACTAAGGCAACATCCACCATTTTAAATCACCAGCCAGCGTTCTGTCATAGAGCACAAAAGGTCGTATGATGGTGTGAAAGATCTTTGATAAATAAATAAAATAAATGTGCGACAAAAAGATCTGCGACTGTTAAAAGTCAGACTTGTATACTGCACCATCTGGCAACAAAGGCCAATCTGGGTGGTTGATGTCATACACCATTTTTACCAGGCACTGTTGATCTTTGATGTGATTTCATGATTCAGACTCCTGTCGGCTGTGATTGTAGAACCGAGGCATTTGAACTCCTCATTTCTTGGTTGGTCAATACCATTGATTTGGATCGTACTACATTCATTTGTGTCAGTTGTCAAATACTCTGTCTCCCTCACATTCAGGTGCAGGCCAAGCATCACTAGGTGGTTGCTCCATACTTGGACTTGGGGCTCAAGATATGCCTTAATTTCTGATGCAATCAGGACATCATCAGCATAAAGAAGCATATAGGAAACCGGAATGAAAAGAAGTAGGGAAAGTACCAATCCTTGGTGGAGCCCAACCATGGTACGAAAATCTTTCAATGTACCAGCAGTGGCCTATACACATCTCTACTGCAACTCATAGAGCAGTCTGACCCAACTAACAAGTTCCTCTTGGACTCCATGACATCACAGTTCCATCATACGGGATGCGGTTAAAGACTTTCTCAAGGTCAAGGAACGTTTATCCCTGTTTTTTTTGTTTTGTTTCTTCTTCTTCTTTTTTTTGAGTAGCAGCCAGGCAGCATGGATTGCATTGATTGTTCCACCAACCAATAGCAAAGCATCAGCTTCAACTGATATCAAAAGTGGACACTGTGACCCTACAAATGTTGTTAAGCTCCCAGTGTTTATGACTGCCTGTTCATCATAAACAGTGATCATCTTTGGGGAGTTTGGCTACAACAGCACCTGGAGAAGTACTAGTTCTTCACCAGTGCATTGAACGACTTTGAGGGAAATCTTGATGGCTCATTCTCGATTTTTAATTTATATATTTTATTTATTATTTCAGTTTAATACACCACCCCCATTAATGCCACAACAGTACACGGAGTGGTTCACACGAATGGCTCCTTTTTGTGTGGCATCCATTACATAGGGCAGCAATTCCTATATCCCTGCAGGATGCAGGAATGTTCTATTTGTTGTGAAGTCTTGGTCACAGGAATCACACGAGACATAGTGACATGCATCCTGGCTGGGCACACTGCACCATGGTCCAGGCTTAAGGACCTTCCACCTCTGTCCCCCGCCAGGATGGGGGCCAGTTTCTAATGCGGTCAGCAAGGATATATTTTTTAAAAAATAATGCCAGCTAGATTGCTACAAAGGGATTGGAATGTTTGTTACTTGTGGCCGATTACCTTTGCGTACTGTGTGTGCATGTTTTTCATGCATGTTTATGCTGCTGGGAACGTATAGAGGAGAGAATCAAGGCCTAAATAAAAATATCTAAGAGCTTTGTCCTGGAAAAAGCTACTTGGCCGATATACCTTTTTTCTTTCCCCCCTTTCTCTCTTATACTTTTTTCTTTTCCTTCCTTCCTTCCTTCCTTCCTTCTTCCTTCCTTCCTTCCTTCCTTCCTTCCTTCCTTCCTTCCTTCTTTCCACAAAGACTAGCATCCACCTCTTCCTTCTTGACCCCACTTTTAAAAGTATCCAGAACTCTGGGTACAAAGAGGGTAGGGCCTTACTTTAATTAGTCTTATTTTATGGTATTTACAACCCGCAATGTAGTTTTATGGCTACAGGAAAAAGAATGTTTCAACTGACTTAATTATGCTATTATATTTCATTTAAATTTCACCATATGTACAAACCTTGACATTCTGTTGGCAGGTGCTAAAATGTATCTTCCCACATGAGGGCATCAGAGCTGTTTCGACGCAGACTGACTTTTTGTCTTTACTGTAGATAGACATCTGGGTATATGCGGTGTATAAACCCTTACTGCATCTTCAAGTGTACATTTTTGTGTGCCTGTCCATTTTTAAATAGGAAACAAATGTTATAAAACCTGTTTACAACCTCTCTTTGGCAGTGGTGATATCTACGTATACTGACCGTATATAAAGCATAGTTTTAATCTATTCTGGATGGCCATTATCCTGTTGTTAGTAGCAGAAAGCTACAATTAACTCTAATTTTAAAAATGGTCAGAGTTGGCTTCTGGCACAGTGAATATAAGCAACTGAGCAAAGTGATACTTATCTTCAATGACTGGCCTGTTGTGTGGCTGCACTAGGAACATTTTCAGATGATGGAAGGTGCCCAAAGAAGAATGGCCATGTGACTTAGGGAATTTGAAGAAGGATACTACAAAAAAAGTCATCTTTTTTAGATTATTACATTATCATTATTAGATTAATAAATGCCCATGCAACTAGATCTTCTTTAGCATTGGCACTTAGGGTGTCTACTCCTAGGGAAGCTCAAAAAACTTCTATGAGAATCTGGGCTTTTTCAGTGGCCGCCCCTGTTCTTTGGAACAAATTGCTAGTTGATATCCTCTTAGCTTCATCTGAGGCAATGCTTAAGAGTTCTTTAAAAGCCTGGCTCTACAGTGAAGCTTTCAGCAATGCTGCATGTTTCTCGCCACCTGCTTGACTCTCTATTATGAACTGTTTGCTCTGTGTTTATTACGTTTACTTAATATATGTAAAATGTTATCTTATATTATTGTTTTAACTTTCTTCTCTGACAGTAGTTTCATGATTCCCATCCAGTGGGGAACACATAACAAAAATGGATGAAAATAATAATAATAATAATAATAATAATAATAATAATAATAATAATAATAATAATAATAATAATAATAATAATAATAATAATAATAATAATAGTGATGATGGTGATGATGGTGATGATGGTGATGATTATGAAGAAGAAGAAGAAGAAGAAGAAGAAGAAGAAGAAGAAGAAGAAGAAGAAGAAGAAGAAGAAGAAGAAGCAAAATTACCATTTCTGATTTTGGGGTGAAAATGCCTATTTTGTGTGTCTGCTTGTTTGTTGAAAATGCAGGGACCATTCCAAATTATTTAAAAAGGAAGCATGGCTGCAGGAGGGTCACAGAAGTGGCAATTCAAATGTCATTGCTGGGGAAAACTATGCTTTGTCAGAGTAATGAGAAGTCTGATGGTCTCAGTGGCCATAAAAGTAATGGGCCGGGGGGACGACTATGTGACAGTGACTCCGTTGTTACACCAGTGGACTTTAACTGCTGTGTTTTATTAGAAGGCAGGCTTCTGTAACTTCATGCCATCTAGATGTTTTGCACTACAATGCCATTGTCCCAGGCTATGCCTTTGTTACTGAGGGCTGATGGGGGCTTCTCAGAACTTTCTAGGGGGCAGCAGCTTTCGGAAGCATGTTTTAAGGGTGTGGCCCTGAATTTTTTTCATCCATCTGGATAAATGCCATAGGAGTTGGCTGATCTACCATTTGAAAGTGCAAAGACCTTTATTTGTTCAGTTCATTTTGATCTGGCTATGAAAAGAGATACATAAAGATTAGGAGACACACTTGGGATATTAGCACACCACTCTAAGTGTTATTGCCGGTTTACTGGTTTGCAAGGTATAGACATTCTGTTATGAGATGCTATCTAGACATTACATTAAATTAATAGTATTATTACTACGTACACTTAGTCTGTGTACTTATTCAGCTATTTGTGAGGATTTAGCCCTCTTTAGATGTTCAAAACATTTAAGAGGTTGTCATGGCAGGCATGATGCTAAATAATAACTTCATTCAGCTGACTGCATCTACATTGCATCATTGAATCAGAAACCTGCACTTCCAAATGTATAGAGGAGAAAGAGGCAACCTGGACAAAGATCAATTCCCCTCTTCTTTTGTGTTCTAGTCTTTTCAATTTAAATGTAGAGTGAGCAAACATCATAGACATGTCCATGGTGTATCACTGGTTCTGTCCCCTTGATTTTTCAGGATTCTGCATAAGATATTTCTAAGTGGATGTCCCAAGCATATTTTCTGCAACTGGCATTCACACACCCCTGAATATAAAGCCCTGCATGGTTTCCAGTATCTTTACCAGAAGATCATACAGGTTTTATCCTGTTATGCTTGGAAAGGATTATTCACGTGGGATCAACAGATAAGGTGTGAAGTTCTGTCTATTAAAGTATTACTTTGTGATAGCATCTTAGGTGATATTACAGTTTCAACTGACATACATAAAAATCCTTCTGACTCCAATAAAAATGTACCTATTGATTTCTTGGTGTAGATGTTCCTGTCTCTATGTCAGACTACATTGACAATGCAGGAAATGCTCTGGGATCAGGATGGTCTGATTTACATTATTTTCTGTTGAGTGCATGAAGTTAAAAACAATGTGAATCAGTCCTGAGCCCCCTACCTTTACCCATACATTTTCCCTCTGTCACTGGGACATCTAGTTTTGAGGAACTGAATGCCTTCACATTGTTTGATTCAGGAAGTGCAGAATGGAGCCACCCTAAGAAGCTTTAAACAAGGCTGAAGTAAAACCTGCCTCCCTTGTTCTGTCAACCCTTCAATTCCCCAACTCTAGTCACTTAGCTGGCCTTGTGCTAGGATAGCAAGCCTATAAAAGAAAAAAAGGAAAGAAAGAAATTGAATGAGGAGGGACGAAGGAGGAAACAAGGAGACCCAGACACCAGGTAAGGAGAAGAGAGGATTCAAATAGTTAATAAGCTGAAAACAAGATTAATTTCCTCCATCTTTCTGCAGACTCCTGTGTGGGCAGCTGAACAAATCAACCTTGGGGAAACTCAAGTTCCTGGATGCAATTTCACAGTGAACCCATTCACATTTTTTCTGCTGTATAGCTGCACCCCCAGAAAGCAAGCATATACACTAATTATAGACTTCATTTGAAAAGCCAGAAGTCCGAAAAGGAGCAAGAAGAATTGGCAGCTATTAGCTTAGCTTATACATCAGAACTCAGAGAAATTTCTTTTGATGTTTCCTGGGGCATTCTGGGATCTATTGCCCATCAAACAACTTTTCACAAGCTTGGAGATGAATCACCCCTTTGCCTTCATTTCTGGAACAGCCCACCCATGACTTCATAGTATTTGGAGGAGCATATGAAAAAGAAAGGCTTTACATGTTGAAATCCAGAAAATAGCTGCTGACTGGCCAGAAAGGCCTTGAACAATCCACTGTCCTTGAGTTATTGCCTTACTTTTTCTTTGACAAGGCTTGGGACCTTCCCGTACTTCTTGGTTAGCACTATTTTCACTAGTGTGGCGATAGATTTTTACTACCTGCTGCTGTTCTATGTTGCAGCTGAGAGGAGGGCAAATGACATGCTGCCCTCTTCAGGTGGCTGTGAGTTTGCATATTCCCACAATGCCTCCCTGGCTAATGAATCAGAAGGGTGTTTGGATGGCTGGCAGCAGGTCTTTCCTCCTGAACAAACTGTCTGAGGGCAGGCAGCTTGCCAGCTTGTCCAACTGCCCTTCTGTCAGCCACAAGCACAATTTTTAATGAGCGTTTCCACCCACTCTCCCGTGGGTTGTGTACTAGAGATGGGAACGACTTGAATTTTTTTTTTTCGAGTTGTCGTTAGTCGGGCTGGTCCCGTTTTGGGTCGTTTCCGGTTTTCGTGAAAATTCGCAAAAATTAGTCGGTTCATTTTTTCGTTTTTTTGTTGTCGTTAGTACTGGTTTTATGGGGGGGAGCGGGCTCCTGGAGGCACCTCTGTGGGGTGGGTGCCTCCTCTGGCCCGCTATAAAGGGAAAGTGGGCTCCTGGAGGTACCCGTAGGTGCCTCCTATCCTCACCCACTAGGAAGGGGAAGCAGGTTCCAAGAGACCCCTCAACATGGGGGTCTCCCCTCCTCACCTGCTGCTGCTGCAAAATGCTATGCAATAGCCATATGGATATTGCATAACATAATGTGCAGACAGTGAGACCAGTGAGAGTGATAGCGTCATGCCTTCCCTGCACAAGGCTCTCGCACCACCATGTCTCACACAGAAGGGAATTGTACTTGCTGCGTGTAGTGCAATGCAAGCAAGTAGATCTGGCTTTAAGGTGGCTTAGTGCAAGGGCTAGGGTTAGGCTAGTGACGGGTAAGGTTACGGTGGGCTAGTGGGTTGCACCTCTGGGTGCCTCTCTGACCCACTAAGAAGACAGTCTGTGACGTATGGGTACGGAGTCAAGGGTTAGGGTTAGGGTTAGGGGGGCTAGGGCAGGTTTTAGGGGGCTTTTTGGCACATCCCAGAAGTCTCCATGGCCAAGTGGCCATGCGACTGGTGGGATGGCTCCAAAAATTTGCATGGTCGTCCACTCCCACATGGCTGGCCACTCGGCCAGCCCATCATTGCGCAGGTGTAAAAAAAAAATAAAAAAAATAAAATCAATGGAGGACAGAGGAGGAGAGAGAGACATTTTTTGTTGCAAGAAAAAACCCACTGCTACTGTGAAAAATCTGGCAGTTTATAAATTTTCGCGTGTTTCTGTTGTGCTTGTGTGTTTTTGGACCACGATTTCAAAAACAATATTGCGTTCGCCGCCCCATTTTGGATCCCCAGCCCGCACCGCATGGCATGGCGAAATGGCGACTCGAGTCCGGCTGCCCAGGATAGGGGGGAGGCGGGACCCCCCCTCCAGAAACCACCCCTCCGGTAGGTGCCCTGCGCCCTTAGTCAAGCAGGCATTTTTCCGCCTGCTTTTTTGGCCCGGGAATGGGTGGGGGGAGAGTTTAAAAAAAAGTTTTTTCCTGTGCCGTCCGTGCTGCTTGCTTGCGCTTTAATTGCGGCGGCAGGCGGCCAGCGAGACTGGCCTTTTTGCTGGCTGGATGCGAGCCTGCGGCGAGTGGTGGCGAGTCCCACCAGAGCAGCCCAGGACGGGGGATGGGGGGGGAGGCCGGGGACCTCCAGAAACAACCCCTCTGGTAGGTGCCCTGAGGCACGGCAGGCATTTTTCCGCCTGCTTTTCAGCCGGGAACCGGTTTTTTTTAACTTTTAAAAACTTTTTTTCTGTGCTGCGTGGCATCGCGCGATTGCGCGATGCAAGGAACAAGCACGACAAATCAGACCAAAATTGTTCGTTCGTTGGTTCGAGCTTGAAGTCTGGGGGAGTGATTCCCGTTACCGTTTCCGTAGAGTAACGGAACCGAGTAACGGAAATGGAAACGGGAATACCGCTAAGTCGTGCCCATCTCTATTGTGTACTGTCATGCAGGGATCGACCCTCAAATTGATTAGAGGGTAGATGATATATCTAGGTCAGATCTCTAGTAGACATGGGCATGACTCGGCAAAATTGTCGTTTCCGTTTTCGGTTATCGTTTCCGTTACGTAATGGAAACGGTAACGATAATTAAGCCATCAGAACTCGAACTCGAACCGAAAAAAGAAAAATTTGGTCGGGTTTTTCGTTTTCGTTTGTGGCATCGCGGCGATCGTGCAATGTGAAGCACAGAAAAAGTTTTTAAAAGTTTTTTTAAAAACCCTGACTCCCGGCCAAAAAAGCAGGCGAAAATATGCCTGCCTGAAGCTTTGCCACCTACCAGAGGGGTGGTTTCTGGGGGGTCCCCGGGTCCCCCCTTCTCCTGTTCTGGGCTGCTGGCACCAGGCTGGGGGAGTCATCCTCGTTGTCTCGCCATGCCATGCAGTGGGGGGGGATCCAAAATGGCGACCGCAATTTTTCTTTTGAAATCGTGGTCAAAAACACACCAAATCACCACAGAAACATGTGCACTTTATTTATTTTAAATGCCTGAATTTTAATAGTAGCAGCAGTGGGTTTTTTTCATAGTAATAAATCGTCGTATTGATTTTATTTTATTTTATTTTATTTTTTATTTTTTTACACCTGCCCATTTGGGCTGGGCATGGGATGGGACCATCCAAATTGTTTGAACCATTCCACCAATGGCATGGCCAGGTTTTTGACTGACACTTCTGGATGTCTCGGAGGGCATAAAAAGCCGAGGCACCTTCCAGAAATCGCAGTCGGGTGTATGGATGTGGTTGAGGGAGGAGGGCTGGCTGCTGGTGCTGGTGTGATCCGATTGAGATTGAGGAGGGAGGCTGGAGGCTTTAGGATTTAAGTTAGGCAGGCAGGGAGGGAATTGAATTTAGAAAATAATTTCTTTGGTTCCCTGCAGCTTTGTCTGATGAAGGGAATAGCAGTTTACTCTTTATTTCTTCTCTGGCAGTTTGTGAGGATTTTTTTCTGATATTGGATAAAGGGGGAGGTTCGACTGGGAGTGGAAGGTGTGGATTTATTTTAAAAATATATTATATACTACCATTTATTTTCTATTTTCCCAACTTCAATTTGCTTGCACACACACATATTTGGGGTGCAAGCCAAGAACAGAACCTCTATCCTAAGTGATATCCTAACTGCCCACTCGCCCGTCCGCCCGCGCCGCCACCCACCTGTGGCCCGCACCGCTGCCCGCTCACTCGCCCGCCCGCGGCCGCCCTCCGCCCGCACCTCCCCCCTGCCCCCCGCCCCCCCTGATTGCGGGATGCCCCATGCTCTGGGAAGTCAAATCACGCTAAATCGCAGTGGAAATGACAAATAACAAATGACAAACGAAACGACAACTTTTTGAAAAATTTCACGACAAACGGAAACGACCCGAAACGGACCCGTTCCGACAAACGAAAACTCGAAATGTCATTTTTTCTGGTCGTGCCCATGTCTAATCTCTAGTGCATTACATCTCTCTTAGCAACTCTCAGTCACAACTAGAATGGACAGTTTGTGTGTTACATGACATCCAGCTTAGGACAAAAGTGGGCTGCATGCTCATATCTTCAGTTTTGGGGCTTCCCTTAAAGCAAAACAAAGTCTTCTGCTTATATACCACCCCATAGCACTTCAAGAATTCTCTAGGCAGTTTACAATTTTAATTATGCAGGCTACACATTGCCCCCCCCCCCAGCAAGCTGGGTACTCATTTTACCGACCTCAGAAGGATGGAAGGCTGAGTCACCCATGAGCCAGCTACCTGGGATCGAACCCCAAGTTGTGAGCACAGTTTTAGATGCAGTTACAGGCATTTAACCACTGCACCACAGAGGCTCCTTAAGTTGCCTTTGAGTTCCTGTTTCTTCCTCTTGGTTCCTTTGCTAACCATCTTTCCTCCATCCTCCATCTTCTCCCCTCAGAAGAAGACAGAGATGGTGAAATGTATCTCCACATGTTGTTTCTAAAAGTATAAAACCATGAACAGCAAGTTAAAGGGTTTTTTATTTTGTTTCCTTTAACCAAGAAGAATCCGGACTCATAATTTTTTCCTTTTCCTGGTTTTTTAAAAAAGAGAGAGGAAGTAACTGAATTCCAATCCCCACCAACAATTTTTTTTTTTATATAAATATTAAGGCAACAAAAGCATCCTTCTCTTTCATGCCACTTTGATTACATTTTAGCAATCCAAGATTTTTATTAAAATATTTTATTGAATTTTCTGAACATAATAAGTTAAAACAAATACATTGCTTGTGTGTTGCCGTGTTGCATAGTTCAAACACAAATATTTTCCCAATATTTCAGCCCAAGTGCTTGTAATATTCCAAATTTACATGCTTCTTTTCCATCATTGTACTTATCATTACATATCTCCATCTTCATCTAGTACAAAAAGTGAAAATAACAAAGTACAGTATTAAACTAGCCTATTTAATGTTAATTCTTCATTTTACTAAGCACTTTAAAATCTATTTGTCTAGCTCAATATATGATATAGGCATACATTTATATCTGTTTTCATCTAGTACAAAGGGTGAAGATAGTAAGTTTGTCTTAAGATGTCCTATCTAATCCAAGTTTTGTTCTTACTGATGGAAAACCACACAATTACATTGCTTTAAAACCTAGAACAGTTTTCTGAACCACATTTTCTTCAAGAAGAATTAGAAAACACAAAGACTACAAGCAAACAGAGATAAGCTAGGATATTATTTTAAATGATGATGATATCAACACCTTCATTTGGGACCTTCCGAATACAAAGCATATGTTCTGTCCATGAGTTATGATGAACTGTTCCTGGTTATCACTGTAGTTAGGTAATGAGGGATATTAATAGCAAGGCATATCTTCCAATCCAGCAAACATCTGACATTTATGGCTGCTAATCATGGCAGCACACTAGTTCAGATGTTTACGACACTGAGTTGCACTGGGCCTACTCACTGTTTCTCTGTCTTGCACCCTGTGCCAGATCAAGTATCGTTATCATTAGTAATGATGAAACTCATGCAGTACCTGGATCACTCTGCTTGCTTTTACCTCGAGCGATAATAATGTTTTCTCTGTTTCATTACAGTCTCTTGAGATGGTGACTGATTTACATATTCTCTAACACTTAATTAACGATGTCACCTTCCCAGTGCCTTGAAAACAGTTTTCATTTTTTCCTCGGCAGACCTCCAACAATTACCTCCCACATTTTCTGCTGAAGTCCTTTTTATTACTTTAATGACAAATAATTGGACAGATTCTGAGTAATGAGGGTGAGAGCTAAAGGACTGTTGCATAGGAGACGGTTGCTTGTTACAAGACACTTTTAGTGGTCTCTAAATCAGACAGACAAGTAGAGTAATGATCATCTTGCTGTAATGAGACACAATTAAGAAGCACTGCAGCAAATGACAAAGCAGTTCATTGAACAATAACCTCCTACGTCTCTCTCTCTCTCACTCTCACACACATACCCCTCCAAAAGCGATCGAAGCTTAATTATAGCATCACCAGTCGCAATGCCATCGTTAAGGTTGTGTCAGCATTTCCCTTTGAAACATGGTATTTTTCAAGGGCTTATATCCCTTATACATATATATATCCAAGCTGAATGTTCATTGAAAGGGAATGTCATTTCTGCATTTCAAAATATAACTATCTGCAGAGGTATAGAGGTTTCAGCCACCAAGTATGTTTAAAGGAGTTCCATTAGGGAGAATATTTCACAATATACAGTTTGAGCACTCCAGATGCTGAGGAATCTTTAGCTAGAATCCAGACTGTCCCAAATAGTGCTTTATTGGGGACAGTACTGTATGTAAACAGTTATTGCATGCATCGTCTTCCCAATGCATGCAAGAAAAAAGACACACATACTACTTTTGGGACAGTAAGATGTGACTGCTTTTACTAGCATGGAAAACAGGAGGTGCAACCAATCATAGAATCATAGAATCAATGAAGTGGAAGGGGCCTGTAAGGCCACCGAATCCAACCCCACACTCAGTGCAGAAATCCAAATCAGAGCATACCTGATAGATTGTTGTCTAATCTTCTCGTAAATGCCTCCAGTGCTGATGTGGTCACCAACTCCTGAGGTAGATGGTTCTATTGCTTCTTTATTCCAAGAGTGAATAAAATGCATGCTACACTATTTTGGGCAACATGACTTGTAAATATGTCACTAAAAATCAAAAGCCGTTGTCTTGTTACTTATATCGGGCTATTCTGTTCACCTTCTATTTCTTTTTCTCATCTCATAAAGTCTTGTGCTGAGGTCCTCTTGTTTTGTAGTTCCATAATTTAGTACAATAAATTCCCTTTCCTCAAAGCACTTTTCAGTTCTTCTAAATCTTCACTGAACATGTTGGCTCCAAGCAGCACCTCGGTACACTATTGCAGAGACCTTTTTCAGCGAGCCCATTCTGCAATCCAACCCATTTACTTATGTAAGAGTGGCACAGTGTTCAGGTGCCTTTCCACCCATATCTCACGAATAGAAATCGGAATGAACTGAACTACGAACCAGAAAAACCAGCAAATTGGGCTGGTTCATGGTTTGATTTGTGATCCTTAGGGTTCCTGCTTTGCTGAAACAAATGTTGAACTCCCCCCCCCCCGGTGCTTCAATTTGCTTCAGCAAAATGGATGCCAACCCTCCCCTTCTCACTACCCTGTTGCCTCCCTACCTGATCCTGCCACCTCTGCAGGTGCCACCATCATCAGAGACAGCAGGCTAGGTTCCCTTCAAGGAACTGGGCCTGCTTCCTATGTGCAGGCACTCATAGCCCAGAAGGCCAGGGTGAACAGCAGGGGTTCAAGCACATGAACAAAGGCAAACCCCGGATTCCTCATAGATGCAGAAAAGCAATGGTGGCAGCAGCAGTGCAGTATCTGCAAAAGAAGTGGTGGTGGCAGCCTGACATGGGCAGGTAGCCTCACCCACCAGGCACAAAATGAAAGCCAAGCCATGAACTGGTTTAGTTTTCTGCTTTTTTTGTGCTTCGTGGCTAACCACAAACCATCATAAACCACCATTTTCCCGGGTAGAGCCCATCTCTACTTATGATACCTAAATTCTTGAGTCTCCAAAACTGTGTCCCATTGTCCAAAATGTACCCCAAAGTGGCAGCACAAAGGAGGCCTGGAGCTGTGCCTCTCCTTGACCTTAGAACCCCTATACATCCAGGTTCTAGTGCAAGGAACTATATGAAATATGGTTTCCTAGTGCTCTGAAATTCTTATAAAGGTTTCATATATGTGTACGTGCACTCTAAGAAATCATATTTCTCAAGGTTTATGACTTCTAACACAAGGCACGTCTGACTGTGGAAAGGAAGGATTGGCAGCTACTGTGCTGCCCACAGAAAGATCTTGAAGTAGAGATTGTACCAAGTGACCCCATTATGACTTATATAGAGCCTGGAAAAATTTCTGGACAAGGACTCTTAAAACCCCAAATCAACTTGGGCAATTTTGGAAAATGGTAGCCCTCAGAAGTAACTTCTTCAGGTTGTAAACTTACATCATAATGTGCAGTGAAGCTTGGGTTTGGCCTTTGTTGTGTCTGGGAATTCTCAATTGGAGAAATTCTTTCTCCTAAATTAGAATAATTCTTTTCCCAAATTCAGAAATTTATTGATAGCCATATCTGGCCCTTTGTTCCATGTACCAGGGGTCCTTTTTTCAGCATTAAGGATATATATATTTTTGTTTAATATATAGCATATATGGTATCCTGCTTGCAGCTGGGACTATTTTGTTACACTGAATTTTATCTTGTCATTTCTGAAGCAATGCTAATACTAATTAAAGTAATTTGTCCGAACTGCTGATCTGAGCTTGGTAAATTAAAGCAAGCAAGCAAACAAACACATACAGTATACTACTTCTCAAAAAACTCATACCCCCAGCAAAGCAGGAAAACTTTGTATTTCCTTTCAATGGTAATAAAGGTAATTTTATTAAATTTGAGTCACAGAAATTGAGAGATAAGATCTTGGGAGCAATGTGGTAACAAGTATGAGAGGATGTATCTATTTGGATGTTCAGGTTTCGCAAAGTTTCCTAATTAGCTCATTATCTTCTTCCTCAGGTATCTCTTTTGCCAATGTCTCAGGAGGAAGTGCTTCTATTAAAATGTATGAACAGAACAACAATGTTTTCCATTACCTATTGTTCAGCCTTAAAGCATGGATTCTTTGTGTGAAACTTTCATTTTAAAAATATATATGCTACTTGTTTGCATTTAGGTACATGACCTAAACATGCACAAATATAGAGTCCCTTTTTTGAAACACAACACTATCCTCCTTTAAATGGTAAAAGTTATATTGTGATAAAATATTATGTTACCTTTTTATAGTAACTGAGATAGGCTTTAAAAGATCATAGATTAGAAGATTTGTTAAAACTTATTTACAAGGTTGGTTCAGGATATCTTGTGCCCTGAGGCAAAGAACAAGATAACAACACCCACATCACTCGGCATGGAGATTCAGGGCGTTTATACACGACCCCTAAGCTGCGCTGCAAATGGCTCCCAGCTCCGGAGCTTAGAAATGTTTCCCCACCAGCTCCGGAGTTTGCAGACAATTAAGTGCGACCCCGCCCACTTTAGCACGACCCAGCGCACTTTTCTTGTACCTTCTCTCTGGAGGTGAAAAATATTTGATGCGGATAAGAGTGCCCGGGCTCTCCTCGCTTGTCTGTTGTTTTTTTGCCTCCCGCCCCTTTAAGAGCCCCTTGAGAAGGAACCAGGAAGTAACGGGGCTCGTGGCAACTTCGACCGGCACCGGCAGGTTAGTAAAGGCTTCTTTTGTCCTTTTTTCCCCTCCCTCCCCTCACGCCGACAGGAGCAGTGCTGAGGGGTGGGGACGCAGGAACAGAAACGACCCCCCAAGATCTCTGGTCCGAATTTAAGGGACCAGCGGATCTTAGGGGTCGTGTGAAAAGGCCCTCAGTGAACGAAAGAGCCTCTTTACCTCAGAAAAATCTTTCTGGGATTTCTGTGAGAAGAGACATTTCTGTAAAAGAACAGATATATTACCTCACATGCCTTGGCATGACCTTGTACATCACCTACCAAAACTTAGACATATGTGTTATGGTTGTTGCTATCAATTTTTTCTGTGCTTCTCTCAATCAACCATTTCACCAGCTGGATGAGAGATGAAAGAGATGTGGGGGGAATGGTTCCATAGCCACATTTGCAAATACAGTATATGGGTATATATACAGTACACGTTTAGGGGTAGCATTCTATTAATTTACTAGTTACACTTGTATTCCACGTTTTCTTCAGTGATCTCAAGACACTACACAAGGGCCTTTTCTTTCCCATTTTATTCTCACAACAACTCTGTGAGGGGTGGCGGTCTTTCCTAGAGAAACCTCAGCCTTTGGTTACCCACTAGGTTCCATGATTCAGTGGGGGTTAGAACCTTCATCTGCCAGGTCTCAATCCAACATCCTGACCATGACTCCACAATGACTACCTTTTAAGGAAGTACTGTCCATTGGAAGGGACAGCATGACGGAGTTACAATATGGGTGCAAAACTGAATTTGCTAAAAGTCCTCCTTGAAAAATAAAACTTAGCATGATGCCATTCCCATATAGATCTAATTCTATCCACCATCACCATCACCATCACCATCATGATCACCTTTAGAACTGAGTCCAGCCTGTCAAGGATAAACAGCACGGAACTGAACTTCCAAACTATGGCTCTGCAGCCAGATATCCAAACTAGTGAGTAGGGATGGGCATGAAGTTCATAATCAGGAAGTTCATTTAAAAAAGGAATCAGGAAGTTCATAAAAAAATCACCAACTCATTGATTCAGATTGGTTCGAGTTCATCCAGAACTTTCCCAAAGCAATGGATTTGGGGGCAATGCAATGCGTTTCTTGGTTCGTTTCACCCCCTCTCAGCCTGGCCCCCTTGTCAATTGCCCCATCACCTCCCTATCTTTTTTTCCTATTGCAGCCTCCTCTTCCTCCACTCCTGCAACCATCTTGAGAGATCTGCAGCAGGCTATCGGTCTCTGCACATGTTCTGATCTTACAAAAATCCTGAACCAACCGACCAAGTGATTTTTGCTTCATTCAGGACACAGTCCTAAATTTGTGATGGCTCATGCCCATCAATACTACTGAGGTGTCAAGCTGTTCATAATAATCTGAGAACTTCAGAACTGGAAGGGACCTTAAAGAATCTTGGTTCCCCAGATGCTTTTGGACTACAAGTCCCAGAAATCCTGGCTAGCACAGCTCATGGCGAAGGCTACTGGGAGTTTTAGTCCAAGAACATAGGGGGACCCAAAGTTGAAAATGGGACCCATTGCTTTAGATCATTGAGTCAAGCCCCTGTCAACGAGGCACAGTGGGGAATCGAACTCCCAACCTCTGGCTGTGCAGCCAGAGACCTAAACCCCTGGGGATTCTGATCTGTTTGGAAGTCCCTCTGCAGCATCTACTTCCACGTCTGCTTTTACCTCTAGGCTAGCACCTGGGAAATCAGGCATCCGTTCTCAACTGAGCCCATTTGGGTCTTCCCTTCGTTGAGTCTCTTTGTTCTGACTTCTGTTTCAAATAAGAGTTACACAATGTGAAACCTGAGCACGCTGTACTGTGTTATCTTCAGATCATGAGAAACATGCAGTCAGTCAGGGATCACAGCTTGTGTTATGTTGCTTGTGCTCCTGGTTGTATCGAGCATTATGACTTGGTGAATTTATGTATTTACCTATGAATATGTACCTGACATACTCCCTTGCTATTTTTTCCCAGTGCCTTGCTTGTAAGATCAAACAACATTTTTTCTTTTCAAGTTTGTATAAAACCCGGCTGCAAGAAATCTCAATTCCCCTTTGCTTTGCAGGATATCCACTGTAGCATGCCCTGAACCTTGTAGGAGTTAATTTAGCAATACTTTCATTTCTCTCTTGTGATTTCCTTTTATCCTGCCATCTCTGAATGTTTATATTAGTTTTAAGAGTACTATGGTTACATAATTCAAGGTTCTGCTTAGCAGTTTTAAAGACTATTTCTTATTGACTTTAGACTGAATTCAGTAAGTGACAGTTATTATTTCCCCCTGCCAGCTTCCAGCAATCTTTTTATAATGTTCCTTTAAGAAATCCACTAATCTTTACATAGCCAGTTATCAATGTATCTGTTAAGGACAGGCAGATATTGCTCCAGTGTAGACCATAACTTTTGGGGTGTTTTGTGCTCACATTCCAAGACAATGTGTTTTATTCAGCAGATTTGTTTCAATCTAATTACATAGGTGATTAAAAATTACTGCATGCTGGTGCATCTAATGTAAGTTATCTATTATTCACACCACATTTACTTTTAATATTCATGCAGATTCCCTTTGACATAACCTACTGTGTCACAGTTAATCCAATAAAGAGTAAAATATAGCTCAGCAAAACACCAGTCGATTCCAGCTTTCTGGTAATTATTAAAGACTATTTCACACTGGTTCCTTCAATCAATGTGTTTCCCCTCGGATGCGATAGTGTTCCTCTTTGAAGCTTTCAGTCCTCCCAACAGATTTGGAGGAACATCTAGTCACTCTGGACCTCAGAGGCAGTTCAAAGGATGCAACAAGCCATCACAGGTTGAGCCTCAAAGGCTGACACTGCCTATTTGATGTAGGAAGACTTAAAAAGTCACCGTGAGCAAAGCATGAGTTTACTACCTGTCTGTTGAATTGTCCATTTATCAGTTTATCTGTATGCATGGGGAGTGCCTCTCAGCAACTGGAAGGATAGAGTGTCCTCTTCTCCTGTTACCTCCTGGACCTATTATTGATTGAGTTCAATTGTCTAATTTTGAATTGTTCAGCTGTCTGGTCACAGAGGCAGCTCTGTTACCTTTGGAAGAGAACACTGGCACAATATGAAATTCACTTCATAATTCCTGGGCTGGTGTGCAGGAAATATGAAGTGAATTTCATATACTTGCCATGTGGTGATTGGCGAAGATTGTTGTTTCCTGATTTTCAACACCTCATTTTGTAACTGTTGTGTACCCATAATACAAAACAACAACAGATCCTTACTTAAAGAGAAACATAGCTGCCTTTTTTATCTAGCAACAGCAACAGCAGCAGCAAAAAGTAGAGCGACCAGAAAGAGGGAACACATAGTGTGAAACTGTTACATTTAAAGCAACATCTCTTCACCTCTTTGTGTTCATGTAAAAGGTTGCGGTGGCTAATTATGACTACACGATGAAGAGCAGGAGTACATCTTGGTTTTATAATTGGATGCCCTATAAAGCACACAGCCGAGACATGCTCCAGCATCTCTGCAATTAGCTGCAGTAAGTTATGTAAGCCTTATGCAAACACTGGTAGGATTCAGGGCTACGTTCTATTTACATGCAATTTTAATCCCAGCACTGGTGTCCAAAGTGGCTTACAATGTAGTTTAAAAACAGTGGCTGAAATCCTGTTAGAGTCACTATGCCTGCAGAAGGCTGATGATGTCATCAGGTGACAATTTTCAAAAACCAAATAACTTCTGTATTTCCATCACTCCAGTGTAGTTTCTTTCATCATTTCAAAGCTGTTAGGGCTACAAGATGGGAGGAGGAAGTCTCTAATTACTGAAAATCACTGGTGGCAGGATGACATTACATCAATTTAGTATTTTAACAATCAATAATCAAAGCAGGATGTCACTAAGATATGTGTTACAATTACTAAATCAGCCAACCATAGTCAAGTCAGGCACGATATACGGCCAACTTTTATGACAAGATCTATACGGAAGGGGTGAAAATAGTGTGACAGCTCTGTGTTCAATGCATTACTGCCATTTGATTGGGTAAAGGTTCCCCACACACATGCATGTGAGTTGTGTCCAACTTTAGGGGTGGTGCTAATCTACATTTCCAAGCCAAAGAGCCAGTGTTGTGCAAGTCCATGGCCATGTGCCCAGCATGGCTGAACGTATTTAGCTTCCCGATTTTTATGGCAGTACCTATTTATCTACTTGCATTTACATGCTTTCAAACTGCTAGGTTGGCAGGAGCTGGGGTTATCAGCGGGAGCTCACTCCGCTGTGTGACAACCAGGATTCAAACCACCACACTGCCGACATTGCAGCCATCATTTTCAGTGCTCTAGCCCCCTGAGCCACCATGAAAGAGTAGGGAGTGACATAAAAAGGTGCTTTATTTATTGAGTCATGTGGCTAGTCTACCTAGATCAACATTACCTGCACTGACTGTCTCCCTAGGATTTCAGTGAGAAGTTTTTTCGAGCCTTACTTGCACATTTCAGCAATCAGACTTTTAGGATCAAGGCACGTGCTCTGCAGGGCCTGCTTTTTAACCTTTTAAATGTGACCTGGATAATTCCAAATTCCTCTGCATAATCTCACACTAACTCAAGGAACACTTCCTTGCTAACTGGAATTGATAAAGAAGTGGAAGGATACCAGAAAAAAATCCCATCAACATTTCTTTAGAAATGTCTTAAAAATTCATTGAAATGTAATTTTTGAAAGGGAGAGGACTTATTTGGACATCTAAGTAATGTCGATGTCCCTCGATATACCTTTAAAATATATTTGCAAGCAGTAATTACAGTATCCATCACTCTTCCTCTCCTGCTTCAATTGTAACCCTACATTAATGCCTAGGTATCCAGTCAACACTTTTGTTAGTTAACGGCAATTTGCTGCTGAGACACATAATAATTTTACTTATGCACGTGCAAACTGGCCACTGGATTCTGGCTACTGGGTTATAATAATAAATAGGCATATATTTATTCTGATTATTTCCCCTTTTGCACAATATTTGTGACAGTGCCCTTTTTTGGACATATACAAGATATAAGAATATACAAAAAACAGACAACTTTTCTTTCCCTCTAGGTTGAAGTTTATACGCTAGCATGTGAGGTGGGTTTCCATGGGTCTGCCTTGATAAACCCAGTTTATCAATTGCCTCTCAGATATTCCCCCCTCTTTCCTTCCTGCAGCTCAACGGCTATAGGAGAGACAAAATTAAGAAAACAACACCATGGGATCTTTCTCAAACCCCCTTCCTTGCCTAAGACCATCACTGACGAAAGAAGCGATGCTAACTTTGCCCTGGTTTTATCAGCTCCTGAAGTTTCAACAAAAGCTTGCTGCTAGCCAGGAGACTGGGTCAAGCACTCGCTCGGCAATGAAGATGGTCTTTTGATGCGTCTCAGCAGCCGCCCTCATTTATTAGAAGTCTTGTGACTTGAGGTTTTCACAAATTGAGCTTCATGCCGCAACTATTATTTATTTCACGTTTGAAATTCCTCTAATAGGACATTTTTAATTCCTGTATCTAATACTGTGGTAGCATTACTAGTGAGTGGATGCCACCTAGTTACTGTTACAGACTGATAGTTCTTGGCAATGAATGATGTTTATTTAGAGATGGAGACCAAACCAAAAAAAAAATGCTGATTCTTCAGTTTGTTATGTAATGAAACAAAATGAACCGAACTGAACTGGGGAAGCAGCGTTTTGTTAGTAATGAACCGAACCAGTGGATTTTTTTTTAGTTTAAAACAAACTGATTCATTTCTCTGTAAAATGGGTCCCCTGGGTCCTAGAAGCATCAAATTTGGCGGGAACCTTCTTTGGACTCTCCTTTAAGCCCTCCAAATTTGGAGAATTTGAGGTTCAGGGGTTGAGTTATTCAACTTCAAAGAGGGTACCCCTAGAAAAAACATTTAGAATTGCAATGTTATGTGCTTGAAAATAGTGATTCCAGGCAGCTAGCAGCATGGAAATTACAGTGGAGCTTCCTCAAGCTCTCCCCTTGAAGCACTCCCATTGAGCTCCAAAGGGGCTGTGGGGAGAACGTAGTCGAAGGAGTGTGGATCGGCGCACGGAGGGGAAAGTGTGGTAAAGCATGCCGGACACACTCCTTCCATTAATCACCCCACCTCCTTTGGAGCTTAATTTGTCTAACTTGATCTTCCATCTAATGAAAAGCGAAGAGGTGAATGTAGGTTTTTTTTTAAAGAGAGAGGGATGGCCCATTTCCCCAGTGGACTGACAGAGAAATATATGGCCATTATGCATTGGACCCACCCATTTTTCCTTAGTTGCCCTTTTCAGGGAACTTTCAGAGTCCCCAGAACTGATCCAGGAGGACAGATGTCATGTTCCTGGTAGGACTCTTTCTCTTCCAGGCACAATTGTACTTCTCTTTTAGTGCAAGCATTACAGAATACATTATTAATAAGCAGGAGTTTGATGAAAGTAATGAACCTTTTTGTTGATTCCACTCATATATACTTTGTTGGCTTGAATCCATCTTGGCACTTCCTTGAATAAATAAAGAACAAAGAAAAATACTGTTGGATACTATGCTCCAACGCTACACAATACCATAGAATATTGATAAGTCTTAATAGACTGGAGGGTTTTCTTCTGTGATGTTCATGACCTGATAAGATTTCCTGTAATAACAAAGGATTTGAAAAGAGAGAGAGGCTAAGTGTGTGAGAGAAAGACAAGCATTATTTCTGTGCTGAACATAGGTGACACTTTTAATTCTTCCCTGTAACAGGTCAGTGCAACCCGTTAATATCATATCACAGGTAGATGTACTACGCAATTGGAGAGGTGCACCTCAGAATCATTTATGATTGTGCAGAAGCTTCTGGAGTGGAATAGCTTGAATTTCATGGAGCTCGCAGGAAACGGTCCTCAACATGTAAGATGCTCACCTCATGGAGTTACTGCTTCCACTAGGATGCGTCCTTGTGGAGAACCCATGTCAAATCACCTTGCGGTTCCTAATCCCATTGCATCCCACTTTTCATATTGTAAGGCATGAGGTGGTAAACTTTTAAATTGTGAGGGGCTGCAGGTCACAGAGCTTCTTGTTGTGAATGCTCCTTCATCCAAATGAACTGCTGGCTGTTTGTAGTGAAATAGCCTGTTTGCTTTGGTGTGTTCTTTTGGTGCACTCACGGTTTGGTGGTTTTGTGCATGAGGAAATATTTGCATGCACATGCCTGTTCTCCTGTATTTACGGTTTAGGATTGTGCAATTCACAAGTACTACCAAAACGCCCAACACAAAGGTGCAACGTAACTATTTATTTCAAGAGGTTCTGTAGCATGGCAGTTGCATAAGTAGGCCTCATTTGGTGTAATAGCAATGCCTTGGAACCAGCAGTGTGGTGTTAAATTTGGAGTTGTAGGTGACCTGGACAGACAGAATGATCCTTAGAAGAAATGAGGAGCACCTCTTTTGTAAGGCTAATAGCTCTTAATTGTCAGTTCAAGGTCAGAAGACCCTCACATACTTTCTATTACAACAGGGACAGCTTGCTACAACGTACTGATCTTGGGAAAATCCATTTCTGTGCCATTTACTGTGAAGATTGCAGCTAAGCTCAGAGAGCACTGAGTGAGCAGATATAACCGACCTTGCTGCTCAGGAAATTCAAGGTCAGCCATAGAGCTATTATACTATTATTTAAAGTAAAGTAAAACATGCTGCTTATATACTATACTATCCCATAGTACTTAACACACTCTCTGGGCAGTTTAAAATTTAATTATTTAGGCTACATGTTACCCCCAGGCAAGCTGAGTACTCATTGTACTCATTGTTGGAACAGAAACACTTCACCCATTGGGCACACTGTTAAAACCAGTGGGGCTTTAGCTGTTTAGTTTACCATAAAATGGGCCTCTTTCATCCCTACAATAAATTTTGTTGATTTGGGTACATTTAACACACTCTGGTAAATGCAAAAACACATCTTGTCCTGACCAAAGTACAAAACTCCATTTCAATGCTAAATAATGCATCTTAGTATCCTGATGACTTATCACATTAAAATGAAAAGGACAAGGAACTGGAGAAACAGGGAAAAGGTAAACAATAAGTAAAGCAAAAGCAAAAGCAAAGCAAAAAAGTGTTCTGCTTATATACCGCCCCATACCACTTCAAGTAGTCTCTGGGCGGTTTACAGTTTCATTACAGTATGCAGGCTACACATTGCCCCCCCCGAAAGCTGGGTACTCATTTTACCGACCTTAGAAGGATGGAAGGTTGAGTGAACCTTGAGCCTGCTACTTGGGATTGAACCCCAGGTTGTGAGCACAGTTTTATCTGCAGTACAGGCATTTAACCACTGCGTCTTTTGATACTCTATGAAGATAGTTTTGACGTTATTAAAAAAGTTGCGCAAATGTGGATAGGAGGCCATCGTATATTCTGCGACTCTTGTGTGGGTCAACTTGGGGGTGGGATAACTCAGGAAAGCTCTTTGCTAGACTGTATACATTTTTCATTTTGTTCCTAACGTTTCCATTCTCTTCCATATGAAACAGCCACTTTCTCAAATAAATGTTCATGTCATTTAAAAAACAAATCTAAATAAGCAGATGTATTATTCATGCTGCTGAGAAATCAAAGAGAACTTTCCCCATCCACTCTGGCCTTTGAGCACAGACCTAAGAGCACTGAATCATAACCTGTTGTAGTGCTTTATCTAAGTTGAGCTAATGAAAAGGAAATGATGCTACTTGGATATGCATGCACAAGAGGGATGTTTTATTCAGGCCTCTACTTAGTGCGACATAAGTGAAAGCCTTGGATAGCAATACATGCAAGGGCCCGGATATAAATGTAGTTGGAAAAAATATTCCTAAAACAACAAGATAAAATGAGTTCATAAAGCCATAAACTGTAAATACATTGTAACATTAAACACTCAACAGAATAACAAAGTGCATTTCCTATCAACCTGTTAACTGAATGTTTAAATTCTGGCTAAAGGGTTGACTCTATTTGAATGTCACCCATAAATAGTAATGGGTAGAATATGTTCAAGTTAAGGAGATTTGAGTTCCAGAGTAAACATGCCAGGCCACCGTGCACCTAGCGCAAGAAAGAAGGACTGTTTAATTTGAAAGAAATACAGCCTGTGAAGTCACAGTGGCCATTAACTGAGTATTGACTGAAGTTTTAGTAGGGAAGAATATAAATGGAAGAGATAACAAGCTGCTGTGTACAGTTTTTGCAAGTGTTTCCCCCCCGGAGCCTTTTAGATCCACCCAGTTCTAAGTGGCCAGCTTGCTGGCTGGCTGGCTGGCTGACTGGGTCAATTTGCAGCACCCCCCTTCCTAAATATTTGGGCACTGTGGGTACCTTTTCATGGGTACACACTTGAGAAAAGCTTTCAGAGAGAGGGGGGGCACAGGTAATCCAGATGGTTCAAGGATAAGCACAGAATCCTTGTTTTCTCATACTAAATAGGAGAAAATGGGGAACAGAATTACAACCACAGCATACAGGAAGCAGTTGTAAGTGCCATACACACTGTGATCCTGCTGGTTTTTTGTGGGAAGGGCAGTTTCCACTGGCCGGTGCAAGATGGGGAAGGGGATACCTGTCCTATATTAGCATCACCGTGGGGCAACGATCTAAAGTACCTCCACCCACCACACAGTTCTGATCTAGACCTTGGCCCTTCTCAGGTGCTACTCAGAGCAGGTTCCGTCTAAATTTTCATGTCTTGCCCTCTCAGAACTTGGAATCATTCCTGGCAAAACTAATTCATTAATGCTAATGTTAATTGGGGAAAATAATTCATTAACATCAATCGTTTTAGTGACAATTGAAAACATAATTCATAATATTCACCATTAATAACACATTAGTACAATGTTAGTTTTAAATCAAGGAGTAGTTAAAATTCTTGGAAATGTCCAACCTCTCAAATCATCCTGCAAAAGAAATGAATAGAGATAAAATGAAATTTTAATAATCACAGAGACCATTAGCATAACTGCCACTTTAACAATTAAAATCTTTTTTAAAATGGCTCTTTAAAAGGTTTAATGAATTAGAGATAATGCTTCTCCACCCCCACCTCACCCCACTATTCATTGTGCTGCCTAGAGCGGCAAGGAAGTTGCAATGCAGCTACATCTGGAGGGCCACATATTTCCCTGGAATGAAATGAGCAATCTTCTCTCGAGCCCAATTCAGGCATTAGGCCTGAAAGCAGCCAGAGGGCTAAATGGAGGTGGAAGACGTGGGAATGCATACAAAGTAGATATGGACAGAAAATACTACTGGCTGGCTGCCCGAGGAGGCCGGGAAGGGCAGCCTGAGTGCCTTCCTGCCTGGCACACTGCTGGTGTAAGGAGGGCCCTGGCACTGCACTGACGAAGGTGATTGGGCCTCCTGGCAGTGGAGCGGGGGGAGGAGGAGAAGTGTGGCACTTGTGGTGCTGCAATTCTGATTTGGCACAAGGCACTTGGTAAGGCTTCGTGCCCATCTCTAATGCAAATCCCCTCTAGTCCACCCCAGTCCATCCACACCCTGCATGTTTAGTCAGAAACTCACCTGATGGACTGAAGACGAACCCATCGTCGGCACTTGGTGTGAGATTGGGGATATGGTGTCTTCTGTGGATCTTCATATGTGAATTCAAGCTGCTGAGACGGTAGGATGCAAAGCGTACAGGTGTGTCTTCACACACACAAGCACACACACACACATACACACAGAGAGACATCCATTTAATTCCCTATGCACTCTCAGACACCACATCAGGAAAGAGTTTCATAGAGAGACATTTTCCAGAGGAGGAGCCTTGATGTCATTGACTGAGCTGAGCACCATGATAACTGGGGAACGTTCTGGAAAGTGACAAGGTGCTTGTGATAGGATGGCATAACCCCCCCCCCCGAAAATTAGGAAAATAAACAAAGATAACGTATCCTCTTTCCTTTTCTTTGGTGAGGTTTAGCACAGCTTCATCAACACAGCTGCCTGTGCTCTGGATTCTTTTTGTGGGGATTGTGGATAGGAGGCCATCATTACGAGTTCCTGTACTCCAAAATTTATTCTTAAAACATGTCAAATAGTGATCCCCCCCCAGTTCAAGCACAGGACTTGGCAGAAATCATTGATGTTACATTAGCATCATCAATAACATCAAAGGTAGCATGCAATCATATTTACCCTCACCTCCAGCTCCATTCAAGGGTAGGCAAATTGATGATTAAAGGCACGTGTTTATTCCTGGGCTATGATGCCCAAAGTCTATGGCTGACTCCAATAGCAGTGCAGCTACATTTCCCCCCTTTATAAGATACTGTCCTGTGGCTCCCATATCTCACACTCTTTATTTTAATTGGTCAGAGGAGACTAAGAGTAGCTTTCCTACTTCACTATGCTGTCTGATACTGTGTCCCAGTAGTAAGGATGTGTGTGCTTGCCCTGGTCATTGATATTGAAAGGAAGGAACATCTTTGCAATGGTAGCCATCCTTGGAAATGCTGGGGACTGTTCACTCCTGAGCAGGGCTGGCACTAGGTTTTTTTGCACCCTACCCTAGGCAAGGGGTGGGGGTGGAGCGGGTGGGGCAGTGGGGTGGGGCAGTGGGAAGCAGGCAGGGCGGCGGGTGGGCAGGGGCGGGGCAGGGGGGGGCGCGGATGGCGGATGGCAGGGGATGGCGTCGGGCATGGGAGTGGGCAGTGATGGGCGTGGGGGGGTCGGACGGTGGGCGGCGGGGGGCAGACAGTGGTGGCCAGCAACGGGGGGGGGGGGGTGGAGGGGCAGCAGGCTGGCCAGCACCCCCTCTCCATTTTGGCGCCCTAGGCAACTGCATAGTTCACCTTAATGGACGCGCCGGCCCTGCTCCTGAGCTGCCTCCACAGCTAGTTGGAACAAAGCAGATTAGGTATCGTAGTATGAGCTGCCCTCCCAAAGGAAGTGGGGAAAAAGATCAGGGAGATGGGCACATTTAAATGTCATGGTACTTTATCCAGTATCAAACCTGTGGGCAGACATCATGGAGGTGTCTGTTCGGTGCCATGTCCTTATAATAGGAGATTGTCAATTTCCAAAGGCATGGAGAGAGATAATGGATGAGAGCTGTCGTTTATTGTTTTTACAAATAATATGTAGAAAAGGATGGGTACAAATCCTTAAATGATTCTGATGACTGTTGGAACTGGCTCCAGTTTCTGTTGACTCAGGTGAAACCTTTTTTTTTTTGTCAAGATGATCACAAAATGGTCACTGTCACATTATTTACCGGTTGCTCCAATTCTATAGATATTTTTGTCTAGAAACATTTAAAGATGTAATTGTTTCCAGTTTATTCTCAGATTATTAAACTTTCCTTAAATTCCCTAGATTTGGCCAAATACACTGAAAAACAAAACAAAGCAAAACAAAAGAAATACAAAATTCTAGTATCATGTTGTCATCTCAGTTTTCAGAACATTCAGATTCAATGTATCTTACCGAAATTTTGTTCGTTCATGTATTTCAATAATTTGTCCTGGTTCCTTTACTTGCTTCTTTCTCTAAAATATGTTTGATCACCAGAAAGTTGGCAGCATAAAGTGTTCCAAGAAAGCATGTGTCATCAGATTTATTCAAGCAACAAAATCTAGTATTCAAGAAGCCAAATGTGCTTTCAATTATCACTCTAGAAAACTTTATTCTTCGTTGTAATTTATTTTTGAAGCAGGCGTTAGGTGATGTCATAACCAACATTTGAACTGGCAAAAGGAACATCCTTTCTTAGCAACAGATTTTAGAGAAGGAATATGAAAGAAACAGGAAGCATATATCAGTGTTTCCAAAAGTTCTGCAAAACTAGATGATCTATTCTAAGTCATCATTATGAGTTTGATAGCATTTGTTTTTTTTTTTCAAACCATCCATACACATGGTGGAATGAAACCTGATTATGTCAGGGGATGAAATGCAACAACCCATTACTTTTAAAACAAAGTAACTTACAAGTAATATGCTTCAACGTTACCATAACAAATTGTGCCTGCCTGAGTTGTATATAATCTGTATGTGGCCTCGATTCTATTGCAGATTTTTGCTTGCATGAGGGAATCACATTAAGTCTTGGCAGGAAATTGCCACACATGAGGGAGGTGCTAATTACATTCTTGGGTGTGCACCCAATCATGTGACTAAGTAGATGCCTAAAAACACAACCAGCAAATCTTTAATAAGCAGGAATTGGCCACTAAGGCTTACATAATTTCCCTTATGTCCCTGTAAATTGGAGATGGGATTTTTACTTGTATGATTTTAGCCCAGCTAGAATAATACTAAAGAAGAATATTCAAATCTCTTGCTTAATTATTTGATACCAGCTTTCCTTTTGTAACATGTGATCTAATCTATACATAGTATATATGATACATTCCCCTCCAAAGTATTTATTGTCCTTAGGTTTCATGAACCAAAATCCCAAGATTTCAGGAGCTAGCCTTCCTTCTCCTGATCACAAGCCAACCGTTTTATTGCTTTTACAATTTTAAGCTTATTAAAAATGTTCTGCTTAAATATGTCATATTTAAAACTTTTAAAATCCATATTATCTTTCATTTAGACAATGAGCCTTCAACTAGACTTCTTTTGTGAGTGTTTGGTATGCTTTTAATCATGTATGTCAAAATAAATCTTGAAGTCAAGATTTTTCTTCCTTTCTAAATCATGTGGTTCCAACTAAGGGACTGTTTTATTTTGTTTTGCTTTGCTTTTACTGTAAACATGTACCCTAACATTCATGGTTTCTTTGCCTTTAGTTGCTTTATTATCCTGGCTTGGTTTTGAACACATATGCAATTAACAGAAACAACAACACTTCACTTCATTTAACATTTTCTAATTGCTACAGCGAACATTATAGTGATGCTTATTTAAATATCCATTCATTTATCAATGATTAGTCAATATACATATGACATATTAATTAAGACAGATATGCAGACTACTAGTGCAACTGGAGGAGGGGTAAATATGGTATTCATTAGGATTGATTCAACAGGCCACACGCAGAGCAGATGCCTAGCTCTTTGGAGGAGATGGAGTCTTCCTGTTCTTAATAGGGCCAAGGAAGAGAGTGGGAATAGGGGGACTGCTTGCTTGAGTGGAATATTCTGCCCTTCCTCTGGATTGGTCACTTTGCTAGATTTCATTCATGAAAAAGATTATGCTTATGACCCTTCAGATATTGTGTGAACTAGAAGTGAAAAAAGGGTGCAAGTTGGGGTTTAGCAAACATGTGCATTCGAGTGTGTTATTAGGCTGATAGATATCTATTGGGGCCAGTCTGGGCATCACATCTCGCTTTGGTATGTGTCGGGGCTGGACCGGAAGGAAGCCATATTTATGAATTGTTATTCTATCTATCTATTGGGGCCAGTCTGGGCATCACATCTCGCTTTGGTATGTGTCGGGGCTGGACCGGAAGGAAGCCATAGTTATGAATTGTTATTCTATCTATCTATTGGGGCCAGTCTGGGCATCACATCTCGCTTTGGTATGTGTCGGGGCTGGACCGGAAGGAAGCCATAGTTATGAATTGTTATTCTATCTATCTATCTATCTATCTATCTATCTATCTATCTATCTATCTATCTATCTATCTATCTATCTATCTATCTACCTACCTACCTACCTACCTACCTACCTACCTACCTACCTACCTACCTGAAGGTATCTGGGTGGCTTACAATTCAAAATTAAAATGAATAACTAAAAGCAATTAAAACATTAAAATACAATATGTACAATGCAATTTAAATACGATAAAATGTGATACATTAAAATTGCCACCAGTACTCACAATCTATGTTGTATCAATTAAAGAACTTCTGAAACAGGAAGGTTTTCACCTGGTGCTGAAACATCATCAACGTTGGCACCAGGCGGATCTCACTCAGGAGGGCATTCCATAGCCTGGGGGCAGCTGCCAAAAAGGCCCTATATCTACAGACCACCTCTCTCACCTCCTTGAATGATGGCTCTTTCAAAAGCCCCCCCCCCAGCTAGATCTTAACTGCCAAGTAGGTTCATATGGAAGGAGGCAGTTGTTCAGGAAACCAGGGCCTGAACTGTTGAGGGCTTTATATGTTAACACAAGCACTTTGAATTGGGCTTGGGCAGCAACTGGTAACCAATGTAGCTGGTGAAGAATCGGCATGGTATGGTCTCTGGCAGACCCACCACTTACCAGCTGCGCCACATGATTCTGGACCAGTTGTAATTGCTGGACCGTCTTCAAAGGCTGCTCCACATACAGTGCATTACAGTAATCAATACAGGGTGTTAACAGTACATATGTAACTGTTGTGAGGCTCCGCTCATCCAGGTAGGGGCACATCTGGACTAATTTACGCAGCTGATGAAAGGCACTCCTGGCCACCAAGTCTACTTGGGCTTCCAGAGTTAGACTAGGGTCCAGGAGCACTGCCAAGCTGCGGACCCTGTCCATGACAGGGAGATGCCCCTCTAACTTGTCCGGGCAACCGCCTAGCAATTTATAATTTGAGGGGTATGCATTTCCAGCAGATAATTTGAAACTGTATGCTATTTTTTGCCAATTAGCTATCAGGCACAATTCAAAAGGCTGGTTTTAACATAAAAAGCACTACTCGGCCTGGGCTCAAGCTACCTCAAAGATCACATCTTGCAATATGAACCAGCTCAGGTTCTAAGGTCATCAGGATAGGTTTTTCTTTCCATCCTGTCACCTTCACAGTTGCTCACTGAAAGTCCTTTAGTTGCGCTCACAATTGTCTCAAACTTGCTTGGACAGCTGCCTCCCTATTGTTTCTTTTGGAGTTAAAAGAGGAAATTAGTTGCTCAGTGATTTCTGGTGAAAACAAAAAATGGTGAGAGATCATGTTAAAATATAGATTACACTCAAGACTCATTTAAACTCTCATTAAATTGGACTTAAATCTAAAGATGTGGAGGCACTTCCTCCTTCACTTTGCTCAAGGAAAAAGAGAAGAATCTATGGATAAAAACTTCAGGGATAACCACCATGCATAGAGAAGGTTCATGGCTTCACACTCATTGCTTTTCACCTGAGGAAAACTGATGGGTGGGGGAGGGAGAAAAATTGATGTACTCCACTCTCCATTTGTCTTAAACCTGAAGAAGAGTGTGTCTTAGCCCCGACGAATGCCTGAATATAGATAGTCTCTTTCCACAAAGTCTTACTTTTGCTTTTTCCTGCAGTCAAGAACATCTCAGACAAATTCTGTTTCCTCAGATCTATCACCAGAAATTCTTTTTCTGGAAATGGTGGTGAGTCTGAACTTAGATTCTTCTGCACACCCAGAGTTCCCCTTTGGACTGTTTCATCATGTCCACAATGGGGAAGGAACATGCTGTCCTTTGGCTGTTGACATGAGAATTCCAACCATTAATCCCTCACCACCTATCAGTGCTAATAAACACCAGAAAAATTGTAGAATAGACTTATTCAGCCATTTTAATACCGTGTGATGCGGGAGAGAGGTCTGACTCCTTCCCTATTTATTTTTTCTTGAATGTGAAGACTGACAGTCTGAAAAGGAGAGAGACAGTCTGAAGAGCAAGCATGGAGAGCCATTGAAAATACTCTCCATGTGACTGAGGAACCTAATAAATAAAGGTTGCTCTTCTCATGGAGAGGCTCCATGTCTAGAAGAGCCCCATCTTCACACTGTCACTCTCCACACAGCTGAAAAAGACAATAGTGGAAGAACTAGTTTTTCCCCTCTCCTCACATGTTCAGATTAACTCTCCTGTGGGCACCTGAACCAGAGTTTAAATATGGCATTCCAATACACTAGGATCTGTTTTGCCCACATTGAACCATGTTTGGTATCACAGAATACTTGGCAGCATTCTGACACTTTGGATATATCCCTTGCCTTTAAGACACCCATTTTTGATAACTACCATATTTTTCATTCTATAAGATGCACCTGATCATAAGACGCACCTAGATTGTAGAGGAGGAAAACAAGAAAAAATGTATAGCTTAAGGTTTCATGGCAGGGGGAATCCTGGCTGCAAAAAGGGAGGGCAGCAACTCCATGGAGGAGACATCCTTGCAACAAGGTGATTTTTGACTGGGGAATCGAAGCTGCAAAAGGGGAGGTTTGCAAATGAGGTGTTTGGGACTGGGGAATCGAAGCTGCTAAAGGGGAGGCTTGCAAATGAGATGATTGGAACTGTGGAATCCAAACTTCAAAAGGGAGGCTTGCAAATGAAGTGATTGGGACTGGGGAATCCAAGCTTCAAAAGGGGAGGATTGCAAACAAGGTGATTGGGACTGCGGCATTCAAGCTACAAAAGGGGAGGGCAGAGGCTATGTGGAGGAGACATCATTGCAAATAAGGTGATTTTTGACAGGGGAATCCAAGCTGCAAAAGAGGAGGGCTGCAAACACGGTGATTGGGGCGGGGGAATCCAAGCTGCAAAAGGGGAGGCTTGCAAATGAGATGATTGGAACTGTGGAACTGTGGAATCAAAACTTCAAAAGGGGAGGCTTGCAAACGAGGTGATTGGAACTATGGAACCCAAGCTGCAAAGGAGGAGGATTGTAAACAAGGTGATTGGGACTGGGGAATCCAAGATACAAAAGGGGAGGGTAGAGGCTCCGTGGAGAAGATCTCTTTGCAAACGAGGTGATTTTGGGCTGGGGAATCTTGGCTGCAGAAGGGGAGGGGTGGGGACAGGTTCCCTGCAGGAAACATCTTTGCAAACGAAGTGACTGAAACTGCAGAATCCCAGCTGCAGAAGGGGATGGGAGAGGCTCAGTATCGATAACTTCTCTGTAAATGAAAATATGTGATATATATATAGTGGGGACTACTGTATTCACTCTATAAGACACACAGACATTTCTTCTTACTTCTGGGGGGATTGCATCTTATAGAGTGAAAAATAATTAGTTCTTTAATACAGAAGACAAGGGAAGGGGAATTGTGCCTAAACACAAACAATGACTTGAGCTGCCTTCAAGACCAAGCATACCACCTAGGCCAAAGAGAGCAGAATCAAGTTTATTTGCGTAATAGACTTTGAGTGCCTCAGGACACAGTACAAACTTGTAGTCCATTATCAGACAGGCCTTCCCAGGGCATCAGTATCTGCTGAGGTTCATGAATATGTAAATCTTGGATGTATCTAGGAAACATGCCTGACAAGAGAATAGCTAAAGCGAACAGATTCTAGTTAGAAGCCCATCAGCATGCCATTCTTTATGTTTGAACAGGCAGCCTATTGCTAAGTGACAGATCATTAAGGCTATCTACGCAGTCAGCGGAAATGAAGAAATAATTTGTTCATAATAACCTTCAGATGACCTCCCAGGCAAAAGAGGAATTTTTAAAGTGTGACATCTACTGATACATGCCATGCCTATGTGAGGGGCTGTCTCCTGGCCATGCAGTAATGGCAGAGCTGCTGGTGAAACAGAGTGATAAACGCCTCCTGACAGGGCCCATAGTATGAAAAGATCTCATCACCTGCCATTAGCACAGTGATGAATAATGCAGGCCACTCCATCACAGACAGTCAGCACTGTGTGGGTGTGGGTGTTAACAGAAAGAAAGGGATGGGGGGGGGGAAATAAAAGAGTTGATTTTTAGTGCATTACAAAGCAGAGCAGGCAAAGCTCAAATGTTGTTTGTGATAGAAGGCTTATAAACAAAAACAAATGGGGGTAAATTAGCTTGGGACCATCAACATCTGTCTTTATAATATACTAGAGGTAAGGATCATTTTGCTGTAGGTACTATTTATTTATTTAATAGTATTTTAACACTACCTATCATTAAAATATACTCAAAGCAGTTCACCATAAAACCAGACACAATAATACCAATACCAATATTACAACAGGAAGCAATAAAAACTTCAACTTTCAAAGAGCTAGCCATTTTATTCTGTACAAGTGTATCTAGACTAAAATAAAACCAAAACCAAAAACCTTGTGGCCTCTTCAAATCTAACTGCTACACAGTATTCAATATCAGTTTTTTTGGATGCATCAATTTCTTCAGATATTAGAGATGGGCACAGAACGAACATTTTTTCGTTTCCGTTACCGTTCGTCGTTTCCATTACATAACGAAACGACAAACAAAAATTGTGATGAAAATGAAACAAAACAAACAGAACCATGAAAATTGTGGTCGTTACGTTTCGTTTCCGTTAATGGTGACACACAATGAAATGAGCTGTTTTAAATGTTAAAAAACGCCCTGGATATCCGTAAAAACACAGCGATAATTATTTATATTGTCTGATAATACCTACCAGGGGGTTGGGGTCCTTAAAACATTTGTTTTTGTCTTCTCCCATCGCAATGTATTTTTCTTTTTCCTTTAAAATGGATGTCGCCACCAGCCACAAAATGGAGGCAAGCCATGTGATGTGGGATCATGTTCAACCAATAGCATGCCCAGGTTGCAGACTGGGCGGGCAGGTCTGGCAGCCACAGAGGGCATAAAAAGCTCTGGCCGCCCCCGTCCTCCTTGCAGTCTCTGGTGGGAGTTAGGGTGGGATTGCTGTCTCTGTGACTCTAGCTTCAGTCCTGCAGCCTCCCTGTGAGCATGCGTGCTGCATACCTCTCGGTGAGTACCCTCCCCTGCCCCGCAGTGCAGTCACTCTGCGGCTGCCTTGCACCCTGGACAACGCCCGCTGCTGCCTTTGCAGCCTCCCTGCATACCTACCTAGTCTATACTGTGTCTCTGCCAGCATCCATTTTTTTTAGTGTTTTCCCTCTGGCCTGGGGCATTAGGGGATGCCTGCGCACGGAAATGCTTTACAAATCGTGCAAAAAGCGGGTAGAAATGACAAACGAAAAAACAAAAAACGGTAACAAAATTTTTCAAAAAATTTCCCGACAAACGGAAACGAACTGAAACAGACCTCTCAACAACAAACGAAAAACCGAAACACCGAGATGAGTCCAATGCCTGCTGAAGCCCAACTACAGTGGACCTTCGTAGAACAAATGGTTTGTATAACATAAAATCTGTACAACATAAAAATTCCCAAGACAGGGAAAATTTGCTTAACAGAATCGCTTATGGGGTGAATCCGTACAACATAAAAATGGTTGTGATTAGGAATTACTCCGTTTTCAATGCATTCCTATGGGAAATTTGTATAAAGGAAAATTTGCTTAACATAATTTCATTTGGAACGAATTAATTCCTTTATAGAAGGTACCACTATATTTGTATTTTTTCCTGACAACCAGTTCCCACTGAATTCAATGTTATATCTTCTGATTTCAGAAGGAAATGTGGGTTACAGACTTAAGCACACTTCAGACATACAGCTATATAGATTAAGCCACAATTCTATGAGCTGTTTCGATGCCTGAGTCTGCACACATTTTGAGACAACTTGAATGACTGCAGTGTGTACCTCCTCATAGTAGATGAGGTAAAAAGTCATCTAAATGATGACCAGGGAGAGTTCCTTCTACATGGATGGTTAGCACGGTGAGGCAGCCACTGTTGTCTAGTGAATCCAGTGAGGAACTAGGACCCAGGAGACGTTGGAGGGAACCCTTATTCAATCATGAAAACTCACTGTGGCATGCCAATGGCAAAACTATTTCTTTAATATCTCCTATACATTGAAAACCAAATTAAGATTGCTGTGGTGGAATGTAATTTGATGGCACATAAATAACATAATATACTGTTGGGAAGGTATTAATATACACCAAGCAGGCTTGAATTCAGCAAAGAAGAGGTGAAGCAAAATATGTCATTTGGATCCATCTTACACATTTTAACACCTCATTTTCTCAAAGCATTCTTGTCACACTCTCCTTCATTTTGGTTTGAATACCATGTAGGAAGCAGTACATGCATGGCTCATTCCTGTGAAATATGGAAAAGAAAACCTATGAGGATTTGCAAACATTCTTCACTCGTGTAGAAACACTTCTTTAGCTCTGAAGAAGTGGACTTGTCCACAAAAGCTCACATTAAAACATAACAGTTAATCTTCCATAATGTTTTATTTACTTTGGTTCTTATTTTTTGTTTTTGTTTTTGTCCAACATGTTGACATAATGCATAACATAATTAATATCATGAGTAAGTAGAGCCAAATTGCTCCCATGGTTCTAGATTGCTTTCATAACTATCTAGCAATCTCTCTCTCTCTCTCTCTCTCTCTCTCCTTCTGGTATCTTTACAAACAAGAGATGGCAGTTACCTTGAGGGAGAGTGTCGCTATGACACCGATCTGCTCTGATGAATCCACTAATGTGAAATTTCTGACCCAATAGGCAGTGATTGCACATTGCTGAGACTCCTCTCATTATTCATGAAATATGTGCTGTACAATGTCAGCTCTCTCCCTGCTGCCAAGCAATTATTCATTTTCATTGTTTAGCTTCCCACCCCCTTTTCTTTGTCTCCTCTTTTTAAAATTATGATTACAATTATTATTTTGGGTATATGTGTATTTTCCAGTAGGCCAAGTGAATCAAAGTCTAATCCTAGAATAAATGGGAAGTCTTCTCTCATCTGACACCAAGCACTTCAAGGCCTTGAAAAACTGAGATGGCCTTCATTTGTACAACACACTGTGCAAGGTGGGCTGGTGGCAGGTAATCAACCCAGACTCAAAGCTATGGCAGAAATGAACCTGAAAGCTCCACTTACCTGTCATTTAGAAGGATAGTTACATTATATGGAAAACTATCCACCCCACCCTCGAGAACACAACGAGGTATTTTGAGTCAATCTCCTTTCCACATTTTAACATTGTCTTTTGGTTGAGTATAGGGAGGTTAGTGGGGGGGCAGTGGTGCTGAGGACTAGATGATTCCCAACCCTACCTTACACCAATGCTTCAACAATTGATATCCTCCACTCTTGTCTCTTTTGCCATGTTAAAAAGAAACAAAATGCGTAAAGATTTAAGATATGTTCCTCACTTCTCATCCCCTCAAGAGTTTATGTGCTTCAACAAGTATGAACAGAACAAAACTAAATGTTTCAAGTCACTTATTTCATCTGTAAATGTATAAAAGTTGAAAGTATGGTATCATTTATCTGATTACTGTTAAAGCAGACTAGAGCAGAGGTTCCCAAACCTTTTCTTCCCATAGACCACTTGCCAAATTTTTGTTTTCTGTAGACCCCCTACCTGCCTAATATTGAATTTTCCTAAACCTATTAACTTCAAATGTATTTTTGACAGCTGACACAGTGCTACTCACTTTGATAGAGGCTTTTGTAGTGTGGACAATTGTAAAAAAAGAAAAACATGCACAAGTTTTATTCATACCTTTATTGAAAAGACACAAAATGCAAATAAATATTTGGATTCAGAATGAAGCAAATACAAACCTAGTAAAATTCTTACATACAATTAATACACAAATAATGCTGTTAATGGGAGGGAGGATGCTCTGATGCTCTGATAGCAATTGTTCAATATTTGACTTCAAATTAGTGAGGTATAGTCTTAAATCTCCACATTCAGTGATTTGCAATCAATTTCTTTTTTTCGTAAGAAGATTGGCAACCACGCTAAACCCCCTTTTCACAAGGTATGAAGATGGAAAAGCTATCAAAAACTTTTTTGCAATTGTCCATAGTGCAGGATAAGCAACAGGTATATCTTTCTGAAGCCAGAACTGCAAATACCCCATTCTCAACTGCACCTTAAGTTCTTCGTTAGTGCTTTTTCCAATCAGTTCTTCTTGTAATATGACATCTGATTCTTCAATGTCACTATACGGATTGATAACCCACTGTTGTATTTCGATAGTCAAAACACCGTCCAAACTTTTGCTTAATTAGATTAATTCTGGTGAGAAAATCTGCAATTATGGACTTTATTTTTATTAATTTCAGACTGCCACCTTGTAAACAAATCTGTTACATAAGCAATGTCTGGTTTCCATTTGATTAAATTTTCTTTCAAAATGGGATCTTTAGCTTCCAAAAACTCTAAAACCATCTCAAAAAGTGGAAAAAAAATCTTGTCAAACATAAGCCTTTTGAGAGCCAGTGTACTTCAGTATGAAGGAGTAGTCAATGAATGTCCTCATCATTTTTTCACACAACTGTGTAAATAACATAGAATTCAATGCATTGATAGATTTATGACAAATTGAAGAGATTGATGGAATCTGGCACTCAGATTTTTAGCTATTCAATGTTGTCAAAGAATGATGCAGTGAATTGCAAACACCCCGGGTACAATTTGTTTTAAAGGGTTTATAAAACCACGATATTGCCCAAACATGGCTGGTGCTCCATCTGCTGCTGCCGATATTATGTTTGATGAAGGGATTGATTTTTCCATGAAATATTTCAAAACATTGAATATTGATTCGCCTTTAGTGTCTGTTGTCAAAATTCTCACAAACAGCAGTTCTTCATGGATTTCTTGGTCCATAAAACAACAAACATATACCAATAACAGTGCTTCATTACCAGGTAAAGTTGACTCATCCAGCTGAATAGAGAAATGGTTGGTTTTCAGATAATTACACAAGAAGCTTTCAACATCATGTTTCATTTCATCTATACGTCTTTGAATTCTGTTGTTGCTGAAAGGATTTTTTTGGAGTATATCATATGCAGGCTGGTGTAGAACAGTTTTTAAAACCTCTTCAATGGCTGGTAAAATCAGCCGTTTCCCGATACTATGAAGTTTTTCTGATTTTGCTATGAGTTGTGAGACGCCCACAGACCATCATAGTCTCTTTTTGATGTTGAAGTGAACATACTGTCCAGCATGGTTCTCTTCTGAAGTTTTTCTTTCAGTGTTTTAAAGTACAGTATGTCAAATATTTATCTGTATTATCAGGGTGACACCTTCTCAGATGATCCTCCAGCTTGGATGATTTCATAGTATCATTGTTTAAAACTCTGTTGCACAAAATGCACATGGGCAGATATTTGTCTGACAGGGATGGAGTGAAGCCAAACTTCAAATAATCAACACTATACCACTTACATTTCTTTTTAGCCTCAGCCATGTTGAGTAGACTGTTGACAAAAATAAAGCTATGTACATATGATAAGACAGAGCAATTCAAAATTGATTCCTGCCCAGACAGCATACAAATATTTTAAAACATTTTAAAATCATTTTTCGTAACATTGAAAATATTTTAAAAATATTTCTAAAAGTGTTGAGAGGAACATTATAATTAGCCACATGAAATGGTGAATACTATGCTAATCACATGCCTAACTAGTGTACTTTTAAAAAATTATCCAATTCTTTGGAATAGAGAAAGGTGTGCCATGCTACCGGTAATATAAGTTTAACCAACTAAAGAAAGAAATACATATATTGTAAAAGATACAAAACTTACCCGATAAAATGTTTAAAACACAAAATGGCAGTGATGGAGACGGACATGTTATGTGTAGCATCCATTCATCTTGTTATGAATGCATACATATCTCCTTCATCAGTTTTCAGGAAAATTGATCATAGTATTGCCTAAAAACTGATTTACTTTTTAAATGACTTGGGAAGACTTTTTACTGATAGTGCATGGACTTATCACAATCTATCACAATCTGTATAAGCATTTTCCAGATGCATATTACATTGATACTGATTTCCTTAGCTAATCCTATATAATAGGAATCACTTCAAAGGATTTACTGTACAGAACTAAGAGAACAGGGAAAGAAAGAGGTATAGATGAGAGTTATACTTCTGGATATGGTTAGTATATAGCATGTAGCATTGAATTTTTTTTCACTGTACATCCTTGACGTATTTTCATGTTTGTTTTACTTTTCAGCTGAAGACATTAAAGAAAAGTGAGCTGATTATGTACTGCCCCAAAGCACTTAAAGCACTTTCTGGGTGTCTGTGAAAATTCACAGTCATCCAGGTGAGTTTATCTGGAAGTTGAGTCATGGCAAGTGGATTTCTTTTTTTGTGAGAGATTGAAACATTTCACTTCTCACCCAAGCAGCTTTGTCAGTCTGAAGAAAGTTAGGGCCTTTTCACACGACCCCTCAGATCCTCTGGTCCCTTAAATTCGGACCAGCGATCTTGAGGGTTCCTTGCTGTTCCTCCGTCCCCACCCCCTCCGCACTTCCTTGTTGTGTCTGCGGGAGGGGAGGGAGGGGGAAAAAGCCTTAGAGACGGACAAAAGAAGAAACCCTTACCTCCCGTGTGTGGAAGCTTGCTCCGAGCCCCGGTTTTACTTCCTGGTTGCTCTTAAAGGGGCGGAGGCGAAAGAAAAACAACAAAAAGAAGCAAGGAGAGCTCAGGCACGCTCCGCATCAAATATTTTTCACCTCCCAAAAGCAAGTACAAGAAAGTGCAGCTGGGTCGCGCTTAGGTGGGCGGGGCCGCACTTAATTGTCTGCAAACTCCGGACCTGGTGGGAAAACATTTTTAAGGTCCGGAGCTTGCAGCCCTTTGCCGCGGAGCTTAGGGGTCGTGTATAAACGGCCTTAGTGGCAAGTCCTCCAATTTATAGTTCACCTTGATTTCACATAACCTGGTCTGAATAGGCTCATAAGTGCACAATAGCCTGAATAGGTTCATACCTGAAGGACCGCCTCCTCCCATACGAACCTACCCAGCAATTAAGATCAAGCCAGGGGGCCCTCTTGAAAGAGCCATCCCTCAAGGAGGTGAGAGGGATGGCTTGCAGACATAGGGCCTTCTCGGCAGCTGCCCCTAAGCTATGGAATGCCCTCCCAAGTGAGATCCGCCTGGCGCCAACATTGATGACATTTCGGTGCCAGGTAAAAACCTTCCTGTTTCAGAAGTTTTTTAATTGATACAATATAGACTGTGGGTCCTCTGATGGCAATTTTAGTGTAATGATTTTAGTGTAAAGGTTTTTATTATTGTTTTAATTACTTATTGATATTTGATGTTTTAATTGTTTTAATTCTTTAATCGGATGCCGCCCAGAGACCTTTGGGTAGTGGGCAGCATATAAGTTGTATAAATAAATAAATAAATAAATAAATAAATAAATAAATAAATAAATAAATAAATACATTCATGGACTGTGGTCTGAATAGGCTTGTTAGGTGGACAGTGGCCTTTCCCAACACCCACTAACACTTTCTGGGTGGTTTGCAAGTAATTATGCAGGCTACACATTGCCCCTCCCCCCACAACCAAACTGGGTACTCTTTTTACCCACCTCTGAAGAATGAAACGGTTAGTGAACCTTGAGCCTGTTACCTCAAATTGAACCTCAGGTAGTGAGCACAGTTGTAGCTGCAATACAGCAATTTAACCACTGCCCCACGAGGCTAATTATGTAGAAGAAATCAAATGATGGTGAAATTTCCAGAGGTTAGCTTTGTTACTCTGTTGTAGTGATCCTAATTAACACAGTCTTACTGTATCAGTAACAGCTAATAGAGGTTGGCACAAACCAGAAAACCCATGGTTTGGGTTCATCTGGTTCGGGCCCACCCTTGGTTTGGTTTGGGTTCGGGTTTGTACAATTTTTTAAATAAATTCTTACTGGTGGCGGTGGCGGCAGTGGCGGCTTTTTGAGGCACTGGCATGGGGCCAGTGCCTCTTTTTTTCTCAAGCACCCACTGTGTGGCCCCCTGGGGCCAGGTGGGTGCTTCTTTTATTTTTTATTTTTTATTTTTACTATTTTAGGGTGCTGACCAGGCCACCCCTGGGGCCCGGTCGGTGCTCCATTTTTAAATTATTATTATTATTATTTTATTTTTATTTTATGTCCGGTTCTGGCCATGCTACAGCTGTAGTGCAGCCAGCTTTTTTGTTTTGTTTTGTTTTGTTTCAGCGATGACCGCGTGGCCCTCTCTATATATAAAGATTTTAGGATGCTGACCAAGCCACCCCTGGGGCCCTGTCAGTGCTCCTTTTTTAAAGTGCCCACTGTGCGGCCCCTGGGGCCAGGTGGGCACTTCTTTTATTTATTTATTTATTTATTTATTTATTTATTTATTTATTTATTTATTTATTATTTTAGGGTGCTGACCAGGCCACCCCTGGGGCTGGGTTGGCACTCCTTTTTTGTTTTGTTTTTTACTTCCAGGTTTTTCTTTCGTTTTGTTCATTTTGTGCCCATCTCTAACAGCTAACACACCCCATAGTGCAGGCATTCATGGTGAAAGTGAATGTGAAGGTGGGAAGTGGTGGTGGATATTTTGTCAGTGGGCTAATGAAAAGAATTCAGCTTGACCTTTGTATTCTTTCTGTATTAGTCTCATGAGAATCTGTTTTAGAAGAAAACAACAAGGTAAACCTTTCAAAAGGAATATTAAAATTAGATCTTCAGACGTGAAGGTAAGCCTTCTGTCTACCCAGCAAAGATAGACCATCTCCCAACAGAGGATGAAAATACAGATTTCTAGGTTATGTGTGTATGTGCATGAGTGGTAGAGATTGGCAATTGATGTATGATGCAAGGCTCAGAGCAGATGAAGATACAGCTAGGTCTAGATGCTAAGTGCTGTGACAATAAACAGAAGAGGGACAATACATATGGCAAAAGCTGTACCAGCCTAGACCTGGATAACAGAAGATGGATGGGATAAGCAGTAGGAAGAAAGGGAAGATGCGGATGAGCAAAGAAGCAAATATATTCATCACCTGTGGACAGGTGGAAAGTCTTAATGTGGAAACTGCAAGGTTGAAGTTTCCTTGGAAAGTGCAGTCACAAGCAGAAGCACCGACACTTATAAGAGAAATATAGCTGCTTTAGCAGTGACTTTCAAAGCTCCTTATGGAGAACAGATAAGAAGGGACAAACCAGCAATTAGTAGATGACAGTTTGTTACAGATAAGAATGTGTGACCTCAGGTGAGGTTTTAGTGAGATATTTCCTCACCTGATTTTAGAGGTGCCACCTAGCATCCACTTCGACTATCATCTAGCCTGGTTCTGAGTTGACCTCCAGTATAGCAAGTTAACTGTGTAGTGATTTGAACTTCGGTCTCCATGTTCCAAATCTACCCACTACACTGGACGGGCTCTCTCTCAGATCAGTGGTTATCCCTAGGTCAAAATATATTGTTTAGGAACAATTGTGCTAATCTGCATAGTATGAAAATATGCTTTAATTAGAGCACTATGGAACTATGAACTGGATAAGCATTGAGCTGTCTGAGCTTCTCAGATTTGGAGAGCTGAAACATGGCAGTCCTAGTTAGATTATAATGCCCACAATGTTCCACACAGTGCTTTGTGGCTATAATGTCCAGTGGCTGTGTTGGAAGGGGGATCATGGAAGTTGTAGAGCCAAAAGGTAAACACTCCCAAACTGTGCTTTCCCTAACATTTTGCTGTTAGGATATGCTGGACTACACTGCCCATTAGAGATGGGCACAGAACGAACATTTTTTCGTTTCCGTTACCATTTGTCGTTTCTGTTACGCAACGAAATGACAAACGAAAAATGTGATGAAAATGCAATGAAACGAACAGAACCGCGGAAATTGTGGTTGTTACGTTTCGTTTCCGTTAATGGTGACGCGCAATGAAATGAGCTGTTTTAAATGTTAAAAAACGCCCTGGACATCCATAAAAACGCAGCGATAATTATTTATATTGTCTGATAATACCTACCATGGGGGTTGGGGTCCTTAAAACGTTTGTTTTAGTCTTCTCCCATCACGATGTATTATTCTTTTCCCTTTAAAATGGATGTCACCACCAGCCACAAAATGGAGGCAAGCCATGTGATGGGATCATGTTCAACCAATAGCATGCCCAGGTTGCAGACTGGGTGGGCAGGTCTGGCAGCCACAGAGGGCATAAAAAGCTCTGGCAGCCCCCATCCTCCTTGCAGTCTCTGGTGGGAGTTAGGGTAGGATTGCTGTCTCTGCTGCGCCTCTAGCTTCAGTCCTGCAGCCTTCCTGTGTGTGTGCGTGCTGCGTACCTCTCGGTGAGTACCCTCCCTTGCCCCGCAGTGCAGTCACTCTGCAGCTGCCTTGCACCCTGGGCAACGCCCGCCGCTGCCTTTGCAGCCTCCCTGCATACCTAGTCTATACTGTGTCTCTGCCAGCATCCATTTTTTTAGTGTTTTATCTCTGGTCTGGGGCGTTGGGGGGTGCCTGCGCACGGAAATGGTTTAAAAATCGCACAAAAAGCAGGTAGATACGACAAACGAAAAAATGAAAAACGGTAACAAAATTTTTCAAAAATTTCCCGACAAACGGAAACGAACCGAAACAGACCTCTCAACGACAAACGAAAAACCGAAACGCCATTTTTCTGTTTTGTGCCCATCTCTACTGCCCATTTTCCTCAGGCAAAACAGCAAACAGATGAAGCAGTGGCTTACATTGTGTTTATGTTTATGTGTGCAGTATATATACAGGACACATACAAAGACACAGAATTTTAAAAGACAAAGATGCTGCACATTTTCCCTTTTTCCTTCTTGGAGCACTATTTGAATATATCTTTAACATGCCTCATAGCTCAAGCCATGCCCCAATGCGAAATGGTTAATGGCATTTTAAAAATAACCATTACTCACAATGGGCCCAAGTGCTGTTTATGGGCATCTGGTAGTCATTAGCAGGATTAAATTTATCAGACGAGTCATTTTGCTTAATTAGGTGGCTAACTGGCAAGGCCACCATATAGAACAGCATTAAATGATGGGCACACCATCAAAAACATCATTTGCAGGCTGGATAGGAAGTTTTCTCTTGCTCCTGCTTCCGTAGGACTAAAAAGCCAGCTCTGTGCTTACACACATAATTATTCTAATGAGGTTACCACATATCATTCAAAGTAAGTTGGGCAGAGTAAAGACAGGGCCAGAGTCTGTCATACGAAATTAGATGCGTATATAATAGATATTTTTTTTTAGTGGACAAAGACTTCAGTGTTTTCATCTTGTGTGATGCATTTTGATTTTTTTAAAAAAATATATAGGTGTTTTACCACATTTAATCTGAGATTACTGCACATTTTTAGTTAAGAAATTATCACTGTATAATACGAATAATTTAAATACATATCCTGTAAGGGAACCAGGGAAACAAAGCACTCTAGTATGTTGGCAAGTGAAGTAAATAAATGGCAAAAATCTACATGAATCAATTTCATATTCATGCCAGTGCTACAAGGTTGGCTACATACCTCATTGGTAGCCAGCCTTGAGTAATCCAGGCGTTCTTCGGCTCCAGCTCCCAGAAGCCTCCACCACTAGCTCTGCTGGCTGGGGTATCTGGGCATTACAGTCCAAGAACACCTGGGCTACCTGAGGAATGACTGCTCTAGTTGAACAAACAAGTGGGGACCTCGGATCCACCAAGGTTTTTTTTAACTTTGGATGGGGCAGTACAAATTTCTGTTAAACCCTTCATTCTGGGAAAGGGCTATCATTTGGTGGACAGCAAACATCTAACTCTCCCATCCCCCATCCTTGGTTAGGTTTGCTGTGCTTACCTCAAGCAAAGAGCAATGTAGCTCCAGTAGATATGTTTGGATGCACCATATGGCTGAACTCTTAACATTCTCTGCTAAGATGGTGAGCTGTAGTCCCATCTGTGTTGAATCCCTAGGCCAGTACAGTACCTTGAACATTATAGATAACTGCATCCTGGCTGGGCAATATGATCTTGTGACTAACTCTTGTATGTTGATTTTAGTTTATGAACCCAGACATGATTTTCTGTTTATTTTCTTTCTGAAGGGTCTGTGAAATTTGACCTTTATGCCGAGTGGCAGAGCTATCGACCAATGTTGAAATATTACAAGATTACAGCTCACTTTGCTTCCCCCCCCCATCTTCATGTTTCTGTATGAACTCAAACGGACACAATACAGCAAATCAGAGACAGTGAGGAGTATGTCAAGCCAAGTGATGCTAACTGATTTTCTGAAGGGCAACAGAGATGGGGCAGTACTACAATGCAGATTATGGTTGGACTATGGGCAGTGAGGCACTGTTTTTACCAGTGTAGTTGTAAGTCAGGCAATCCTTTGACTTGAAGAGCTTGGTTTTTCATGTGTTTTCTCTGGCTCATGCTACTCACATGGAATTCTATAGGCCTGGCTGTCTTCTGCAGCAAACACTAAGAACTGCCCACAGTGGTTTTAGATCTTAGTCGTCTGTTCATTTTTAAAATTTTACATATGCATATCGAAAGAATGTATTGTGTAGGAACCCAGTCAGAAAGCTCTAGCTGCCATAATGTTTCCTCTTGCTTTGATTATTCAGAGTTCTTCCTTATTTCTTACTAATCTAGAAATGGAAGACCATTTTAAAGTGTTATTTCCAAAATTTGTCCATCATTTTCACAACACTAGTCTTCTCACCTCTGCCACACAATGGCGTGGAATGACACCAGGTGGAAGGCATAGAAGAGGAAACAAAATGGGAATAAAAAAACAAATTTCTAAGAAAGTTCTAGAGCTTTCACCCTTCCCTTGGAGAAATTCAGTAGAACCATCCATTTTGTTTTAACTTCCCATGAACAGGCTGGAGAATTTTGCGAGGCCATTTTTGCACAGGCAGATAAAAAAAAAAGAGGTAGCAACCTTACTTCAGGACAAACATGTTTCAATCCATGCCAAACCAAATTCCAATTGGGGGGGGGGACCAGTATGCCTAAAGTACAAACACTGATATTGTAAAACAGTTTAAAAACAACCAACCAACCAAGAAAGGCAATGCTGTCCGGTCAGATCCTAAATGTTAAATTTGATCAGAAGATCATTTTGTTCATGAGCCATCACAAATAGAAAAGGACAGATAAAATCCTAGCCACCCCTGAAGTACAAATTGTAATGCAAGCCAGGCACTGCTGAGATAAACGCCCGACATGTTCATTTGCTACTGCATTTTGCTCCCAATCGCGTTTGCCCTATTTACTTCTTCAGCAGCAATGCATCAAGTATCTTACAATGTAATCCTTCTCTCAGCACTTATCAATGAACTATGAAATAGTATTAAATAGAATTAATTAGAAGTTTTAATGAATCATGTCTGTTCTCATTTATTATACAATGTAATTTCCAACAAGTGATTAATTACCAGCTACAGATGAGTGAATGGTTAATGTAGTTTGTTAACCTTATGAGAGGAGCTGCAGAACACAGCACAAGGAAGTTCTCTGTTATTAGAACACACTTATTTGCCCCACTCTGTCCGCTCCCCCTCATTTTAAGCATTAGATGTTTTAGTGTGTTTATTGTCAAGTGCAAAATCATCTGATTAATACTTCTGTGCCTTTCCCCATTATTTTGCTAATGTTTCTCCATTCACAAGCAAAAGATTGTCTTGAAAATCAGATGCGTAGTATTTGTGGGTATGTGTAGAATGGACAATTTCTGTGGATGCTGTGAGCCACTGAAATCACAGTTTATCATCAAGGTCTGTTAACTGTACCATAAAAGGCATCAGATTAGATCATTTGACCTTGGGTACCATTTCATGGCTATGTTTCTTGATCGCAGGTCCTCTAGATCAGTAGTTCTGAATCTTCACCCCGAGACAGGATGGAAGGAGACCAGCTCACCCAATCTCCAGCCATAGGTCTCTCTGGCTCAGGCCTGGCCATGGTAGCTTTGTTCCTGCTTCACATTTAGGAGTGTCAGCTGAAATTTACGAAGAGACCAGGAATGCATTCTATAAAGCTACAAGATGGTGTAAGAGTACCTATTCCCTTTTGTTATGAAGCATTGGTTCCCAACCTTGGATAGCCCAGGTGGACTCGGACTGCAATTCTTAGAAGCTTTCACCACCAGCTGTGATGGCCAGGGTTTCTGGGAGCTACACTCCAAGAACACAGTGGTTGAAGAACCAGTGTAACATTAAAGCTCTATACATAAGAATATGTACAGGTAAATGACCAAGTACTCTTCTACTGTTTTTGTAACGCTGTGTCCCAGGTTTTCTGTTCCCATCACAGATATGGGGCAACTTTCTGTAGTGATGAATCTGGTTTCCCTTCCACTGCCATGACTGTTCTGTTGCTAAGTTTGTCAAGAGTCTATTTACAGGTTGCAGTGGTAAACTGCCCAGCAGGTTCCCTTTGAGGCAATGAAATAATCTTGTTTTCCCGCTGAATCCCTCTGGATGCTTCTGATAATCACTACTGGTTACAACAATGCACAGCATGGATCATTTCTGGATAAGGACCCATCCAATTATTTTAGAGCACCTTTACACTGAAATCTAAAATTTACTGCTACTCTGATGTCAGATGAAGTATGTTTAATTTTTAAAAAAATGAAAATACACATGGGAGGTGCAACAAATGTAACTAGAGTAGCTTCAATAGAGTAGCTTCTGACCCCCATTTCTCTCTCTCTCTCTCTCTCTCTCTCTCTCTCTCTCTCTCTCTCACACACACACACACACACACACACACACACACACACACACATTTCCCATCCTTCTCCATTGTGCAGTCCTCTCCTTCTTGCTTTTATTTTAAAAAGACATTTCCATGAACTTAGTGCTCATACCTACCTCTTATGTGCACATAGTTCAGTTTTGGAAACATAGGGCAGCACTGCTCACAGCACCTAAATGTGTCTACATCTGTATTTCTCTTTCTGTGTATGTGTCTATATAGGCATGTGTTTCTTGTGTGTGTTACAAGGAAAAGAGCTTTGACGGCTGATCCTCAATGGATTCTTCACAATCCTTTCTTTCAGTTAACTCTGATGCACTAGAAATAAAACCTCAAAAGTGTTTTATTCATGCTCAGTCCACATTTTCCCCACTCTCTTCTTTGATTTTCCTGTTGTGCAAGAGGGAAAAATCACTTAAAAGTCTTCTTTTGATGCTCACTCAACTCTCTCTCTCCCCCCCACCCTTTGCTCTTCTCTAAGTCTCTTTGACAGTCTGTTCTTGGCTGAAGTACAAACAAGAGAGAGATATACACACAAATCTTATTCAAAACAAGATTATGATGTATCGATTGCATCCTGGAAGCTACATGGTACGTTCCGCTCACTTGACTTGCTCCTGCATTTCAGGCAGTGAGGAGTGGTGGATCTCTAAGCAGCTCAGTGTGTACTAGATTTCCTTTTAAAGAAATGCTCCTTCTCAACAATTTCTCAAATGAACCTTTCTTCCTCTCAAGGGTGTCCAAGAGCAGCAGGTCTGTTGGATGAATTTTTGATGCATTTGTCAGATTGGGGGTAGAAACCATTTTAACACAATCTCTCCATGATGGTAGCACTCCTATTATCTACTCCTTCACTGTAGAACATATATTCACTGTTAAAACTCTCACATGTAACAGAAAATTGAAGTTGTCTTCATTTCTGAGGAAAATAAATACAGTAATACCTTGGTTTATGAGTATAATTTGTTCCAGATTCTTCTTCGTAAACCAAAAAAACTCTATCAAAGCACATTTCCCTATAATAAATAATGGGAATGCAGATGATTTGCACTGGGGTCCCATAGACCACATACTGTACACATATAATGCCAAAACTCACAAAAGAGGTTGCCTAGAAGTCCATGTCAACATCATGGTTTAGGTACCAGGCTGCAGAATCTGCTCTGCTTGGGACTAACAACTGGATTTTACTCTGTGCTTTTAATGTGACAACAATATAATGCAATTTGTAGCCATATATACACTTGACTAGCTGCCCCATGAGTACAAATGGTTTGAAAAATAAGAAAGGATGTTGAAAACAATTTAAAGAAAAATATGAAGAAAAATAAAACCAACCCCAAACTGTTGCAAGGGAGACCTTCCTTCCTCTCTCCTCCCTCTACTTTGGAAGCTGCCAGAGAGGGAACATTCCAGACAATCACCCACAGTCCAACATGTGTGTGTGGTGGGGAGTCACCATTAGCTCACTTGCCATCATGTGACTTGCTCTAGTTACTTGTATTGCAAGACATTGCTTGTTGATCAAGGTGAAATTTAGAAGAAATGTTTGGTTATCTTGCAAAACACTCTTAAACCAAGTTACTCTTAAACCAAGGTATGACTGTAATTCTTTTCCAAATAATTGTGTATAGAGATGGGCACGAAACGAACAATTTTTCATTTCCGTTTCCGTTTCCGTTTTTTTGTTTCGTTATGCAACGAAACGACAAACAAATTTTGTCTCTAAAATGAAACGAAACGAACAGAAACACCAGAAATTTTGTCGTCCGTTTCGTTTTCATTATGGCAATACATTGAACTGCTTTAAATGCTAAAAAAATCACAAAAATTGAAATAAATGGTAACAAAACGGTAACGAAACGAACGAAAACAAAAATGATTTTTTTGCAAAAATTCGCGAAAAACAGAAATGAACCGAAACGGACCCCCTAAACGACAAATGACAAATGAAACACCATTTTTTTTATTCATGCCCATCTCTAATGGTGTACACTGATATTTAGAAAATGGCAAGCTCTTGCCAACCCAAGACAACTGCTGGTATTAAAGTATGTATCAATGTAGAGACATGCATGCACAAGTGGCTGAATATAAATAACTCTCTTAGTTCAATGGTTTAGGTATCTGGCTGCAGAGCCAGAAGATGGGACTTGGATTCCCCACTGGGCCTCCTTGACAATGGTTAGAGTTGAAAACCTCTCAAGTCCCTTCCAGCAACGCACTTCTAAGATTATCATTACAAGTCCACAACTGAATATTAAATTGCAGTATTTTATTTTTTCTTTTAGGAATGTCTTCTGGGGAAAATAATTAAAAAAAATATCTTTGGGACATTGTGAGGCTCGCCCCAACATCCCCTTCCCCCTTTGGATCCAATGACGCAGGGAGAAAAGACATGAAGCCTTCTGAATGCTTCAAACTTTTATTAATGACAAAAGCAACCTCTTGATCTTCACCGGCACGCTCGCCCCTCTCGGGGATTGACGGCTCTGCCTCCGACCAGAACGCAGCAACCTGCCCAGGAATTAGACCAGGCTCCACTGTCTAATGCCAAACAGGCAAGTCTCGCCTAACAGAACAGCCTGGGTCTACTACAAGTCCAGTTAGACCAGTGGTGGCCAAACTTCAGCCCTCCAGATGTTTTGGACCACAAATCCCACAGTCCTTTGTCATTGGCAATACAGGCTTGGAATTCTGGGAGTTGTGGTCCAAAACATCAAGAGGGCTGAAGTTTGGACACCACTGAGTTAGACCTTTCAATAACGATGGGCTCTCACTCGTGGGTCCCATTGTCTCACTTCCATGTTCCACTACATTGGCAGTTCAGACGGGTCCATCTCCTTCTTGGCTCCATGGGTACTCTGCCATCTCTCTCACATTGCTGTCTTTCTTTAAGCAAACGATCACTTTAAGGATGTGAAAAAAGGGCATTTATATCTTCATTCTTCCTCTGAGCCCTTGAATGCTGGAACTGCACCTTATCTATTGGTGCTTGTGCCTGAAAATTAGTCTCTCAACCACTTTTTCATTCATGACATGACTAAGGTGTGTGTGCCCCCTCCAAAGGAGAGATAGATCAGTACAGGTGAAGTGTCTATTGTCTCCAGAGGGTGATAATTCTACATGATATTACAGTATCAGCAAATCAGTTTTAGTTTATTGTCATGCAGAGACATCACTCCTGGAACCACAGCTCTTTTTTCCAGGGGAGTTTATAAGACTTCATTGTGACATAATTCAGCTCTGAAGCACATGACCATTCACAGAAAGAATTTATATTAAAGACAATGATGCTTCTCAGGGGGCTCTTGTTCTACTAGAACTACTTGGATAAGGGGCTGAGAAGGCAAAAGTTTTTGTTGGATTGGTTTGTATAGAAACCAGCAATAGATGGAGCAGCAAGCTTATGAGGATAGTTTATATACTGATAAACACCCTTGGATTTAAATTGGCAGATACTACCATATACTAAGGAGAGATATGATGATGAACTGTGTGAAGAAATGCAATGCATTTCTAATAAATATTGAATTATGCCCTATATGATAGCGCCCCCTGTTTTTGTTGCTTAATGCAGAACATAAAATGGTTCCAGTGGGTGAGATTGCCAATCCATAAAATAAATCTATACAATCCATACAATAAATCCAGATTTATTTATTTATTTTGCCTGCAGTAGTAAAAGCAGTAATTAACGCCAACTGTATAGCATCAAAAGCTCTAGTGGGAATAAGTTCCAAAAAGGGTGGTCAGTATCAACTTAATACTAATTTCCTCAACCCCAAATGAATGATTTACCAAGGGAGAAGCAGTATCCTATGTTGACTGTGTGTACTCTGCCCATGCTTTTCTTGTTGATTCTGTTTGTCTTAGATCAGTGGTTCCCAAACTTGAGACGCCATGTATTCTTGGATTACAACTCCCAGAAGCTTTTACAACTCCCAGAAGCCCAGAAGCTGTGCTGGCAAGGAATTCTGGGACTTGCAGTCCAAGAACACCTGGGGACCATAGTTGAGGGAGGCATTGTGTTGAATGAAGGATAAGGTTGGAACAGAGATGAAAAACTTTATGATGTCAGTCCATACTTCCCACCATCCCCAGCCAACAGAAGACTTAGTAATGGTTTACTAAAGAACTTTCAACTCAGCTAGGAACTGGCAAACCACTCCAGTATTCCTACCAAGAAAACTCCATGGACATGGGGTCATGACTTTCACAACACAACACAACACACACACACACACACACACACACACACACACACACACACACACACACACACACGCACACCTATTAAAAAAAACCAGTACAAGAAATGGAAAAATGGGAATGCACCAAAGAGGAATATAAGCAAACAGCTAATATATGCAGGGGGATGGTAAAAAAAAAAAAGCTAAAGTGCAAAATAAACGTAGACTTGCCAGAGAGATTAAAGATAGCAAAAAGGGTTTCTTTAGTCATGTCCTCAGCAAAATGAAAAATAAGGAAATGATAGGCTGTCTGTGTGGCGATGACAACCAGTTACTAACAGGAGACAAGGAAAAGGCAGAACTACTCAACACCTTCTTTGTCTCAGTTTTCTCCAAAAAGGAAAAAAGAGATCCACTGGGACAAAGAGTAGATGAGGTAGGATTGGAATTGCAACATAGAATAAGTAGAGAGTTAGAACAGAATTTAAGTCTCCTGGGCCAGGTGAATTACACTCAAGGATATTAAAAGAACCGGTGGAAGTAATTTCAGAACCACTGGCAATAATATTTGAGAAGTACTAGGAACAAGGGAAGTCCCCATAGATTGGAGGAGGGTGAATGTTGTCCTTATCTTCATAAAGGGGGAAAAAGAGGACCCAAACAATTATTGCCCAGTCAGGTTGACTTCAATTCCTGGCAAGATCCTAGAACAAATTATTAAGCAGACAGTCTGTAATTATTTAACTAGCAATGCTGCCATTATGAGAAGTCAACATGGATTTCATAAAAACAAGGCATGCCAGACCAATTTGACCTCTTGCTTTGATAGAGTTACAGGCCTGGTGGATAAGGGGAACACTGTGGATATTGCTTATCTAGATTTTAGTAAGGCCTTCAATAAGGTTGCCCATGATATACTTGCAAAGAAGTTAGTAGAATGTAGGATAGATACTACTGTTAGATGGATTTGTAATTGGTTGACTGATTGCACTCAAAGGGTGATCATTAATGGCTTCCCTTCGGTTTGGAGAGACGTGACCAGTGGGGTGCCCCAGGGTTCTGTTCTGGGTTCAATGCTATTCAATATGTTTATTAGAGATGGGCACAAAATGAGCGATTTTTCATTTTTGTTTTCATTTTTTCATTTCGTTACGCAACGAAAACGAAATGAATTTTTTTAAAACAAAATGAAAATGAAAACGAAACGACCAAATTTGCTGTGCTTTTCGTTTTTGTTGCAGCAGATGCATTGAATTAAAAAGAATGCTAACGAAACAGCAATTTTTTGTTTTCATTTTTGTTTTTTCATTTCGTTACCTAACGAAACGAAAATGAAATTTTTTGCAAAAAATGTCATGAAAACGAAAACGAACCGAAACGGACCCCTAAACGACCAAACGACAAACGAAACACCATTTTTTTGAGTCGTGCCCATCTCTAATGTTTATTAATGTCTTGGAGGAAGGACTAGAGAGTAGGCTGATCAAAGTTGCAGATGATACCAAATTGGGTGGGGTTACTAATTCCCCAGAGGATAGGATGAAAATCCAAAAGGACCTTGACAGATTAGAGTGCTGGGCCAAAGCTAACGGAATGAGGTTCAACAGAGGGAAATGTACAGTGCTGCATCTAGGTTAAAAGAATGAATTGCACAGATATAAGATGGGAGACACCTGGCTGGAAAATAGTACCTGTGAAAGGGATCTGGGAGTCTTGGTGAACCACAAATTGAACATGAGTCATCAGTGTGATGCGTCGGCCAATGTAATTCTTGGTTTCATCAACAGAAGCATAGTGTCAAGATCAAGGGAAATGATAGTACCACTCTATTCTGCTCTGGTCAGACCCCTTTTGGAGTACTGTGTCCAGTTCTGTGCACCTCAATTTAAAAAGGATGTTGACAACCTCGAGCGGGTGCAGAGGAGGGTGACCAAGATGATTGAGGGTCTGGAAGAAATGTCTTATGAGGAGGGGCTTAGGGAGCTGGGGATGTTTAGCCTTACAAAAAGATGGCTGACAGGGAATATTACAACTATGTTTAAATATCTCTGAAAGGATGTCACATTGAAGTAGGGACTGGCTTGTTTTCCATCGCTTCAGAGACTAGGACGCAGGGCAATGGTCTCAAACTACAGGAAAAGAGATTCAATTTACACATTAGGAAGAATGTCATGACAGAGTTATTCAGCAGTGGCATATGCTGCCACAGAGGGTGGTGGAGTCTCCTTCTTTGGAGATTTTAAAGCAGAGGCTAGATGGCCATATGTCAGGAGCACTGTGATGGGGGTTCCTGCATGGGAGGGGGTTGGACTAGATGGTCTCTTGAGGTCTCTTCCAACTGTATGATTCTATGATTCTATGACTACATTATCTGAGGAACGTTAACAACAACAACAACAACAACAACAACAACAACAACAACAACAACAACAACAACAACAACAACAACAACAACAACAACAAGCTCTTCATTACAAGATGTTGAGATTTTCCAGAGTTTAACCCATAATTTCCCCATGTTTTTGGATTATTTTTCATGTTTCTACAAGATGTGTTAAGTGACGCTATCTTGGATGTATTAGCATAGAAGCAGAAGCAGATAGATTATTTATGTCTATGCAATCAATCAGCCTGCTTGAGTACGTGTGTGTTTGCATTGCATGCAGACTGAACTTCACAAGGGGGAAAAAACCCACTGTTTTTTTTGCATGTATGTTTTATGAAAATGCAGAAAGTACAAGAAGAGCTTTCTGTTGCATAAGAAACAGTAACTCTCACAGAGTTACCATCACAATATTGGGGCAACTTCCCTTGTTTCAGGCAAGATTTTCCCCGTATAACGTGAGTCATCTGCGCTCAGCAAATAGTGTATTCTCTTTGATCAGGGACATCCTATTTTGCTATTGCTGACAGCTCTTATTTCCATATATTTTTCTAAACCTATTTTAAGCTATCAGAGCTGGTGTCCTTCACTACCTCTTGTGATACTGTGCATTCTGGTAGCTGGACAGCTCACAGAGCTGGAGTCTCAAGCCAGTTCCCTAAAACTGAGAATGGCAACCAGGATAGCATTGGGCAAGTGATTCAAAGTCCATGATGCCCCCAGAAAAGGGAACTCATAAACCATGCCCAATAACTCTATTCTAGACCTAGAAAATGCTGGAAAGGGTCACCACAACTCTGAACTGAAGTTATGGCACATAATTATCAGTCTTATTAATGATGGACTGTGAGAAAAAAATATAGCCATCTGAATTTCCTTTAGGTTCACTTAGGCTAAAGGTCCTTGGATTTTGAGAAAGAAGCTTGTTAAAAATTCATATGATTCCCTTCTGACCTCTCTGTTATAGACATGGTATGGTTAACTTTTATTTACAGTACACAAAAAAACAAGATACATGTTTCTTATTGTGTTGTGTCAACTAATGGAAGCTTTAGGTATTTATATTAGATAGATAGATAGATAGATAGATAGATAGATAGATAGATAGATAGATAGATAGATAGATAGATAGAGATTTCTAATAAGAATTATAGGCAATGTAATTTATGGACGGTCGTTGTTTGGTTGTTTAATCAGAGTAAAATGAGAGCTTGTCTGTGCTATCAATTTTTTTAAAAAATATCTTGTATAACTTTGTTATTGTGTTCTTTATGAGCTTTAGTTATTTATATGTTACAGTTGACAGCGAAATTTAGAATGACCTCCAAAAGCCTTGTCACTAATTTTTTTCATACACTTCCCTCTGTGTATGCCTGTATTCTAAGCAGAGCACAGAAACTTACTTTTAAAAGAAATTATTTACATGTACAGTTCCAAGGCCCTACAATATTAGTTAATGATCCTTATTGTGTATGTTTTTAAAGTTAAAATGTTGGTTTCTTATTCAAAAGTGGAAAAAATACTCCCATTTTACTTACTTTAAACCATGAGGGTGTAATGGCCTGGGAGAGAAAGTTCTTTATCCCAGAAGTTTGGGATTGTCCCCCGTCCAAAAAATTTAGTTACAAACTACCTTTCTTTCAAATATAAATATCAAACTTATAAGCCACAGGTCTCTGCTATGAAACACACCTAGATAATGAGACCAAACATTTTAAACTATTAAAGCAGTTGTAAAAATGAGTGAAACTATATCTCATTAAGTTATAATCGTGGTGTAATTTATTTATGTTTCAATGATGGCACGAAGGGATTAATTCTAAGTATTTCATTGCTTATAAGTAGTCATTTCCAAATTCTAGTTGTAGCTCAACTTGTTCTGTAATTATTCCTACAGTAGGGGAACCTAATCTATTCCATAATCAAATGAATGAGTTGAAGGGAAATGATATAGAAATGGCATTAAGAAAGGCTCTAACACCATGACAGTGGCAGTCTGATCACATACTTAGGGGGTGAATGGGAGGTATAGTTGGCCAGCAACAGGATGCTCAACTAGCCTCTGCATGTATGCAAGTGTGGCCATGTTTTGGGTTTGGTGTAGTGAAATCAGATCAGGACTTTGGAGAGTTGGATTCAAAGCTGTCCACAGCCATGGAAACTCACTGGGGTGCTGGTAATGGTAAACCAGTCCTTGACCATCTCATGTACCTTGAAAACCATGTTAAGGCCACCATATGCCAGGAAGGATTTGCAGGCAAGTCACAAGAGTTTGTGTTCCCACCTCTTCTGCAGAACAGATTTGAACACGAAGTTACCCTTTCTACAGACGTTAAGGAGGAAACAGGAAACTTGCAAGCAACCTTTCACAAAAAATTACTACCTTTACTAAATTGTGTCATATCAGTGAAATATGCAAAATAAAGATGGTGTACAACAAGAGCTGACATTGGGAAGAATAGCAATTGTAAATTTTAACCCACCACTGACAGTGTAGAGATTAAACTAGCTGCTTTAAATCTTCTACTGCTGATGCCAAGAAAGGAAACAATGGAGAACAATTCTAGGGGAGGAAAAAACTCACCAAAATTAATAGCATTACATTGGCTAGAATAGGTCTTTTTTTTCCTTGGTAATAAATGCCATAAGCAATTTTTATGTTACACTATGGTGGGATTTCTCTATCATAAATAGTTTCAGAACTGGAACACAGATTCATATATTATAATTCCAAACATATACAAAGCACTCATTAATGTTTAACAGACCCTGGAGACTATGGATTCTACCCACTGTTTAACAAAGGCTTATGTAGTGAATGATCGATGCCACAGCACCAGTGTAGCATCCGTCAGGACTACAGATTGCAAACATAAAGGTCCAAAGGAGTACAATCGGTTAAGATAGTTGTATCTTAGTGCTACTTGTGCATTTGTCCATTTTATGTATTTGGTCATGAAAAACACACCGGCTGAAATCCAGTAATGTTCAGTTACACTTTAAGTCTGATGATATCAGCCATGGCTGTATTTTAGTAATTGAAAGTTTCCCCTCCCCTCTCTTCAAATCATTGTTGGCCCTCTAAGGATCTATTTGGGTCCGAGTATGCATTTGGGGACAGCAGGATGGAAGTGGGAAGTCTTAAATGTCTGAAAATGATTCCTGCCAGAACTAGTAGTGACACCAGTTTTTGGACATTTGCAATATCCCTTTCCCTTCTTCTCAAAATCCAAAGGCATTCTAAGAGAGCCTAGGAACCTTGATGGTGATGGAAGGAAGCTTTTAGTTACCAACCGGAGATAACTGGATTTCACCCAATGAACAGCTGACTACACCTCCATCCTGTCACTGATTGCTAGTACTCTATATCCTGACCATCTTGGGTGAATTTTAGTGCCATACATCTATTCTTCTTGCAAGTTCCATTAAAAAACAAAGGTAAGGAAAACTCTGCTGGATCAGACAAGGACCATCCAGCCTAGGGTCTTATTTTTCACCATGGTCACTGAGCTGAATTTGTGAATTTTGAGAACAGGATGTATAGACCAACAGTGCTCTTCAGTGTTTATGACCCAACCATAAATGTTCAGTGGCTCACTGAGTCTGATCCAGACCTTAAAGAAGTTACATTTTGAAATGGCAACTACTTGGTTCTGAGATTTTTAGGTCAAGCTCCGGAGCTGTAGGTTTCATCCTGAAAAGTAGCCATTGATACACATGTCTTTTATACCCCATCCCTTGAAGTCATCTTGTAGCTGTTCCCTAGCTATTGTTCATTTTGGCTTCTTTTATTATCATATGCCAGGAGCCTGTGGGGTTGTTTAAGTGATGGAATTCCTTCTGTCTACAGCACAGAAGGGGGCAGTGTCCTTTTCTGTAGCCAGCCCCTGCTCACCCCGAAAATCTGCAGTGGATGCGTTGGTTGTCAAGAACTACAGAGGGCTGCAAAATGAGAAGGGGAGCAGCAGCCTAGAGGACTAACGTTAGTGCAAAATCATCATTACTGTCAATTCATCCCAGGATTCATTGCCAAACATTTCTAGAAATCTGAGGCACACTGACATAAAAATGTGCTAAGTATTTTAAAAAATGCAATGGAGGGCATTGCATCATCTTAGATCATTCACATATCATTTTCCCTGCAAATGCTTTGAACAGATATTACACAAGCTCCCTTTGTTGTTACTCACACAACTGTGCAAATACTGTTGTATAAAATAAATAAATAATCCCATCTCAGGTTTTACAGTGCACAAGGAGAAATAGTGGATTGCAAGGGATATCTGTTATATGCAGGAGTTGAAAACAAAATGTAAAAGAACATGGTACCACGCTTCTGTTCCTACAACAGAGTGTTCTTGTGTAGGGTGTGGGCTATGGAGATGTGGTTCTCAAGACACAACAGAATCCACGGGTTCCCTTGCTGAAAGGTTTGGAAACAGCTCAGGCTCCCTCCAAATGTTACCAGCCTCAGCAATCTTTTTGCCATAGTAGTTTTAATGTTGTTCAGAAATCTAATAAGCACAGTTATTTTCATAACTGTGCATGGATCATTTATTAGCCCAGGGCTCTTTGATGGTTCAGTAATATAGTAAAGGGCAGATAGATTTTCAAGGACAGATCTTAAATCATGGCCATGTTGTTAGAGTTTCAAGATGGAGGAGGGGGAGCCCAACAACATGTAGCCTGTAAATTTACACCTTTCTTTGATCCAAGAAATGAATCCTGCCATGAATATCAAGATTCTCTGATAAACATATATAGACATAGTCTGCTTGATGCTCTGCCTAGCTATTTATTTTGGATGCTGTCACCTAATGTATCCTTGACTGGTAAACCTGACAGAACATCCCAAATGCAGTAAGGTATTTTGCCTTCATCCACAACAGCCAGTCTGTAACATTTTGCTAAATAAAAAGTTATTCTTAATACTGGCAGGAAGATGATATATGAATGTACAAATGCAGTTCCTTCCTTCCTTCCTTCCTTCCTTCCTTCCTTCCTTCCTTCCTTCCTTCCTTCCTTCCTTCTCAAAACATGTTTTAAAAAGCTAGAGATGTGCACACCATTACATATGGTGTGGATTTCCCAACTTACATGTGGGGGGAAAAAGAGGGTGGTGGGGTCTCCTTCTTTGGAGGTTTTTAAGCAGAGGCTGGATGGACATCTGTTGGGAGTACTTTAATGGGGATTCCTGCAGGGGGTTGAAGTGGATGGCCCTTGAGGTCTCTTCCAACTCTATGATACTATGATTCTATAATAAAGGCTTTTCTTCCCGAACTACATTGAGCAGATAAATGAGACGGCAGCTTCTACAACATCCAGAAGTTCAGATGGAATAAATTGGAAGCAACAAGAGTCCCATGCATTAAAGGGGGAACTTGTCTGAGATTTGCTGTGGATGTTCTGTATTCGCAAGGAGATGAACCAGATGACCTGTGGGCCTCTTTCAACTCTACAGTACTAGGCTTCCATGAACAACTTAAATGGAGAGCTGTTCCTTCACCGAGCTATTGCCATCTGCTGGACAATGGAGGGCATTTAGAAAAAAAGTAATAGCTTCTGTATTGGGCAATGGCACCAGTAGCCCTGTCACTTGATGGAGAGCAACGGAAATGGTTTTCATGTGCTTCAGTTAATCTTTCCTGAGCAATGGTGTCCTCAGCAGAGGTCACAAAACTGAATTACTAGGACATTTTGGCCAACAAATATTCTGGTGCAATGTCACATCCACATCCAGCAAGCCTGTTCCCACGGTGATCCATTCCAGTCCTCGTGACAGCTAGCAAAAGAGGGGCAATGGATGTGCTCAGCAGCTGTCTATTGTTGTGATCTATGTGCCTTTATTTGATTGTGAACTATACACAGCCCTCAGACAGTCTTACTTATCAAAAATGATGGCCAGAATTGCCCATTGGAATGTGAACTTTCAGCTTGCCTTGTCCGTGGTGTCGCCAATTTCATATGTAAGGCAGCCAGAGCAAGATCTTCTTATATTGATCAAATTGGCATTTACTGTAGGGGCGACGCTGACTCTTGAATGATAACAGTCATTCTGGCCACCTTAACTTTGAAAACTGTTCAGTTTCAACTTGTATTTTTTTGTATTTTTCTGGACCTATGTAGTTTTAGCACTTGATATGGCCTGAATGGCTAATCAATAAAGTTGTTGTTGTTGTTGTTGTTGTTGTTGTTGTTGTTGTTGTTGTTGTTGGATGGCTTGGTACTGAATGGGGTTATTGAGGTGGTAGGAGCATCCGGAGTTGATCAGTTTCCTATGTGTGCTCTGATGATGTGCCAAATTCTGATTTGAAATAACCCGTCTGGTAGGTTCTCCAAGATGCACCTCATAGCTGTGCCCTAGCATGGGCCAAATGGCAACTTCAGGATTGCACTGGGTCAATTTTAGTTGACCTGTGAGCACCCTCCATTCAAGTGAAAAGCCTCAGCCTCTCTTATGGTATAGATTTGATGGTCAAGATTGGTATGTGGACAGCAGAAAATATAAATATGCTAAACTGTATGGAAGGGGAAATAGAAAGTTATAATACCATAAAAGGAAGATGCCGAGGTGACGTGAGATGATGGCAAAAGGAAAGGAGTCTGGCTTTGATGACTGACAGCTCCACCTCCTTCAGTGAAGACAAAGGACATCTCCAGGAGTCACCAAATGCATATATGTGTGTGTGAGTGTGGGTTTGTGGTCCTGAATGTGAGTCTTCTACGTTGTATTTCTGCTTATGTGATGGCTAGGCATTGGAGGTACTGTACTGTATTGGCCTGTTTAGTTTCAGTTTGGTTTTAGACTGCATGTGTGTGTGACTGTATTGTGTGCTTGTTTTTTTTTTTTGCCAAAGTTTAGAATGATTAGGCTTTAGTTTATTTTAACATGTTGGGCTTTGACTATCTCTATTACACTCCCCGCCCCAGATTTTGGTGCTTCCACATGTTTGCTACTTTTCTTACTCTGACTAGAATCTTTAGCCTGGTATAGGCGCCTGGAGTAGGAACTGGCAAACCACTCCAGTATTCCTGCCAAGAAAACTCCATGGACATGGAGTCATGAAGAGTGGGTCATGGACTATAATGATGCAACACACACACACAAACAAACCTGTAGTTGAAAAATACAGCCCACTGTCGCCTGACATGACCATTGATACAAAGGACACCCATTTCTGAATTGGCAGGACTGGGCAGCCAAGAGTAGCAGCTTTTAAAAAAGAAAACAAAAGCAGAAGAGGACAAGGAAATTTTGGAGGTAGTTTCCCCTGAAATCTGAATTCTGTCACTCTATAATGTGACATGGTGAGTTTTTGCATCAAGTTGGCTTTAGAACAGGGTCTCCCAGCCTTGGGCAACCCCAGTGTTCTTGGACTGCAGCTCCCAGAAACCCTGGTCAGCACAGCTGGTGGTGAAGTCTTCTGGGAAGTGCAGTCCAAGTAAGCCAGGGGTTACCCAAGACTGCAAATCACAGCCTTCGAACATGTTGCCAATGGGGAGGAGGAGAAGGCTTGTACCAAGCTCTAACAAGAATCCAGGCCTTGAGGCCATCGCAGCTGTACAGCGAAGGTCTGTATACTCTTGGGTCAGCTGATAGCATGATCCAATATCTGCTGAACTTTCTACCTTGTGATATCATTTACTCCAGGAGCACAGAAGTAAGTGGTAAGAAATGAAATGGTGAACAATAAAATAGCCAGCGGCCATTTCCACAACCCTTTTCCCAGTCCACTTAAAAGAGAGAGGGGGGAGGGGGATAGGGAGAGAGAGAGAGAGAGAGATGAGTAGTACAGGTGGATCTATTCTCTCTTAGCCTTGGACCTGGCAATATATGATTACTTCTCAACAATATAAGGCACATAAGTGCCTTTTCATCGTCTGAAGAAAGCATGCCCACTGGCAAATGAATCATATTATAAAAATTGATTGCATCCCAAAAGGGAAAAATGTTATTGAAGATCCAATGGCCTGGGAAGATATACCATTGATCATTGTAAGAAATACTTCCAGAAACTGTTTTTAATCTTTCCGCCAGAGCATTAGCAATTATTCTTTAGCCCATGGTGAGTAATGACTCGAGTTTCCAAGTTTCTCAATCGATAAAACATTTACCCTACCGCTACAAATGTGCTCTTCGCTTAGACAAGCAGAATTTTTCTTCCAATTATTCTTTTTTTTTTTTTTAGTGTGACCTCATAAAATATTTTTGAACATATTTCAAGGCTTTTTAAAAGAAAAAAGAGCAATACTTCTCCCTCTGTATACCCTTTCCTCCTTGCCTCTGCTTTGTTTTGGGAAAGGAATCATTAAGATTTCATTGGAGTCAGGGCAGCTTATTTTGAAAGCCATGAGTTTTGTAAGCATCTCTCTCTCTCTCTCTCTCTCTCTCTCTCTCTCTCTCTCTCTCTCTCTTTCTCATTCATTCTTGTACAAACAAGAGGCTGCCTTAGAGTCTTTTCTGCACATGAATATAGCTGTCCAACATGGCCTTTCAAAATTCTCCATACTGTTTATGGACCGAGATAGTGGATTTCACATATTTTTCAAGAAATTCTCCCCCCTGCCCAAAAAGTCTTAAAGCTGGGACTCACCATTAACAGTTGTAGCACAGCTTTGGTCTTTCAAGGTCCTCTGTTTTTGGTCTTGAAGAGCAACAGATGTATACTCCATGGTGCTTTCCACCCGGTGTCACTCTTCAACATTTTATGGAGATGGCCACTATCAAGTGGTAAAATTTTAATTTAATTAATTTAATTTTGCAAATTATTCCACAAAGAGACTTTCTTTTTCTATGGCAGTAAAGGGGCAACAGGAGGGAAATGGGAAAAGGTGAAAAAATCTAGGAATTTTCTTTTTAAAAAGTGGGTGGATAAATTTTGGCCAAGCACTTGTTATTCACTTATTGTATTCACCTTCTACATGGCTTCTGAATGTTACATTTCTGAGGGGTCCTTGGAGATATTATTTTTAAATTCATACCAGAAAGAATGTTACACAGTTTGAAATTATGGACCTATATGAAATTAATGACAAATTAAAAACTTTTAAACTTTCAAATAGACAAATTAAAATGTTAGTATATTTCGACTAGTTTTAACCAGAAGCAGGCTGCACTGATTGAATTTTTCCACAGCCACAGAAAATCTTTCATTTATGTATGAATTTAAAATATTCACCCTGCCTTTTTCTTTAAGAAGGACCCAAGTTGGTTTACAGCATTAAAATACAAAATTTAAAGCTTTGACAGTAAGTATACAAGTACTAAAAAGGATGAGACAATTACTAAAATAAAGTAAGCAAAAACACCCAAAACACATTCAGAGCAGTGAAGGACAGCAATCCATTTAAAAAGACCACTTAGCCAACCAGTGACTTTCAAATATTTCTCTCCTGCTTTTCTCTCTGAAAGGATACAAGGCGGCTTACATAATAAAACAGTATTTAAAAGCTAAAAACAAGAGATACACAAATATTAAAAGAGAATTAAAGAAGTATTATATTAAAATAGTATTAAGATCAAAATTAAAACATATTTAAAGCAGAATACATGAACTGAAAATGAAGCATATTAATAGAAAAATATAAATTAAAAATGGAGCATTGTTGCTGTTATGTGCCATCAAGACACTTCCAATTTATGGCAATGTGCCATACGGTTTCTGAGGTATGTGATATATTCAAGGAGTGGCTTAATATTACTAATACTAGTATGCAAATCAGGCCACTCAGATTTCACGTAAATATGACAATGTAATTAGATAACAAGAAAAGTTACCTGTGCGGGTTTAAGAGTACATTTGCATCCAATTGAATTCAAAATATACTCCTAATTAGGATGTGATTGGATTTGGGACACAGGGAAATTCAGACTTGCTTCCTCCCAAATGATTCTGACTGCCCTGGATCCACAGGGGAGACTTACTTCCACATCTCTTCTTCCCACTCTTTGTGGTACAGATGAGGTGTACATGGTGGAGCCTAGGCTCCAGAATCATCTCTCTTGGCATGACCTTTGTTCTTCCCCAATCTTCAAGAAAGGTTGGTTACGTCCTTCATGTTGAGGCATTTTTAAACCAATACCTGAAGTAAGTGAAGATGCTGACTTGACTGGCGTCCTATTGCCATTTTACCAAGGGCTGCAGAGTAAATAAGAATGACTGCTCCTTTATGTATGTATGTATGTATGTATGTATGTATGTATGTATGTATGTATGTATGTATGTATGTATGTATGTATGTATGTATGTATGTATGTATGTATGTATAATAGTTTACCCAGCCTTTCTCCTTAGAGAGGACCCAAGGTGATTTACATCATATTATTGGGTTACCATAAATTAGTGCTTCAATCTGACAGGTTCCTATCCCAGACATGGGGAGGTGAAAGGAATCTTTTTGGGCCCCTGGGAGGTTTTAGGTGGCTAGGGAAGCAAAGCAAATACAGTGGTACCTTGTATAAAGGAATTAATTCGTCCAAATGAAATTATGTTAAGCAAATTTTCCTTTATACAAATTCCCATAGGAATGCATTGAAAACAGTGTGATCCCATTTTTATGTTGTACGGATTCTCCCCATAGGTGATTATGTTAAGCAAATTTCCCCTATCTCCAGAATTTTTATGTTGTACAAATTTTATGTTATACAAACTGTTTGTTATACAACGGTCCACTGTAGTGATCTTTACACTGGGGCTTGTTATCTGAGCTTGTCTCCAATTTCACAGGAATGGTGAATTTCCTGCTGAAATCTACAGAAGCTATCCAAGGTGCTGAACTCTATCACCAAAGAGTTTCAGCTTCTTGAATAACTTCTTTACAGTACAGGCTAAAAACCTGGAGCAGATTCAACACTTGTCCCCACACACCCCAACCCCACAGCGCTGGTCGCCAGCCTTCACTGTCTCAAATGAATATTCTCTTCAGACAGGGATGACTGCAAGGAGCATGAAAGGGGCACAATCCCTAGATCTTTCCCTCGGTTCCATTTGTTTGCCCTTCACTTTCATGACTTCATTCCCCTTCCTCAAACTTAAGTTGCCTTTGACGTCCTGGACTGCAGCTGGGAAGAAAAAGTGCTGAAAGAGTATTTCTGGGTTTCCAACTGCATAGAGTCCATTAATTCTGTGAACTGGAAGTACAAATAAAAACATGTGGTAATGTCAGAGTTTACCTAAGAAGCAGCCAGAAAAAAAAAAGTTAGCTGGCATTTTTGGATCCGTGTGGATAACCATCAAAATAATGTGTTCACTCACAGAAGAAAAGCAGGATTTCACCAGCCCTTTCACCATCTAGACAGGCCACCCAAAGGCAACAGATCTGTCTGGCGATCTCTATGGTGAGTACATTGCTGTGAGAGAGCACGACAGTTGGTGGCAAATGGGCTAGGCTTATTCATACAGTTTTGGTTTCTACTCAAGGATTCTTCGGAGACAGGATGAGAAGGCTTTGAATTAAGTCCTCATGGAAAATATACTGCGCCACAGCATAATAGAAGCAGGAACGTGATGCTGTTTATGTATATGCATAACCAGACATACACATCCCACAAAATGTTATTTACAATGTACTCAAGCAAGCAAATAAACAAACTTCAAGCGGCATGAAAGGTACCTTTCCTTAAGAACACATTGTCACCACTGTGCAGTTCTAGCAAGTTTAATTGGTCTTATTTCCAGTTATGTATGCACAAGATGGCACCTGAAACTCCTTCGTCTCTCTCTCCCTCCCCCCATAATTTTATAACATCATAGCCAGCACTTTGTGTCAAGGCCTAAGTAAGTGGCTATGGTTGTTGTTCTAAAAGGGGGGTGGGTGGGATTCTGTCTTAAGGTTTTCCCTAGAGGGCCTTCTCTGGAGGATTCTGCCCACAATGATATAAGGCAGTGGTGGGGGACCTTCGGCACTCCAGATGTTATGGACCCCCAACTCCCACAGTCCTTTGTCACTGGCAATATAGGCTCAGAATTTTGTGGGTTGTGGTCCCAAAACATCTGGAGTGCTGAAGGTTCGCTACCACTGATATAAGGGCTGTCTGTCAGAGAAAAAGCCTCCTTAGTGGTGGCCTCATGTTTTGATAATAGTATTCCAAGAGAGTTCTAACAAATATCTTCTTCATCATCAGTATTTAGACTCTATGGTAGGATATCCCTCTTCTGGCAAAATTCAGTTGTGGATTGTTATGGCTAGTGCTACTGTTGAAGTTTTACACCTGTCTCAACATACATTTAATATTGTGACATTTGATATTGCAGCATCTTGGTTCTATTTTAGTTATTTTACTTGTTTTAACTGAAATAGTTTTGATTGCCTTATTTCCCTTTCTCATATTTGTGAGTTGCCATGGAGGCTTTGCCAATCTGATGTTATATAAATATTTAATATATGGCAGGGAAGAATGATTTAGTTGGACTAAAAGACAGATTGACTCTCTTGGGATTTCTGCATATCAGAGCTTAATTCACTGGGTGCCCAATTAAGTTTTAAGATGAATCGGTCTTTGGAGGATTTCACTGAAGTTTATTCCCAGAGGGATTTGCAAAGCCATTTGTTCAACCAAAAGGCCAAACAAGAATACATGAAGACAACTGAATTCAAGACCTTTCCATCACGACAGTATTACTAATTAATGAGAAGTGTCATTGTTTGACCTTTTAAAAGTCTGGGGGTGGGGATATAAACTCACAGCACCAGCAATCAGCAAAATCAGTGGTAAAGAACAATGGGAGTTGTATTCCAAAACATCTGAAGGGTGCAAAAGTTCCTTTTCTCTCTGTGTCCCCACCATTTGAAGTTAATCCATACATGCCTCCAATGCTGCTTTCCCAATGACATATGTAGTGGTGACATCAGAGATAGAACCAGGGCCCATGTCTATATATGGTGCTTTCAAAATGTGGTAAAACATCTGAATCCCCAGCTGAAATTCTTTCTATGCATATCAATCCCTGTGTGGGTGGGTGTATTACACAAACATTCAAGACTCAGTAAACGCTCAGTATACCTTGGTACCTGTGGCTATTTAGTAATGTCTACTATGTTTACATTTGAAAATCCCATTGTGTAACTCAGATATCGACCTACATCATCTGTGCCTAATTTGCATAAACACTTTGGAAAATTGAATGTTACAGCAATTCAGGACACAAGCATAATATCCTCTTCTTTCTGTCTCTCCCTACCCCCCTCTCTCCTGAGTAATTCCAGCTCCCACGTCATTAAGCTCTGGCTCATTAAGTAGCCAACTTGATGTAGATGATTTAGGAAATGCACGCTGTTGCGATGATTAGTTTCTCGCAGACAAGCATGACTTCTGCTTTTCCTTAACTCTTCCTTCATTTGCAACCCATTCAAAAATCAAATACCAAGAGAAAGGTATAGAAGAACAAATGAGTAAGTGCTCACTCATATTTTTAACTTAAAACTGAATGCCTTTAAGTCTCATTTTTTCTGGTTGCCTAACACGTCATGAATCCATTTATAGTACTTTGTTATATATGCCTCTGGATGACAGTGGTGGGTAAGTGAGAGAGTGAAAGATAGCTGAAGAGTTGTCGCAGTGCTTTTTTGGAATTCGTACTAGCCTATGTATGGTATGCTAAAATAAAAGGCATACAGAGCAGGGCCTTGTATCAAATAAGAGGCAGTTTGACCTCCCCTATCCCTGGGTCTGCAACATCAACTATGCATCTCCCAATTGCTATTAAAAACAAACCAACAAAACCCCACCAATGGCAGCGGGTGATGACTTGGGAGGCTGGGAATGCAAATAGTGGCTTTAATTGTGTGATCTATCCCGCCCAAGCCCCTACAACAATTGTCTTGGTACAACTGCACTTGACCTAAGAGTGGAACAATACTTTGGTAAAGGTGAGGGTGTGGCTACAAAGTAAGAAAACCCACTTTGATTCAAAGTATTTCAAAATGGTTCTTGGCTGAAGTCACTATATTGGTTCAGGCCATTATCATGCGGTGGCAGTCAGCTGGGCCACAATGGCAAACAGCTGATATATTAATTATGCCTGTAGCAACTGTGTAATTGTTTTATATTTTTGTTGTACACTGCTCACAGCAATGATTGGCTAGATGGGCAATATATAAATCAAGTAATGAAGAAACTAGCTAATTTCCAGTGAGACTACCACTTCCCTCACCTATTTTTTTCTGCACTTATCTTTATGTCATGTAGCTGAAAGTTTTTAATTTGATTTTATCCATGCTAAATCTGACCCAAAGTACAGGTCAAATGGCCAATGTAGCTTCCCCCATGAGAAAATAAAGAAAAATAAATAAATACATTCCAGAATGCAAGAAAAAAAATGCTCTAAACAGTGTTTCCTTTTGTCTGTGAAATGACTGGCATAATAGATGTCAAGTCTAAGCTCTTTCTGGTACCTCAGTGTTTGGAGTGTCCAGCGGAGCTTTTGAGCTTTACTAGACAAGAATGCAGCTGTCACTCACCTTCTACTTCAGTGCTAGTAAATTCAGTCTACTGGATTACTCTGGTTTTCCCTTTTCCCTTTTCAAACACTACAAATATGAATTAGGATGCAAAAACAAAAAACCATTGTGGTATTGATTGATTGGATGAACAGAACTACACAATTACCTTTTGTTCAGGCAGGGTTTGCACTTTTTCTTGAAGCCAGTGTGTATGCCCGGCTGTTTATAATTATTATCATGTTTTTTGTATTAGTACTTAATAGTATTAATATACTAAATAGATGCAACTCCACAAAGTTCTTATATAGACTGACATTCGATCTATTTATCTATGATTTTGCAAAACAGACCAGCAGACCATTGTAGAATAACTGTGCATTCTAGTTTAACTACAGAGGATATGTAATGTTGTGGTTATGAGACTAGCTAAACAACCCTAGCTCCTGATGTTGTCTGCTGGAGGACTTCAGATTTCATAGTGGTGCCTTCCCACTGGATCCTGCAGAAGAAAAGAATGCCCTGGTTTTAGACGTAGGGGGTCTCTACTGCAGCACCACCTTGGCTTCGCCAATGAAGAATTCTACAATTAAAATGTGGTGAGCTCCTTAACTAACAGCACTCTTCTTGATAGCAGTAGGAACCACATGGCCCAAAAAGGGGATATGGGATGAAATTGGTTTTGGCTGTACTATATTCAAAGTCATAATAAAATAAAATAAAATAAGTCTATCACATTGGTCATCCCTGATCCCACTTGGAATTGCTTTGCCTTCTTGAAGTGAGAAAGTTCCCAGTTCAAATTTTATTTTTTCTATAAAATGTATCTGTCTTATATTCCGATCTGCAGTTGTGGGATAGAGAGATGGTGTCCCAGTTTTTAGGACTGCTGAAATAACATATGTGAAACCCTTTGTACACTATAAAGTGGTGTCCACTTTAAGAATATTTACCTACATGAGATAAATTATAACAGCAATAAATAAATAAATAAAGCTATATCTTAATATGGTATTTTATCCATGGTAGAGGATTTGCAGTCAACGAGTTTATAGGTTAGGACTTTTTTAAAGTGGGTGAAGAAAAAGGTTTGACACCATTAATTTATTCATTTCTTTATTTGTGCAGGATATCTCCCCCAAATTTGTCTCTAACATTAAAGGTGGTCGTGAAGCAGATTCCTCTTCAAACATCTGAGAACTAAGAAGTAATACATGCTTCTTCTGCAGACTGTTTAAATATATTTCTGACTCTTTGTGAGTTTCCAGTTGTGATAACATGGTATGATCAACATGCAATTAAAGCAGAGAGGAAAGCTGTGAAGGAGAAGAGAAACACTGGCCTTTAGGTGGCAGTATGTACCTGTTGAATTTGACTTCCCGAGAAGACACATTTCTGGAACAACGTTCTTCCTAAGTAAAAACGACAACAGCAACAACAACGAATAAAATGAGGAGCCCTTACTGGGTCATGGTCAGGTTCTCATCAAGAGGTCCTACTTACATCCTTCATTCTCACTTTTGATATGTGGTTTAAAGCTAAGTAAAAGTACAGTGCACCTCTATAAAATGGTTAAATTGAAGAACTCAGCAAAAAGGTTATTTAAGCCTGAAGACACCAAAGCAAAGTTAAATAGTAAACCCTGAAGTTTACTTTGCCCAATTTATTACTTCAGAAAAAGATGTAGAAATTGTACTACTGTATAGGTACCTCAGATTCTGTACTACAAGTACCAAAGTTATGGATGTAAAACTTCTCTGTAAAAACATTTCTTACAAAATGGACCATTTTTATCTTCAAGAACATAATTTCTCATTATGCATTATATTTAATCAACAAGCCTGCCCAATTTGTCCTACAATGAACTCATACTCAAGTTCAGTCCATTATTTTCTGATCAACAACACAACAGCATTGAGGGAATGAGTTGGAATAAACACTTCAATTTAGCTCCAGTTGTCTACCTAAAATATACAAATAACACAACAAAACTGAGGGAATGAGTTGGAACAAACACTTCAATTTAGCTCTAGTTGTCTACCTGAAATATACAAATGACTCTACTATCTAGAGCTCCAGAAAATTATTTAGTTATTTAGAATTATTCCATCAAGATTTTTAGGATTTCTAACTTGACAACCTGTCTACTCTTAGACTCCATGCTATATTGAACATACAAACATCTGATATTAACACAAACTGACTGCATGGCCTAGCCATGTTTTTGCATTCCCCCCCCACAAACTTTAATCATAGATTGCTCCAACGTATGTGCTTCCATAAACGTTGGGAAATCCAGCAACATACTGTTTGAGTGGTGTACACACTATCATCCCTTCACTGCTACATTGGCTTCCAGTCTATTCAACACCTCAATTCAAAACTCCAGCTCTTATATCCAAAGTTCTGAAGAGCTTGGGAATGGATCACACTTTTGCCAATCTCCTTCTTTTCTTTTGTGAAATAGAAACAACAGCAAGAAAACAGAATGCTGTATACAGAAAAAGAAAAGAAAAAAGAGAAAAAAACCAATAGCATAATCTTTTGTGTCTATGTGTGTGACCTTCACCCTTGGGGCTTTTCCATTATTCCCCAAACAGCCTGAATTGTTATTAACCTGCTTGTTTTTACCTTTCATAATGTTGCCCCTCTTCTATCCAGAAACACATTGAATCCTCACTGGGAGTTTATCCTTTCCCTTTCTCAAATACATATGCTAAGGATGAGTCCAAGATATCTTTACAATTGTTGATATGAGATACACCTTTGCTTATTTTGAAATCACAAGTTAATTTGTCATTGAAAATCGTGTTTCACATTTCTTGATACTTATCTTCTTTTTTAAATTGACTACCAACACCCATTTTTTCACCATGATTAGCCTTAATACAGTCAATATAGTAATAATTAGCCCACTTACTTTCTTCCTTACTTTGGGCGTTTATACACGACCCCTAAACTCCGGGGCAAATGGCTCCCAGCTCCGGAGATTAAAAATGTTTACCCACCAGCTCCGGAGTTAACAGGAAATTAAGTGCGACCCCGCCCACTTTAGCGCGTCCCAGCGCAGCTTTCAGGTACCTCCTTTTTGGATGTGAAAAATATTTGATCCGGTGTAAGGATAGTGAGTGCAGGGCTCTCCTGGCTTCTGTTTGTTGTTTTTCTGCCCCCCGCCCCTTTAAGAGATCTGAATGCTGCTGGGAACAGAACGGAGGTAAGCCGGCATTCTTTTCTTTCTTTTTTCTCCCTCCCCTCACGCAGCCAGCAACCAGGAAGTGCGGAGGGGGGTGGGGACAGAGGAAGAGCGACAAACCCCTAAGATCTCTGGTCTGAATTTAAGTGGCCAGCGGATCTTAGGGGTCGTGTAAAAAGGCCCTTTGTTGTTTATTATTTAATATGTTCAACAGGCCTATCTCTGCACACGTGTACCTCCTTACCCAATACCTTATTTATTTCTACAAATATTCATAGGCACCGTTTTTCCCTCTTTTCACAGAACCACCACATGTATAAATAACCCTTTTTTTTCTTTTCTACATTCCAAGCAGGATGATGGAATAGTTTCATTTATTAGATCCACTCTCACAGGCATTAAATGTTATCTCTATGCTACCTTATAATAGTTCTCTTTGACCCTTATTGACATATTTTTTTCATAAAACTTTTATTCCAGTTAGAATCCCATTTTTCCACATTAAGCTCTGTTGCTAACTTCTCTTACCAGAAGAGGATGGAGAGTTAATTAGTAGAAATGGTGAGAGGTATGGGCTAGAGCTGTATAGTTTTATGGCCCACGCCAGCCTCTGTTCCACTTCTACTCTCACTGGTGTCAATATTTTCTCTTTTTTAATTAATTCTTCAAGTTTAGTCTGTGGTTTTCTTGGTTCTTGCTTAGATTTCCATTTTATTTTTGTCCAATTATCTAGTTGTAATCTATTTAACCAGGAAAACCTTTCAGCTCCTAGCAGAGCTGTTATCTACTCCCTGTTATCTGCTCCATTCTTTTATTTTTATAATTCTCTTCTCCATCACCGTGCTCTTTATATTCTTTGAGTTAACTGGGAAATTCTTTAATTCCACTAACTGACTCAGTGGCAATATCGGTGGACTTATTATTTTCTGATGCTCTCTCCAGGTTTCAAGCATATTAATTGTGAAGGGATTTTTAGTTTCTTTGGTGCTTACTTTATTTTTTTCTCAATAGAGAACAGATCACACCTTTGCTAATGAGCCTGCTTGTCACACAGTTGGCTTGAAAAGGTCCTTCTGGACATTCCAACACCATCCAAAGTACACGTGTTTGTTACCTTAAGTGCGCGCGCACGCACGCACACGCACGCACGCACACACACACACACACACACACACACACACACACACACACACACACACACACACACACACACACACACACACACACCAGCTAGAGATCTTTCACTTTTAGCAGGCTTTAGGCTTGGTAAATATCTGATTTTATTATCTCTAGCTTTGTGATGTCTTAATTGATTTCATGTTGCTTTTATTAATTTTATGCTGTCGTGTGGACTATTTCATTTCAATGCTGATCAACTAAGGAACTAACGAGCACATGTACATTCTGTGATAGCAATATATAAGTTAAGGATTTACAGCAAACATTCCTGAACTAGTAATCTCACTTAAAATAACAGGTGTATAATACCAGAATGACACTTAGAGGTGCTTCTTACTACATCAAGATGAATAGTCATTGTTCAGTCGTTCAGTCGTGTCTGGCTCTTTGTGACCCCATGGACCAGATTTCGCCAGGCCTTCCTATCTTCCACTGCCTCCCGGAGTTGCATATTAGTTGCATCGATGACGCTGTCCAACCATCTCATTCTCTGCCGTCCTCTTTTCCTTTTGCCTTCAATCTTTCCCAGCATCAGGGACTTTTCCAAGGACTCCTCTCTCTCCTCATGAGGTGGCCAAAGTACTGGAGCCTCAGCTTCAAAATCTGTCCTTCCAGTGAATATTCGGGGTTGATTTCTTTCAGGATGGATAGGTTTGATCTCCTTGCAGTCCAGGGGACTCTCAAGACTCTCCTCCAGCACCACAGCTCAAAAGCATCGATTCTGCGGTGATCAGCCTTCTTTATAGTCCAGCTCTCACTTCCATACATCACTACTGGAAAAACCATAGCTTTAACCATCCTGACCTTAGTTGGCAAAGTGATGTCTCTGCTCTTTAGGATGCTATCTAGGTTTGCCATTGCTTTCCTCCCAAGAAGCAGGCAATTTTGTTGCTGCAGTCACCATCTGCAGTGATCAAGGAGCCCAAGAAAATAAACTCTGATATTGCCTCCATTTCTTCCCTTTCTATTTGCCAGGAGGTGATGATCTAATCTTTTTTGATGTTGAGCTTCAGCCCATTTTTTTCACTCTCCTCTTTCACCCTCAATTAAGAGGTTCTTTAATTCCTCCTCACTTTCTGCTATCAGAGTAGTATCATCTGTGTATCTGAGGTTGTTGATATTTCTTCTGGCAATCTTAATTCCGGCTTGTGATTTTAGCTAACACATCTCTAAAGTGCCCCTCAGGATCTACTACCTTAACAATGCCTCTGTCATACAAGGCTTATGTTGTAGACAGCCTCTCTGGTTACAAAACCCCATTTACAATGCTTCTGAAAGAACCTCAACCCCAAACCTTTGGAAGTCCCTGGAAGAAGAATGTGGTGGATCCTTTTATTCCTTCTGATTGGGGGGGGGGTGCTGCTGTATTGATTAGAATCTTGTCCCAGGCAAATTAAATTACTTTCTGGTACAAAATGCTTAGTGAATAGTGAATGATTTCTGCTGCCATGCCAAAGGGATCGTAAACTCTTCTGTCTTTAAATAACATTGAGTTGAATGGCTATTGGTAGAAATGTGATCTGGTAGAAATGTGTGTGTGTGTGTGTGTGTGTGTGTGTGTAAAAGATTATCCCTATAAAATGTGTATGCTTCCTCTCCTGCCCTCCAACCTTTTATGGTATTTGTACAGAAACTATGCAGGTACATGACTTTTCAAAGAAGTTTCAATTTCCTGTCAGATTTTTCCCCTCCAAATCCTTTCCAGCAGCTGTGGACTGAAACCCAGCTACTTCTTACCATGAATGACCTTCACTGTTTGGAACGTGGAGAGTAAACAAACATTTACTTTGCCATGGAGTTATGCTGTGTTTTATAGACCTGGGGCGATTTATTAGAAACAAATCACTGGCCTCCAACAACAGCTGTGAGTTCCCGAAAGGTGAAGAATTTTTTTAAATTAAAGAAAGAAAGAAAGAAAGAAAGAAAGAAAGAAAGAAAGAAAGAAAGAAAGAAATAAAGAAAGAAAGAAATGCTAAACACCAGCAGGCTGTGTCAACAGTGTCCTCCATGTCAAGTTTAGTGTGAGACACACAAGGTGTGACTCAATACCTTTTCCCCCAGGTATATTTGTGTTTTTTGATATGTTTGTTTTACCTTTCAGGTCACTAGTTTCCACACATTCCTGATGTCTTAGAGGTGCAGAGAAGACTTCCCAAACACTGCTCTTAAAAGAGAGTGTATGTTAAATATTTGTTCAGCTGATTAAAACAATTTTACATTTATGTCGTTTGAAATGTAAACAACATGCTGGGAATGGAAACCAACATCCCGCCTGCTTTCCTTCTCTCTCTATAAAGAAACACCCACATCCAGTTCTTTTTAGAAGATAAGCACCATTAATGCCACTGTGTGCCGAGCAGTTCGGCCTAAGTTCATTGGTGCTGGAGACAACTTTCAATAAACAGGACTTTTTATAAGTGCTTGAGAACCACAGAGGAGGCTTTTAGTTGCTAATGGAAAGCAACAACAAAGATATTAGCAAGTTCGTAGTCAGGAGAACTGGTCTGAGACTAGACATTTTGCTGAGGGAGGCCAAAGACAAGATAGAACATTCCCTATCCCATATATGGAGGACAGGTGTGGTGGCAGTGAAAACTTACTTCAGCACTGGCAATGAGATAATGCTTTCACTCATACCTGAAGGAAACAGGTGAGTTTTACACATGCAGGACATGTTGCATGGAACTCACCGTGTTGTTCTTCCAGAGAGAGAATGAAAGGGGTCTCAAGGAGGAAGACCTGGGAAGGATCTACCATTGCTTTCCTCCAGCTTCTGCCAGGTGAAGCAGTTGACTCACTCTGTCTTATGGTAGGGATGGTTCTTCTGACCCCAAGGAAGTGAGGAAAGTGCAACACTGTCTTCAGAAAATGACAGAAACATAATTGCTATTAGAGATGGGCACGACTAAAAAAAAATGGTGTTTCGTTTGTCGTTTGGTCGTTTAGGGGTCCGTTTTGGTTCATTTTCGTTTTTTGGTGGGTTTTTGCAAAATTTTTTGTTTCGTTTTCATTGCGTAACGAAACGAAAAAACAAAAATGAAAACGAAAAATTGCTGTCTCGTTAGCTTTTTTTCAGTTGAATGCATTTGCTGCAATGAAAACAAAAACCACGGCAACATTGGTCATTTTCGTTTTCATTTTCGTTTTGTTTTGAAATTTTTTGTTTTGTTTTTGTTGCATAACAAAATGAAAAAATGAAAACGGAAATGAAAAATCACTCGTTTCATGCCCATCTCTAATTGCTATATGTATCTGCAGAGCCAGCCCAAAAATTATTTCTTCCTGAAATAGACCAAGACGTGGAGCCCTCTTTCCTACTTTGAGCTGCCTAGTATCCAAGATCAACCAAGTGATTTCTAAAAAGCCTACATTCTTTTCCCTGATAGTAACATAATTATGACTACTCAAATGCCAAACAATTTACTGCCCTTTTTGTGACATTTAGAATCACCTTCCTCAAGCCATCTCCCTACTCTTCTTAACCATAAGACGTGACTTACATATTTGTGCCAGTTCTTTGCCTGATGCCTGGATCTAAAGCTGTCTGTAAATAAGAATATCAGAATTGTCCACTCTTTTTGTGCATAGAAATATTGGAGAAAGCAGGAGGGTCGAAGAGAGAGACCAGCACCAGCACCAGCAGCTGTCTTAGGGACCTGGCTACCATATTGTGTTTTTCGTAATACCCCAGAACAAGGGTTGTTTTAGGGCATTGCTGGGAGAATGCCAGCTGCTGGAGAAAATTCTGCTAGGTGGGCCTGGGTGAGAAATAATAGCTCAGTTCTGCTGTAATTCCCTCCCCTTCATTAGATTTAGGTTGCTTTCACACGACCCCTAAAATCCGCTGGCAACTTTAATGCAGATCCCTCCAACGTGGTTTTTGTTCTGCTTCCTGTGTTCCCACCTCCTGCACTCTGATTCTATTGCTTCTGTCTGTGGTGAGGGGAGAGAGAAAAAAAATGCAGGCTCACCTCCGCCTTCCGTTGGCAGCAGCTAATTGTTCCAGCCCATTAGGATTCCTGTCTGTTAAAGGGGGGGGAGACCCAACAAAAACAAACAAAAAGCAGAGGAGGGCCAGGCATGCAATGCTTTAAAACAGCAACAAGGAACAGCAACAAGGATTTTACCTCCTCGAGACCAGGTACTTGTAAAATGCGCTGGGGCGCGCTTAAATGGGCATGGCCATACTTAATTTTTTTTGAAGTCCACTGCTAGTGGGAAAACAATTTTATGCTCCACATCTGCGAGCATTTTGCAGTGGATTTTACTGGTCGTGTGAAAGCAGCCTTACTTTTAGAATTCACCCCCCCCCAATGAAGACCTGTCCCTTAATACTTATCCCCAGTTAAAACCAGCCCATATACTGTACACATAATTTACTCACAAGCTTTCCTTTCTTCTGTTATTCATCAGGTCCACTGTTGGCAACATGGGTTCACAATGATAGGTACTATGCAGTAAACCACTCTGCTAGAGAGAATGGTCCGATAATCAGAATCTTCATTGCTCGAGATAGTGAAAAAAAGCTGGTTCTCTTCCACTAAGCTATGGGGTTCTATGGAGATTTCAAAGATAATTGACGACTTATGTTCAATATGAGTGTGGTTGTGCTATCTGTAAAGTATAACAGAAGCTAGTGACAGACAGCAGATTTTGCAGAAGCTTTCAGCAAGATGACAATTTTATATTGGGGAAAATGACAAACCTCCCTTCTATGAGAGACATGCCAGGTCCTGCTGGGTGCTCTTGCAAACACCCACAGAGATCTAACAGAGCTCATTTGTTCTGTATTATATATGAGTTAGTTAACTTAAAAATACTTTTCAAGAGCAATTATTCCAGAACCCACTAATTGGTTGCAAATGTTCTCATCATGACATTTACTAGAAGAAAATTAAAAGCAAGGCTGTGTGTTTCATCTTCATGCACGAATATTTGTTCCAGGAAAATAATTCCAGTGTGGCTTGCAAGTGTCATCTATTCAACGTGATTGTATGCGTACATGTCATATCTTTACTTTGGCAGAACTGTATGTTCGAGTATTCTGGTAGTGGCTCAGGTTTAGAATGTAGTGATTTTTTTTTAAAAAAAAAAGCCATTTAAATTAGAGCAAAACCTCTCTCATATTGACTAAAGCTCTACAAAATCAGGACATTGAAAACTAAAGGTGACAAGTTCACAGACAAGTCTCATGACTAGGAATTAAGTTGTGTGATGTAACCAGTTCTGCTTGCTTACTTTACTTGCCATTTATGCAGATACAGCCACACTTTTTATTGGTTATTTAAGCTCAAATCTAGTAAAGCAGGCATGTCCAAAGTCAGGCCCAGGGGCCGAATGCAGCCCGTTTTCAAATTCTAATTGGCCCACAGCTTCTTCTCCCCACCGACTCAGCCTGTCACATATTCCCCGCCAGCTTGCTCCTTCTCATACCCAATGGAGGCATTAGCTTGCAGTTTTATGGTTTGCCTGCCCTCCCTGCCTCTGTCCATTCCCCCGGCCACCTGCCCAGCCTACCCACCCCAGCTCTGTTGCTGCAGCATCCTCCCTGCCTCCTTGCATGCTATAGAGACTTGTCCAAAGTGCAGCCCGGGGGCCAAATGCGGCTTAATGGTCCCCCCCCCACACATTTTCCCCTCACCAGATCTGGCCCTCCTTGCAAAAAGTTTGGACACCCCTGTAGTAAAGGGAAAGAGGAAATGAAATGCCTGGGAGCAGAAAAGATGTCTCACCTTCTCCTAGTAAAGCACTGTAACTTGTATTGTCCAATGAAGTTTCTGACAGGTAAATTCTCCTGAGAGATGGCCTGTGCCCATTTGAAGTTTCCATCAGTAATTGCTAGGGTTGGTCTGGTGGTTTTTTGCAGAACAGGTTGCTGGGGGGAAAAGGCATGGCAACAGAGGCAGTGAATATGAGGGAGCAGGGCATGTGGCAGGAGATCTTGGTCTACCTCTGCCATGGATCCATCAATGGTGCCATTTTCATTTTTCATTGTGCATCTAAAAAAATTAACACAACACAGTTCTTTGATAGCACATTCTATATCATCCCGTTTTCAAAAATTGTTGAAGGACAGGTAACTGTTGTCCCCTTTCAAGACTTGGAGCTGTTTCTTAAATAAATGAAACACACCTATCTCAGCATAAAAAAGACATCACATCTAAAGTGCTGCAAGTAGATTTAGGGCCACTTCATACAATACATTTTGTGCTAGAAAATCAATTATTGAATGTAAAGCTGACTTCATTTATGAAATATGCCTGTCATTATAAATCATGTCCCTGTCGTCCATCTTGCTAGCGACACCTCTACACACACAAACACATTGTTTCAGTTTTGTATAAAATCCCAGGAAATAGTATTTTGCAGTTCAGTATTCACAAACTCTTCACTGTACCAGTGCTGGCAGCATTGCTAGCCTGTTACATAAAGACAAATTTCACACTAATTGGAGTGTTAGAAAAAAGTCAACTCTCTTTAGTTATCCAAATTAAATATAAAAACAAAACAAAACAATTGTCACATCCTACCTTCTATCAGATACAAAATGTGTAGATAGTTCATTAAAATAATTTAGCTCTTAAATAAGTCTTTGAGCACACAATGGCTTACATGTCTACTTGTTTAACAGAGGGGCTCACCTTTAGGTATGGACAGTCCTCCCATTAGGCAAACAAGACACATCAGATGTTCAGTATCATGAAACAATAACTAGCTGGATTTAAAAGTAGTGAGGGCCTGATTACAGCAAGCAAACGTTCCTTAGTTATTCCTCACTTAGAAGATTGCATAAATTTCCAGTCACATGATGCACAGCTATTACTGAATTATTTTCCTAGCTAGCAGTGTAACTAGAGCATTTCCTCCTCATGGAAGAGTTCTTTATTTTGTACCAATGACACATCAAAACATTCATTACTGGCATTGCTTTTGTGAACATCTCTTTTGGTTCTTTCCCCATTCTCTTCTCTATGTCCTCCAAAGCTGCCTCTCCCCAGTCTCTCCATGCCTACTTGATGGTTTTCTGTCCATCCATCCACCTGTTCACTTTGGACAGGGCAGCAGGCCGGGTTTTTTGTTCCCACCTTCTCACACAGATTTCCCTTGTGTGGGTGCAGCCAGGCTGGCTCAGGTGGCGGCCGGGATGAGGAGAGTGTTTTTTGTGGAGCTGACCGCCCCAAAGGGGTCAGCTCCCAACCGAGGTTGGCAAGTGAACTTGATTATTATTTGTCAGAGAATAGAGGCACCCTACAGGAAGTGCTGCAGCTGGAAGAAACTTTCCCTGCCTACTGTCTGGCATGAAGGGGGCATGGGTGTTCACTGTATGCAAGAGAAAATAAATCATTTCCAAAGCATAGCCCTCCAGAATGGAGGAAACAAATTGGTAACATTAAAAGTAATTGGAACATTCACCCTGGTACAGTATATATACCATGTGACCATAATTCATTACCACAGAGTAATAGGAAGTATTGGTAGAACTAGGGAACATTTACCTTGTGTGCTCAGGGCCTGAGTTACAGATAATGTAGCCATTTGTTAGCAAGTCAGTTATTTTGGAAACAAGTATAACAAAGTTATATTTTTAACACAATGGAACTAATAGGATCAAAATTACTTAATTCAGGTCATGAGTAATATGCTCCAATTACTTGCAAAAGTTACTATGAAAAGGTTTTAAGAGGCATTTTAAAAACATTTTGGCAGAGGACTTTTCTGCTGTGGCACATTGTGGGTTGCCAGCACCTGGAGAAAGACAAATGTTGTGCCCCCCTAGACATTTTGCACATGGTGTCACTGTTCCTGTTCTTTCCACACTATGCCTGCACCGCCGCCTTCCCACTGCCCCAGTTGCCTCCATACTGGATCCTGTCGCCACCACCTCCTCCGTTGTTACAAATCAGTGATCTTGCACCATGGGTCCTGGTCCAGTCCCACGGGGCCCCATTCTGACACCATGCATCATTGAATCACCCATTTGCAGCCCCACATCCTGCCCATTGCCTATCACCTCCCTACCTGCTCCTGCTGCCTCCTCCACTTTCTCCTCTGCTGCAGCCATCTTGAAAGACAGGCCCAAACTTCCCTTCTAGGAGCCCAGCCTGCTGTTTCCATATATTCTTCTGCCTAGGCAGAGACTTGCACAGATACTGCAGGCCCAGCTCCAGAATGGGAAGCCCAGCCTGCTTTGTCTCAAGATGGTGACAGATGTGAAAGAGGAAGAGGAAGAGGCAACAGAACTAGATAGGGAGGTGTCAAGGGCAGCTGTTGGGGTGGTGTGTGTGTGTGTGTGTGTGTGTGTGTGTGTGTGTGTGTGTGTGTGTGTGTGTGTGTGAAAGAATTTTGTGCCCCCCTAAAAATGTTGCACCCGGTACATCTGCCCCCATGGCACCCTTATGGTACAACACTGTTTTTCTAGCTTTATGCCATTCTCTAATCATACATTTTAAAAGAACTATCAGAAAGTAATAAAAAAGTGATAAAGCAGCAGAGCAAATAATGCAACAATTTACCTTATCACCCTTGTGACAAATAACAGAGGGTTCATTCTTAAACAGTGCAGTGAATTAGTTTTTTAAAAAAAAACTTTCTAAGCTCTGCTGAAATATCACACACCTTTGCCATTTGATCCACTACCTCTGGCAGGAGAGTGCCTTAAATCAGTCCTGATCCTGGGTATGTGAATACTCACAGAACTGTAGTCTAAATGTGGCATTTGGCTAACGCAGTTTGGAACGCCAATCATATTAATAGCAACTCTGCAAGTGCAGAGTGAAATTTGGAGATGAAGGGAGGCAGGCGGAATATTTTAGTCCACTTGATCATTATTCAACTTGGCAAAAGGGGGGAAAATGACAACAGTATTTCTCTCAACGTTGCCAGTGTTATGGAACGCTTCCACCTTGCCTTTGCTCAGCCGAAGCCCCTCGGCAAGCCAATGTTTGCTGCAATTTCCCACCATAATAGCAAGAGAATTTAGCAGTAATGGATAACTAGGGAGAAAATTAAGCAGTTTGCTGAGATACAGAAATGAAGCCAGAAAATATTTGGCCTCGTGGAAGACTTCAAATTCATTGTCAATTCATTAGTATAATTTAGTCCTTGCATAAGCCTTTCGAGTGATGAATTCCACTAATACATTTGAAATGCCAGCTGCAAGAATAACTTACTCTGGGTGGCAAGTAAATTTAAAAGATGGGAATAGAATAAATCCTTCATATTTATCTGGTGGTATGGAGATGGATAAGGGCCTTTGCAAAGAAAAGTCCATCTGCTTACAGTAAATTGGCAGTATTCAGGAGAGGGGAATGAAAGGCTAAATGTTGCTTTTGCAAAATTAGTGTTTCATTCAGCATGACTTTTTACTATTCCCAACCCCATGGCATAACCAAATAGGATCACTTTATAGGCCAATTAGTGATATCACAAGGAAGGCTGACTGGGGTTTTAACATCTAATTATATTCCCTTTAAATCCTAAGGCCAGTAGTAGGTGATGCAGCATTAGTGTTCATGTTTCTGTGGAATTGTTCATCATTATGATGGGTTTCATAGAGGCTCACCCAAGTCATTATTCAGCTTCTTCTGAAGCAAATAATGTTCATTTTTCATTGGAAAAAGAATGGGGAGGCCAGAGGGAGCACTACTGAAACACGTAATGTTTCCACATCTCTTCGCCCTGAATACAGGCGTGATCACCACAAAAGCAGAGGAACCACCAAAGCTTATCCCATTATGTCTGCACTGCAGCATGAGAAGATGGGAGACTTCCCATGGAGTTCCTCAAGGCACCTCAAACCAGCCTACAATTCTTTCATCCCATTAAATCATATCCAGGTAGTAGATGGTGAAAGGATGTGCCACAGACATTTCTGGATATAAGAGATCCTTTGGCTAGGATGAAAAGAGATGGCAAAGTTGTGGCTGGTCTAAAATGGATTGCTTCTTGAGGCGTAGCATCAGCTAGTGTGACTTGTACTATATTTGTAGGGCAGAGCACCCAAAGTTAGGCAAACTGTATTGGTAAATGAGGCACAAGGTTCCACAGACTCTATGCCTTGTGGTAAAAATACAGTGGGCAAAATCAGTGTAAATTGAACTGGGTTCTAGAGCCATCTAATTTAATGTAAAATAATTTAAAATATATTCCACATTTCAAGTTCTAACAGCTCGTGTGTGTCCTGAAGAATTCTTGGAGAGCCTTGGGTTGGTGTGTGGGGGAGTCCTATAATAGTAAAAAAAGGGAAAAAAAAGAAAGTAACTGGATTACCATTGGTATGATCAAGACAAAGCAACCTGGCATGCCATTCTGGATTGTTGTTGTTGTTGTTGTTGTTGTTGTTGTTGTTGTTGTTGTTGTTGTTGTTTGACTATTGATAGCTCTACATTGTCCAGCCTGGTGGAAACCTGCCAAGTAGAGATGGGCACGAAACGAGCGATTTTTCATTTTCGTTTTCATTTTTTCATTTCGTTACGCAACAAAAACGAAACAAATTTTTTAAAAAAACAAAACGAAAATGAAAACGAAACGACCAAATTTGCCGTGTTTTTCATTTTCGTTGCAGCAGATGCATTGAACTAAAAAGAATGCTAACGAAACAGCAATTTTTCGTTTTTGTTTTTGTTTTTCGTTTCATTACCTAACGAAATGAAAACGAATTTTTTTGCAAAAACCGTCACGAAAACGAAAACAAACCGAAATGGACCCCTAAACCACAACCACTGTTCCGCGGCACACTAGTGTGCTGCGAGATGTTGCCTGGTGTGCCGTGGGAAATAAATTTTATTTCCCCTCGAAGCGGATGTAAGGTGGCGGAGGGCGTGAAGCCCCAGCGGGCTCGCTACGCTTCGTCCCATTCGTTCCGCAATAATGTCACCCCACACGGGCGGGCAGGCGAGCAGGAGGGCGACGAGGGAGCGCCGGCCGGGTCGTGCCGCCATGGCGTGGAGACTGCGGTAACGTGAGAAGAAGAGAAGGCGGCCTCTCGCCGTCCCTTCTGCTCCCCCTGGCGCGCTCTTGGCTCTGCATGGGTGAAGGGCTCATTTTCTTCCTTAGCCCGACGGTGTGTGTGTGTGTGAGGGGGCTCTTTCTTGAGCTCCAGCCTGGGAGGCGAAGGCAGGCAGCGGTGGGAGCACCACCAGCCCCCCTTCCTCTTCCTCCTCCTCCTCCTCCTCCACCAGCAGCAGCAGCAGCAGCCGCGCAACCTCCGGAGGAAAGCTCTCCTCTTTCTCTCTCTCTCTCTCTCTGTGTGTGTGCATGCGCGTGCGCATGTGCGGTGGGGTAAAGGGGAGCAAGACACAGGCTTGCCGGCCGGCTTCCATGTCATGCGGTGAAGCTGCCTCTCTCTCTCTCTCGTGCACACACACACACACACACACACCAACACGCCCACCTCCTTTCCTTTCCTTTCCTCCCGGCCGGGACTGCTGGAGCGCACGGAGAGAGAGAGAGAGAGAGAGAGAGAGAGAGAGAGAGCGACTGCCCCGCACTGCATCACTTCCCAAACTGCTTCCCAGGCATGGAAGCGGCAGCGCGTCCGTGCCATGAAGGCGAGCACCAGGCGGCGGAGGAGGAGGAGGAGGAAGAGCCCGAGGGGAAACGCTTGGGCCGCCCGTTGTTGGACTCCCACCACCACCACCACCCCACCACCACTCACACCCATCCATCCCAGCTCTTGGCGCGCCTTGGCGCAGAACGAGACCCCGCCGTCGGGGCTGAACTGGAGAAGGCAGGCGCGAGCCACTGGAGGGTGTCTTCCTCTGCCGCTGGAAGAGCCGGCGAGGAAGGAAGCGAGAGAGAGGTACCAGTTCAATGGCCCCCCTTTTCCACTACCCCGGTGTTGGCGCCAGAAAGGGGGGGGTTGCCTGCCTCGTGGTCCCGGAGAAAGGGCACAAGGAGAGAGGGGGGGTCGCTCAACTGGTGGACACGGTGTGTGTGTGTGTGTGTGTGTGTGTGTGTGTGTGTGTGTGTGTGTGTGTGTTGGGGGGGCGCAGTGGGAGCGTGCCTCGTGATTTTTTTCATGAAACAAGTGTGCCTTTGCCCCAAAAAGGTTGAAAAACACTGCCCTAAACGACCAAACGACAAACAAAACACCATTTTTTTGAGTCGTGCCCATCTCTACTGCCAAGAGTCAAAAGATAGCTGCTATGATAAAGACAAAGGAACCTGGCATGCAGTTCTGGATTGTTGTTCATGTTGCTGTTGTTTTACTATTGACAGCTCTATATTGTCCATCCTGGTGGAGACCTGTCGATGGTCAAAATATAGCTTTTAATTTAGTGGTCTGATAAGCGGGTCGGGTGGGGGCAGAGAGCGATCAGAGGGGCGGGTGGTGGTGGTGGGGAGCAATGCGATCGCTCGCTCTCGCCCTCCGCGTGGCTCCGAGGCCTCCCAGATGGGTCTGGGGGGGGTGGCAGGGAGCGGTTTGATTGCTAGCCCCCACCCCCGTGTGGCTTTGAGGCCTCCCGGAGGGGGTGGGAGGGCGGTGGGGAGCGATCTGATCACTCACCGCCACCCCCCGTGGCTCCGAGGCCTCCCGGAGGGGGAGGGGGGTGATGCAATCGCTCCCCACCGCCCCCCTAGGTACTGCGACCCCGTGATATAGTGGGACTGCAGTACCTGAACCACAAAATGGCAGGGGGTGACTGTATGCTTATGGAACTATGATGTGATAATTTGTGGGCATAAACAAAAGGATTCTCCCTGTTATCCTCCCCCTCCCAATAAATGAATTCAGCACTGAAACAGATGGAAAACAAGGAGCCTCTGACCACAGTCCGGAAGGTGGGGTTTGAGGGTCTAATCAGCCCAAGGAGTGAGGCAAGTAGTATTCCTCTGCTGAGTGTTGTCTTTCTCCGATCCTAGTGGGAAAAAACCAAAAGAGAATCTCACTATGGCTGGAAGTCCCAGCTACTCAGAGAACATGAATTCTCATGAGGTGAGAGCCTTTATAAAGCTAGTCTCATGTGGCCTGTCCTAATTCTGGCCAAGTTGGATCCAGCTATATAGCAACGTTTCTGCATGATGAAAAGTTCTAATGTTAAAAAAAAAGTTCTAATGTTAAAAAAAAAGAAAGTAAAGGGGGAGATATGCCGTTTATTTACCTCAAAGTAATTGTTTCCTTCTGTTATATAAAGCAAGGACATTCCAGAGAGAGTGAGAGACGCATCAATGTAAAGCAAATTGATGAAACTACAGTGGTACCTTGTATAAAGGAATTAATTCATTCCAAATGAAATTATGTTATGTTATGTTTATACAAATTTCCCATAGGAATGCATTGAAAATGGAGCAATCCCATGTTTATGTTGTACAGATTTGCCCCATAGGCAATTATGTTAAGCAAATTTCCCCAGATTTTTATGTTGTACAGATTTTATGTTATACAAACTGTTTGTTATACAAAGGTCCACTGTATATATGTTCACATGAAAAGAAATTCAAACTGTTCAGCAATCCTAGCTCAGAACATTGGCAAGCTGATGTACAGTGGAACCTTGATTTACGTCATTAATCCGTTCCAGTGGTCTAGACTTAAGTCAAACATGACTTAAGTCAAACGAACGTTTCCCATAGAAAGTAATGGGAAAGCGGATTAATCCGTTCCAGATTATGAAAAAGACCCGCGAAAACAGCAATTTAACACAAATTTGACTGGGATAGGAGATTCCTTCCAGGGATGTAAATGAAATGTCTCTTCAAAGAGAGGAGGAGGCAGTGGAATTATAGTCCACAAGTTATATGCCTCCACTTTTTAATGTTCATAGCAACAAGGCCTAACATTTAAGTTTTACTGATTTTTAACCTGACGTTCCAAGTTCTGAACAACTCTATGCTTACCATTAGAGTCCCACAACTGTACAGCTCCCCAACTAAAATGCTTCCATTGTGGACCAGACTTCTGCAGCCAGGTTTTTTACAAGACTGAGCCGACTGTCTAACCAGCGAGGCCAGCCCCGAGCTCCCGGCCCTTCTTCTCCTCCGGCAGCAGCGGCAGCTTCGGTGAGGCCGAGGACCAGCTCCAGGTGATCAGAGCTGGCCTCGCCGAAGCCGCTGCTGCCGGAGGAGGGGAAGAAGGCAGGAGCAGTTTGGAGGCGGCAGCCGCGATGCTGGGTTGTGGCTGCCGCCCAATTCCGGTGCCTTGCACCGGGGCTCCGAGATGTAAGTCAAAGCCTGCGACTCAAGTCAAACAGGCCCCTTCTTGCTGCAAGTCAAATATGATGCAAGTCAAGCAGTATGTAAGTCAAGGTTCCACTGTATCGTTCTTTACATGAACTTCCACCCAAAGCAAGTCATTGCTACAGCATTACCCCCTTACACAGTAGATCACAAGTAATGTGGGGAAACTGGAATGATAGTGTCAGTAGTATCTACAAATAGCAGGTCTGTGGTAACAAACCCTATCGAGAGTAATATAATCTTTATTAGGCTAGCCCAACTAATCTGTATTTGAAAGGGCAAAGTTTCATTGGGTTTAATTGGCTTCATTCTAGGAAAGTAGAGGTGTGTATCGTTAAGGAATCAAAGACTCGAGTTCACCTGCTCCGTTTATTTGGTTGGCCGTGGGCTAGGTGGTCAGGCCCAGAAGGGTGGGGTTCCTTCTTGGCATCCACAGCTTGAGGAAATGATAAGAGAAAATCCAAATGAGGTGATACTTATTTCTTTTTTTAAAAAAAATATATTCAAGTCTGTGTGAAATGAAAAGCAACCCCCCTTTTTTGTATGCAAGTTGTTGGCGGCAACCAACCAGGAACATCGTAAAGAATATGGCTCTGCTAAAGGAGTCGTCACCCTTTACCTTCAAAACCTGTTCGTTCTTGGGTTTTTCCCAAGCAACACTGAAGGAAGCAGTATGTTGGCTTCCTTCCCCCCTTGCCCCGGAGGCCCCTGTTTTTCTTCTTCTGGCGCACTTCTCCCTCCGAGCACAAAGCTGGCACTCGGTTCCATCTCCTCCCTGACCCTCTGGCACAATGACAACATGTGTACTCTATTAGGGCTTCCTTGTCTGCCTGCCTCTGCTTGTTGCTAATACTTTTTAACTTTCTTCACCTGGCTTGCATTCGAAAATTGGTAGCAACTAAATATAGGCCTTCTGGATTTATTGCTTGATAAAATTCTGCAGCCAAGAGGCACTGAAGATAAAGGTTCAGAGGAGACAAGGGTCAAAAACATTAAAGGATCATATAACCGACTTTCTGCCTGTTGTTTGAACCTTGTCCAAAGTTTATGTCTCTTTTTAAAAAGACAGCTGAATCTCCCCCCCCCCCCCCAGTATCTTCCTTTCCACATTTTGGAATGCTTTGACTCCTGTTAGATGGCAAATAAAGTAACAAAAGGTGACAGCGTTTCTTATATTGGAAAGAAGAGTCTTAATTGGATATTGTTGTCAGTGCGTTGTTATGAAAGAATTATTGGCTGTAAATAATAGTTTTCTAAAACATGCAGGTGTCTTCCTGGTTGCAGTTGCTTTCGGCACTCTGAATCACCTTGTTCTGTACGTCTGGTGCACCGAGTATGAGAAACTTTTTTTTTGCATGCATTGAACATGCCTCTGTGTTTGTTTGCTGTTTTTCATGTACTGGACTGCTGGTGGCAGAGGAAGGAAAACTGGGGGCTTTTTGCAGGGAAAACCACATTTTTTTGCATTCGTGTTTTTGTTTAGAAAAGATTGTGGCTGATTGCCATTATAGTTCATTGAAAGAAATACATGGACCTGTGCTTGCAGACCTATCAAAGAATCATTTTTCCTTAAATGGCTTCTCTAGCACAGGTGTCTTCACCATCCAAAATAACTACCCAAGGGTGAGCAGCAGAGACATTACTAGTGAGCACCAGAGGCATAACTCTGTTGCTCTGGGATTGCTGGATCTCAGAGTACTCGCTGACAACACAGCCAACGGCTATGTTTTCTGTAGCTTTCCAAGTGGAGAGACAGATCTCAGTGCAAGCAACAATGGAGGAGGAGGAGGAGGAGGAGGAGGAGGAGGAGGAGGAGGAGGAGGAGGAGGAAAAATTTAATTTTTAATGTGTGAGGTTGATTTTAAAACCTGGGCCCGCCGTCTCTTTGCCCAGTCCCCCCCCCCAATGCTTGGTGTCTCAGTGTGCCAGCATGAGACCAGTTGTGACATTTGGAGAAAGGTGGGGAGGGGGGGCAGAGCTGCAACTCTGCTGTTTTCATGTTGCACAAGTAGCTGTGGAAAACTATTTTTTCATCCCTTCCACCCTCTGCCCAGCCTGCCTCTGTCACATCACATGAACCTTCATTATAACATCACAAGGATCTGGCCTCAAGTCTCACATTTTGGCCTTGAAATCTTGGAGAAAGGGATGCCCTGAATTTAACTGAAGGAGAGAGATGCCTGCTTGTAGACATGGGCACGACTTGGCAAAATTCTCGTTTCCGTTTCCGTTCCTCGTTTCCATTTCACAACAGAAACGGTAACGACAATTAAGCCGTCAGAACTCGAACTCGAACCGAAAAAAGAAAAATTGGGTCTGATTTGTCGTTGTTGTTCCTGGCATCGCGCGGCAATCGCGCGATGCCAAGCGCAAGCGGCACAGAAAAAAAGTTTTAAAAGGAAAACCCCCCGATTCCCGGCCAAAAAAGCAGGTGAAAATATGCCTGCCTGAGGGCACCTACCAGAGGGGTGGTTTCTGGGGGGGGGTCCCCCCACTCCAGCCTTCCCCCCTCCCCGTCCTGGGCTGCTGGTACCAGGCTGGGCGGGGGCATCCTCGGCAGTGTCTCCATTTGCTATGCGGTGCGGGGGGATCCAAAATGGTGACCGCAATTTTTTTTTAAATCGTGGTCCAAAAACCCACCAAAGCACCACACAGAAACATGCGAAAATTAGGTATTTTAACTGCCTGAATTTTTACAGTAGCAGCAGTGGGTTTTTCTTGCAATAAACGTCTGTCTCCAATCCCATTTATTTTATTTTATTTTATTTTATTTTTATTTTTTTACACTTGCGCAATGATGGGCTGGCCATGGGATGGGACCATGCAAATTTTTGGAGCCATTCCACCAATCGCATGGCCAGGTTTTGACTGACACTTCTGGATGTGCCAGAGGGTATAAAAAGGCGAGGCACTCCAAGAACACTCGTAGTCCGAGTTTGGATGTGGGTGGAGAGGGCTGTAGCTGGCTGCTGTACTAGACTAGTTTCGATTTCGTGGAGCCTTTAGATTTCAGTTAGGCAGGCAGGGAGGGAATAATTGATTCAATTGGATTTTTAGGAAATATTTCATTCCCTGTCTGCTGTGGGGAATAGCCTGCTCTGGGTCATTGCGGGACCCGCAGCCACCGCCCGCGTGCCCGCCCGTGTGCCCACCACTCCCCCCTGCTGCTGTCGCTGCCCGCCCATGCCCCCTGCCACCGTCGCCCACCTGCACCTCCCCGCCCCCGCCCCCGCCCCCCACCCACCTCCTAGGGCGCAAAAACACCTAGCGCGCCGGCCCTGATTGCGCGGGGACGCCAATGGGACGTCCGGGATTGGGACGTCAAATCGCGCTAAATCGCGTGGAAACGACAAACGACAAACGACACAATGAAATGACAAAGTTTTGAAAAATTTCGCGACAAACGGAAACGACCCGAAATGGACCCGTCCCAAAAAACGACAACTCGGAAAAAAAAATTCATGGTCGTGCCCATCTCTACCTGCTTGAAGGAGCCACCCGTTAGCCAACTGAAGTCCATGTCCATGGGACACAACCGACTTGCTAGTACTGTTCAGCTGTGATTAAGCAAATGGGGCTCCCTGTGTAACTACTGAATCCCAATCCCTTTTCCCCCACCCACCCCGAGAAGAACCTAGATCGAGCCCCTCTGCTATGCCCCTAGAGCAGTGGTTCTCAACCTGTGGGTCCCCAGAAGTTCCTGGACTGCAACTCCCAGAAACCCCTTCTAGCACTGCAAGTGGTGGAGGCTTCTGGGAGTTGCAGTCCAGGAACATCTGGGAACCGAGAGGTTGAGAACCACTGCCCTAGAAGTAATCCCAATGAATGAAGCTGCTGTGTGAAAGAGAGCTGGTATTTGGAAACAGGAGTTGATATGCAGCAACCTCAAGCGAGTAAGCATTTCTCCCTGATCCTCGCTACTCTACAATGCAGATTGAAATGCAGTACTTTCAGTAGCTCCTCCCCCCCTATGGAGGTCATTTAAAGTAAGAAAAATGCCAAGAGTGGAAAGAACTTTCCTTGCATTGAATCATTAATGCTTTATGGAACAGGGCTTTCCACTGGGGCACCACAGCTGATGCAGATCCATAAAGAAGTATTTATTTATTTATTACATTTTTATCCCACCAATCAGGCTGAAGGCCACTTTGGGCAGCTGACGAATCAAAGGTTTATCAAAGTAAATCTACAAGCCGAAACGTCTCCTAACCCTGATGGCCCCTTTTGCTCAAATGGACAAATATTGACAGAACTTATTTATTCCAGTCCATTTCAGTATTTTTTTACTGCCCAATAGTCCGTGCTCTTGGCATGATTCCAAAAGTAAAGTAGGAATCATATGGTGTAAGATTGGAATAGTATAATACTGACATTGTTGAAAGTTTTCCATGGATCACGTTGAAAGAAGCTGAGAACGTCTCCCCCTTCCCTCCTTTGTAGAAGCAGACAGCCCTGGCTATAAGACTGTCTGCGGAAGGAGAAAAGGGTGATAATGAGGGAATTCACCTCACATAAGGCCACACAGTTAATTTGTGTCTACAGTATCATAGAGTCATAAATCTAGAAAGGATTCCAAGGGTCACAGAGTCCAATGCCCTGATAAAGGAGGAAATTCACCCTGACAGGTGGCCATCCAAAGAGTATTTGGAAACTTCAGATGAAAGGGAGTCCGGTCACTTTCTCGGGTAGCCCACCGCACTGTTGAACAGCTCCTCCAGTGGTTCAGCAGAAGACCTTTTCCGTGAAACTTGCATCCGTTGCTTCTTCCAACAGTTCCACTCTTTCTCTAGACACCAGATTCTTTTCTTTACCCTTGCTGCACAGCTCTTTTCTTCAAGTTCCCAGACAAAGTCAACATCTAAGTTCAGAATCAATGAGATGGCCTTCACATGATTTATATAGAGAGATGTTTAAAGTGCACACACTGTGTTAATCATGTGTGTTGGGGGAGGAGAGGGAAGTTGATATCCTGGCAAATGGCAGGTTAGAGAATCTTGCCTTCCTCCCCCACCCCCCTTCTGAACTCCATGACGTCAATCCAGTTGCTAGGCCCTACTGGATCACACTAGCTGAATCAGTGGGATTCAACCAACTTGTTTATTGAGGCTGGGGGAGAGGGGACCTTATCAAGATGATTTCACATGAGAAGAGCTGTAGGATATTGCCTTTTTGAAATCTATAGCCAAACTGTGTGTACACGCACAAAAACGATAACTGTGGCAACCAGGTACACCACTAGATTAATATAACATCAAGTTGACTTTATTGGAGAAGGAACTGCAGCTAGACACTTAAGCGAATCAACTCCTGCTTCTGTCTTTCCTTTTGTGTGTGGAAGTTTGCTACAGTCAATAGTCATCAAGCTTTCCCCTAGATAACCATATGCTGTGAATGACTCCTAGACATTGCTGGTTGTTTTTCAGGCTGGCCTCTGGTTGTTATGCTAGCATACAAGAAGATGTATTTGTTCAGCAGGTCCAGTCATCATGCTAAATAAAATCGTTCACTTTGGTTGGCAAATATTGACTCAAGCTGTTAGGCTTTTATGTATTTCAGAGACTCACAATGTTTGAGAGCTCGGCAAGCAAACAAGAACAGGTACAGGAAGTTATTGTGATGTTTTGGACTGATGTTTGCTTTTCTGCTGCTGATGTATGTTCTCCATTGTGTGGAGCTTGTTACTAATGACCTTGTTATATACTATGCTGCAGTTGATAAGGCCAAAGGCTTTGGCGGAATACAAATACATTTTACGCTCCTACTTGAAGAGTTTAGGCTAATTGTGTTTTGAAATCTTCTGTACCCAACAGGTCATCTCTTCCTTGTAACACACTTTCCCGAAACAAGGTCTTTCAAGGAATGAACTGCCTCATAGGGTGACAGGTAATAGACAGTTCAGTTGTCATTTTGGAAATGGGCTGATCATATCAACTTGACATGTCTGTAAGCTGCCCAAAGTTATCAAAAGGAAATCATATCCTTGGTGCCAAAGCAGTGTCCTTGAACTGCTTTATGTTTCATCTTTTCTGGTTGCCCGACTTGGTCATTTTATGGGAAACATCAACTTCTTTAATATGCTATAGGTTCCTCGACACAGGGTTGCTGCCTAGTGTGTTGGGCAGAGCTTGTATACATTTATTAGCCTCACAGCAAGGAAAAATGCTGTGCCAGAATGGAATATGTATGTGCCCCAATGAATTTTTTTTATCCCAGTGGGTAGGAGGATATAATCAGAAATGACATGATGCAGCTACAATTTATTTCAAAATTTAGTTAAGTTGAAGAGCCTTGTGGCATAGTGGTTAAATTGTTTTACTGACAGTGCTTATGACCTGGGGTTCAATTCCAGGTAGCAGGCTCAAGGTTCACTCAGTCTTCCATTATACTGAATAGAGATGGGCACGACTTGAAAAAAAATTTTTTCGAGTTGTCGTTAGTCGGGCCAGTCCCATTTCGGGTCGTTTCCGGTTTTCGCGAAAATTCGCAAAAATTAGTCGGTTCGTTTTTTCGTTTTTTCATTGTCATTAGTACTGGGTTTTTTTTGGGGGGGGAGCGGGCTCCTGGAGGCACCTCTGTGGGGTGGGTGCCTCCTCTGGCCCGCTATAAAGGGAAAGTGGGCTCCTGGAGGCACCCGTGGGTGCCTCCTATCCTCACCCACTAGGAAGGGGAAGCAGGCTCCAAGAGACCCCTCTACATGGGGGTCTCCCCTCCTCACCTGCTGCTGCTGCAAAATGCTATGCAATAGCCATATGGATATTGCATAACATAATGTGCAGACGTGAGACCAGTGTGAGAGTGATAGGGTCATACCCGCCCTTCACAACGCTCCCGCACCACCATGTCTCACACAGAAGGGAATTGTACTTGCTGCGTGTAGTGCAATGCAAGCAAGTAGATCTGGCTTTAAGGTGGCTTAGTGCAAGAGCTAGGGTTAGGCTAGTGACGGGTAAGGTTATGGTGGGCTAGTGGGTTGCACCTCTGGGTGCCTCTCTGACCCACTAAGAAGACAGTCTGTGACGTATGGGTACGGAGTCAAGGGTTAGGGTTAGGGCTAGGGCAGGTTTTAGGGGGCTTTTTGGCACATCCCAGAAGTCTCCATGGCCAAGTGGCCATGCGACTGGTGGGATGGCTCCAAAAATTTGCATGGTTGTCCACTCCCACATGGCTGGCCACTCGGCCAGCCCATCATTGCGCAGGTGTAAAAATAAAAAATAAAATAAATGGAGGACAGAGGAGGAGAGGAGAGACATTTTGTTGCAAGAAAAAACCCACTGCTACTGTGAAAAATCTGGCAGTTTATAAATTTTCGCGTGTTTCTGTTGTGCTTGTGTGTTTTTGGACCACGATTTCAAAAACAATATTGCGTTCGCCGCCCCATTTTGGATCCCCCGCCCGCACCGCATGGCATGGCGATGGCGACTCGCGAGTCCGGCTGCCCAGGACGGGGGGGAGGCGGGACCCCCCCCTCCAGAAACCACCCCTCCGGTAGGTGCCCTGCGCCCTTAGTCAAGCAGGCATTTTTTCCGCCTGCTTTTTTGGCCCGGGAATGGGTGGGGGGAGAGTTTAAAAGTTTTTTCCTGTGCCGTCCGTGCCGCTTGCTTGCGCTTTAATTGCGGCGGCCGGCGGCGAGACTGGGCTTTTTGCTGGCTGCGAGCCTGCGGCGAGTCCCACCAGAGCAGCCCAGGACGGGGGATGAGGGGGGAGGCCAGGGACCTCCAGAAACAACCCCTCTGGTAGGTGCCCTGAGGCACGGCAGGCATTTTCCCGCCTGCTTTTTGGCCGGGAACCGGGTTTTTTTTAACTTTTAAAAACTTTTTTTCTGTGCCGCGTGTGGCATCGCGCGATCTCGCGATGCAAGGAACGAGCACGACAAATCAGACCAAAATTGTTCGTTCGTCGGTTCGAGCTCGAAGTCTGGGGGAGTAATTCCCGTTACCGTTTCCGTAGAGTAACGGAACCGAGTAACGGAAACGGAAACGGAAATACCGCTAAGTCGTGCCCATCTCTAATACTGAATGTTGAGGGGGAAATGTGTAGCTTATGTAATTACTTGTTGTAAACCTTGTAATTTCTTGCTTTAAGTGCTATGGGGCAGTATATCAGCAGCAAACCTTGCTTTTTTAAACAGTTTAACACAAAGACCCCCTTTTTTGTCTCATGATGAAGGCTTTATCAACACCATGAGGTTGTGTTTTCCCACATCCCATTATCCAGACAGCTAGAGTAGCCTGCTTTATATGGGACCCAGTCCTACATCTAAGCCATCTTCCTGCCCCCTTTTCTGATTCCTGGTCCTGACATCTAGGCTTTTTTGAGATATGGCTCGAGTAGCTTTTGTGTGTCTCTCTGTGTGTGTGTGTGAGAGAAAACAATTTTTATATTACAGCCCACATACTTTCTTGATAGTGTATTAACTTTTACATGACTCCCATAGATTAAGTTGGGTTTTTTTAGTTCCAACTAACAGCTGAATTACACACATTGCTCTTTTATAATATTTGGAAAGTTAATTAAAATTCAGATCCTCAAAAGTTCCAAGACACAGTATAAGTAAAATGACAACAGTGCTAGGGGAAGTGCTGTTGCTCCATCAGTGAAGCATATGATTTATTTGCAAACGCTCCTAGGCCCAGTCCCTGAGATTTCTAGAAACAGGGAGGGCTCAAAAAGACTTCTGGGAATCCCGAAAAAGTCATTCCAGTAAGAGCAGTAGATAGCAGTGAGCTAGATAGGCCAGTCATCTGTCTTTGTAGCCCTAGTCAGGCATTATAATCAGATATAAGGCAGAGACTGAAGCTTAGTGGGGATGTGGAATATACCTTAAGTCTAGTACCTTTTCACATTTCCCAACCCACTGAAAAGGGATTTTGAATGGCAGGAAATAGCATAAATCAGCAACTCTCTGCATGCAAAATTGGTTTTAAAAAGATTTACCATGAGACTTAACACAAGATGTTGGGCCACCAGATTGTGAATGAGGTTCCATGTAAGCAACTATCATAAGGAGGATTGAGAGGTTCTTCCTTTATCTGCTGTGATAGATCTTCATTTTGGTAATTTTTCCAACTTGGTAAGCAATTGAGGCAGTTAAAGCTGAAGTTCTGCTTACTATGGAGTTAGTTCCACTGAGTACACTGGAACTTACTTCCAAGCAGAGGTGTGGTTGATCCAGGTCAAAGTCTTTGGATATGCCACCACATGCAACTCTTATCAAGGCTCTCTGCTTCCCCCTGAGCTCAACTGCAGTCCTTGTAGTACTATCAGAAGCTGGGCGAGAAATGCATTTTCCCAGGAAGAATATATTGTTGCACACCATTCCTTTTTTGCAACACAATGTGATTGAGGATGATTTGGGCTTCAGTGGACAACTGATAGCAATTCAGTTTTGCAAAGAGCTGCTTCTCATTTGTTCATTTGGGTGGTTACTTCATGTCCTACCTTGTTCCGCGATTACGTTCGTTCCATGACAGCGTTGTTCGCGGTCACATGGTTTTGTCCTTGTTCAGTCCCTGTTTTTGTTTACCTGCGGGCGTGATTACTTGTACTGTGACAACTGTTACTTCACATCCTTGTTTCGTGACAACTACTGGATTTCCCTGGCTTCGTTTAGCCTTTTTTAAAATTGTGGGGCTTCCATTTTTCAATATTTCGAATCCCTGATGTGGTGCATGGGCTGTCTCGGTAGGCCTGGCAGGAGGAGCCAGGCAAGGCCAGGCGGCTGCAACATCACCACTTGCCATGGGCGAGTGGTGGCGGCAGCGGCGTGGGAGGTGGGCTGAGACACCCTCGCCTTGAACCCAGCAATCTGTGGGCTGGCAAGCTAGCAGGCAAGGAGAGCTCAGCCCCACCTCTGGGACCTGAGGAGGATGGACCTACACCTGGCAGTGGCTCTCCACCTGTCCCTTCAAGAGCCACCTTCTCCTGCAGGGACAGACAGGCAGCCGAGCCTGGCCTGGTGCAGGAGTTCCAGTCGGCTTTCTCAGTTGTCGGAGTATTCCCAGAGCGAAAGGGGAAAACAGCCATTGCCATTACTTCATGTCCCTTGTCTCGGAACAGGAACTGGGGACAAAGCGTAACAAGAGAATTCCCCAGCCCAGGGGCAGGTATGGCTTATCACACACTTTTTCCTGGTTCAGGGGGCGTGGTCGAGATGAGTTTCCGCTATCATGCTATGGATGTGAAGTAAGTTTTTTTCGTACCGGTCCAAGAGGGATAGCAAAGAGTTATGAAAGGGATGTGAAGTAATGGCCACAGTCTTCCACATCTACAATTACACCATGGCTTCAAAGTAAACAAGCTTAGGGACTAGACTACATGGCTATAATTCTATGCAATTGTTGCTATTTTCCCTCAAACTGTATCTAGTTTAGGGTGACAATAGGTAGTTTTTTTTTCAATTTAGTACGTGAGATATTTAAGGAATTGTTTTATCACTGCCAAACACAGATCAAGTGAATTTCCATCTCAAAGCAGGATTTGAACCCAAGTTTCCTGAGTCCTAATCTATCATCCCATCTGATACTAGCTCTCATTGACTCTGCATGCAATTACCAGCTCATGTCAAATGCTATACTGTCTGAAAACTGAACACTTTAGCTGCCAGAGTGAGATCATTAACATAAATAAAACTTTTGGAAGCTTGAAAAGTAGTTTAGAGTTGGTGTAGATGTTAAACAAGGTAGGGGCCAGTAGGTGGTGATTCTGAATCTTCCATTGCCCTTGAAAATGAGCAGAAAAACCTGTGATTTTGCAAAAGTTTGCTATTGCTTTAGTTATCTTATAAGCCATTGTTGGAAAAGCAAATAAGACCTTGTTTCAAGTAAACTTGCATAGGATCAGGTGGGGGAGAATTTTCACACAGCAATGTTTATGGTTATTGCTTAACATGTCTGTTTAACGATCAACTTAAAACTTTAAGTTGCTTATCAGAGCATTCATGAACCATCTATGGGTTTTGTTTTATGACAAGAGAAGCTATAAAATTAAGTTGTTTGGTTTGCTAGCATGACAGTTGCATCACGTACTGCAGTGAGTCAGAAATATGTTTGACCTCTTATTTAAATATTTTCTCTTTAGAACCTCTCCTATTGCCTCCTGTATTTTCTTTTCTCTCTTTTTTTCTTTTAACTCGAGGCTGCAGTTTGTCCCAGAATTGTAGGAAGCACACTGAACTGTATGGCCTGTAAAGAGGAAGCTTTTATTTAGAAGGGGCGTTAACAGTGAGTGTTTGTTGAAAACAAATGAAACACCTCTCTGCACATCTTTTAAAAACAAAGAAACCTTCCACAAATGAATAATGTGAAGAGTGCATATTGGAAGAACTGCTCTTAGGGGACAGTACCAATATTTTCCCACTGAGATAAAGGGAGTTTGTCATTTACTTGTTTGCTTTGTGAATCACCTTTGGAAGGCTTTGCTTTGAAAGGTGCCAAAAATATCAAGGCTTTAAAAATAAAAATAGAAGCATAAAGGGTTTGCAATTAGTTTCACAAGAGAGCACTTTCCCTCACCATTTGTAGGAAAGTCCTGTTCATTCTAGAACTCGCTTGGGATCCAAAGAGGCGTGTAAATATTAATGAAGGTGTGTGGGATATCTGTGGAAAGAGAGATTGTGCTGAGAGATTTTGAATATCTGCCACAGGTGTGTAAGGGTGGCGTTGACTTGAATTCTGGACTTCATGCATTAAAAATCCATTAGTGACTTAATTGTGCCAGCCTTGCCAAGGTTGGTCCTATATTCGGTATATTGAGACAGCTGCCTTAGGCAAAAAAATGTTGAGGAAAAGCAATGGTATATTCAAACCTGAGATTCTCTTGTTCTAGAGAACAAAGATGGTGTGCCACTTAGTCTATGTTACATATCTTAAAAACATAAGAACATAAGAAGAGCCATTCTGGATCAGGCCAAAGGCCCATCTAGTCCAGCTTCCTGTATCTCACAGTGGCCCCACCAGATGCATCTGGGAGCGCACGAGACTAGATATCTGTCTCTTGATACCACTCCCCTGCATATGGTCCTTGAATTACCATGGTTTTAAGCCTGGAGATTACACATCTCCATCATGGTTTGTAACCTGTGATGGACTTTTCCTCCAGGAATCTGTCCAATCCCCTTTTGAAGACATCCAGGCTAGATGCCATCACCACATCTTGTGGCAGGGAGTTCCACAGACTAACAGCACGCTGGGTAAAAAAAATTTCTTTTGTCTGTTCCTTTGTCCCTTCTTCTACTATGTCATCGTCCTTTTTCTGGGCATGGAATAAGCCTTCTTGGCATGTTATTTTTCAAGACTTGGGCACCATCCATCCATTAAACAGAGCCATAGCGTAGCATTGCATATTGAATAGCTAAAATGAGTTTAAGAAATGGGCATAGACCACTGGACCAGGATAAAAAAAAACAGATCTTGAAGGAGGATAATACATTTGCAGTTGCACTAATCACAGTTTAATTGTAAGCATGTTAACGTGCTATGTTTGCCTCCAACACACCAAGGTTAGGTTTCTACTGTTTTTCTTGCAAGGTGACAAGCAAGTAATTTGGCCTGGGATGTCATATAAACATTTGCTATGTTTGAGATCTTAAGCAGGATTAAATCAACAAACCATGGCAAGGAATAACAATGGGTGTTATGTCAGCATTTGGCTCTATTTCTTGTTGAGTAGCTGCACTCAACCTTATTTTTTGCTGCAATCTGCTTACAACAAAGTATGAAATGAATGCAATGGATGGGTTAATGGTACAATATGTACAGCATTGATCAGATGGCCCTTGTGATAGCTGGAGCCTAATATACTGTGCTATGACTACATATATCAATTGCTCTCTCTCTCTCTCTCTCTCTCTCTCTCTCTCTCTCTCTCTCTCTCTCTCTCTGTGTGTGTGTGTGTGTGTGTGTGTGTGTGTGTGTGTGTGTGTGTGTGTGTGTGTTCGATGCAACTGAATAGAGCAATGACTAGCCAAGCTTGCCTGGAGATGTTAGCATAGCTAATGCAAAAACAGAGACATAAAACTTCCTTATAAACTTGTCTGTGAGTGATTGCTTCTCTTCTCAAAAGCACAGCATGATTTTAAAAAGCCCCTTTCCTGTCCCTTCCACAGAGTTTACATTGCTTACAAGTTCAGGATATCCTCTGCGGCCTTCCTACAAAATGATTCATGGGTATTTCTTTAAGAATCAATGTAATATCAAAGGCAGTTTTTGTTTGGTGCCTTGGTTTGCTGAACCTAAGAGCACTAGCTTCTCAGCCAGCAATAACAGCCAGAGTGTGCTACATTTTATGAACTCGGCACTGTTCCTCCTGGATCGTTTTGCTGCTTGTAAAGAGAAAATCCATGGCTTTCCATTGGCCTTTGCCTCTACAGAGAGGACCTATATTCAAGCATAGCCTTGAAAGCGCCTAGCTTTCGAGTGGTTTTCACACAGTGTTCTTGGCCATAGTAGCTCACAGTCCAGTTGGGAGGAGGGTGTCACTGCCAGATTTCTGGGTGGCATATCCCCTCTCCTCTAGACATGACTCACACAGGGCTTTTTGTTGTCTTGTGTTGTGTTTTTGGAGCCAAAGCAGGTTTTAGAGTTTATGGCTTGGGGCGAATGGGTGTTCGGACTCTACAGACTGATGAGGAACTCTGCCAGACGTTGATTAGGGTTTATTATTGTTGTTCATGACATGGTTTGTTACACCAGTGAGGCTTCTATGCTATCACTGCTGTTGCTTTCCTTGAAAAATGCCACTGCAGTTTCATACTGTATTTGCTTTAGGTTTCGCTGACATAGGGAACAAGCTGAAACCCAGGAGAAAGTTTACTCTACAGGTAGCCTGTTGTTAGCAGAGAAAGTTCCTTAAGGGTTGAAAATCTTTCTTTCTTTTCTTTCTTTCTTTCTTTTCTTTCTTTCTTTCTTTCTTTAAAATATTTTCCATCACCTCTCTCCTTGGCAATGAGCCAAGGTGATACTTAACTTCATTAAAATAGAGTATTTAACACAAAATAAAGCCATAGTAAAAAAACAAAAATAGCAACACTAGAACACATTCAAACCCAGCAAGGTACAACCATTTGAGTCTCCATTCAGGTAAGCCAGGGAAAGCTTGCCTTCATGTGGAAGGGCAGCAAAGATGGAGTCAGCCTAGCTTCCTGTGGGAGGGAGTTTCAAAGCCTGGGACCAGCAACAGAAAAGTCCCTCTCCTGTGTTCCCACCAAATGCACCTGTGATGCTGAAAGGACCCAGAGAATGATGATCTTATTCCAGGAGGCTCATTGTGGCAAAGGAAGCCTTTGAGTTGGCTCAGCCCGAGGGCCGTATAGTTTAGACTTAGCACTTTGAATTGCGCCCCAGAACAGATCAGCAGCCAGTGGAGCTGCTATAACAGGGTTATATGAGCCCTGTGGCCAGCCCTGGTTAGTTAACTTTATTAGCTGGAGCTGTGTTGAGTTTGGCCTTTTAGAAGGAAGCTGAAGTTGTATTTCCAAGCAGGATTGTTCAATCACAACACTTTCACTCTGAACCACTAAGGGATTTCAGGCGGTTTATTACATTAGACAGCATCGAACTAAGATCAAAACATGACAAGCTAGCCTTCTCTCATCTCATTTTCCCCAGATGAGAGAAGTCATTTCGGACAGCAGGACTATGACTGTGCTGGCTGGGGATGATAGCGGTTGTAGTTCAATGCATCTGAAAGCAAGACTGATACAAGCTACTGGAAGTCGAGATAAACTATGCTGCTTACAAAACACATGTAAGGTTTTTTGTGTGGGGTATTTTGGTTATACTTCCCTTGCAAAAGACTTCCTGGATAGCTGTAATTCAAAAATGGCAGTCCACAGTACCATAATGAAAAATAAACAAACACGAGAAGAGTTTTCAGCACTTTATTATAAGTTTGTAAGCCTTTCCCCAGTTGCCTTTGTTGTTCATTTCCTGCTGCCGCTTCGTGCCAGAGCGTTCTTGGCATTCAGTCTGAAGTCCAGGGCTGTGCCAATCAGCAGGATATGGAGCAGATAAGATTTGTACAAATGCTTTTGAACTGGTCGGAATCTTAGATGGGAAATGAAGTGAAATTATTTACATTTGGCACAAGAAGAATAGGTTCCATTTTTAAATTCAAAGCAAGCTGGACGAATCACATGATGTTGGCCTTCTGTTAAAACCCATCAAGAATCTGATAAGAACTCCTTTGCAATAATTTGTTTGACAGCCTCTCTGCAACTTAAAAAGCGGTGGGTCCTTGGCATGGACCCCCCCCACAAAAGGTGGTATATCAACAATGTAACACTACATGGCAGGACTGAGAACATTTTTGAGAGCGTTGACATAGGTTCTTGACAGCCAGAGATGCCTCATACGTTTCTGGAGTATTATTGTATAATTGTGGCAGTACAGTTGTAGCCCTCCACTGTGGATGGGGCAAAGAAATCACAGTGCTTCATCCTAACCCAAAGTAGGGGAGAGGGAAGCAATTTTATGGCTTCTCACTAGGAACCAGAAAGGGGGTAGGGGAGAGTCTGACTAAAAGCTCAACAGATCAGCGTAAAACTTAGCAGTGCACTAGAAAGCCATTTGAGGATGGTCCATAATACAGTTGACACACAAAGTGTAAGATATCACTTACTTAAAAGTAGATCCAGAAATCTGACAGGTATCTGGTTTTCTTTTCCCTTATGTGTTTTGCTAGGATTAGACTTTCTGTATCTGTTTATACAGTGTCTTGTGGGAAATGGCTTGTTGAGTAGGGTCAAGGAAGAGGCCTAATGTGTGCACTATAAAAAAGGAGCAGCAGAAGTAGTGTAGGACTCTGCATGGTGAACATCTTGGGGAAGGAAACTCCCAACCCATGCATTTAACTCACTGATCTATCCAGCTGGCCTTAAAAGACATTTACTACATGCTTTTTAAAAAGGCAGCAGGGACAAGTATGCAACAAACTAAAAATTCTTGGCTGAGAAAGTTAAACAGAGTAAAATGCTGACTTAGAAGAAACATTTTCTCACAGATATTCATAACAAGAAGCACTGTATAAGTATATACCAATGATTAAGTGTGGTAAGGACTGGATCCATTTTTGTACAGTCTGGAAGCTTTATGGCTGGCTGGCAGGAGTGACTTGTTCAGTTGTCCCCATCAAAGCGTGTGTATAAAACACACTTCTGATTCTAATTTATTGAAGCTTTCCTGCTCTCCCATCACTACTTTTTATAGCTTTAAAATGTGTTTCTCCATTTCAGGTTAATTTGAATACTAGTGTAATTTTGGGGTGGGGGTGGGGAGAATCTCTTGAAACTGGGTTCTTTTTATCAATGTTTCCCATCTGGCTTGCTGCTACAAGCATTTAATCTAGTGTTTGCTGCCAATGTTTCCCAGAAAGGCTTATAATTGCTTGGAATTTGTATGAACAGTTCCAGTCTGGTGCACAATTAGGGATGCGCTATAAAATTTTCATTGCTTGATTTAGTTGAAGTGATAAGATGGATGGGGAATGATAATAGTCACTGTAGTAGCTTCTAAAGTGATGACTAGAAATTAGCAAAACAGAGGATTGTGGATTGCTGATGATCTCTCTCCTCCCATCTCATTGCAGAAACAAAACCGTATAATTGAGTATTTTAGAAAAAAAAATATTTTGACTCTTTCTTCTCTATGGAAGTGTGCATGTTACCTCTGATTTTAACAGATGAAATGTTTGAACTCCTCTGACATGTGTTTCAAGTATTTTTCACCACTAGTGAAACCCTTGTTACTCTTCCAGACATTTTAAGAATTGTTTTTCAGTAGCTTTCAATTGTAGAACACTTCTCTATTGCTGTTGGTGGACATATACGGTACAGTGTTGTTGGTTTCTCCCATCATCACCACCAGTGATGGGGACAACGTTTTCCCAGGTACAGAGTACCTGGAAGTGATCTATCATTCTCCTAATCCTTCTTGGAATGGCGAAGATTTCCCAAAGCTATTCGTATGAAGCACAGCGAGGAATCGAACTCGCAACCTTTGGCTACACATACAGAAACCTAAACCACTGAGATATCCAGCTATCTACCTATAGCCACCATTTATAGTTTGCGTATTTTATATTTATAATGAATCCAGAACATTTCTGTTATCAAGCGGTTTAAAATGACTGATGAAGCTCTTTGGATGAGCAGCGAAACGTTTCTGTCTCTCAAGAAAAAGAAGTCCAGTAGCCATGACTCAACTTCCAGATAAGCAGTTTAAAAGTATAATAAACTAAATGAATAAAGAGAATAGTACTGGTCCTCGACAGATGAAGAAGTCCATGGAGAGCACTTTCCATGTCAAAGCAAGATCAAGGAAATTATCATGACCCTTTCCCTTTGAAGCAGAATCATATGGCCAGAGATTATTTAGCTTTCAAATGGATTTTAAGTTGGTGAGATACTTTGGACTGTGTCCAAGCTGAATATCTACTGGCACAGCAGCAACCACGGAGCACCTAAAACGCCTGCTCCTAAAGAGCTGGAAAATCCTCTGGAACCATGTGGGGGTGGGGAGGCTCCTACTAATATAGGAATAAGGGGAAGGGAAGTGGATTGATCTACCTATGCCATAACTGAATTCAAGCAGAGTTACTCTTTCATACGTCAGTGCAGAAATCCAAACCCTATAGCCTAAAATGAGGCAAAGAAACTGAAAGATGCCCTAGTCTTATTCAGTAGTTTGGTATCCAATCGGGCTAGTTTGGTATCCAATCGGTATCCCCCAGACAGGGGGAGTGTGACCCTGTTGATACTCCTGGACCTCTCAGGGGCTTTCGACACCATCGACCATGGTGTCCTTCTGGATAGGCTGGCCAGGTTGGGGGTTGGAGGCACTGCTCTGCAGTGGTTCCAATCCTTCCTGGCTGACCGTGTCCAGAAGGTGGTGCTGGGGGACAGTTGCTCTGCCCCGTGGCGTTTATGTCACGGGGTTCCCCAGGGCTCCATACTGTCTCCCATGCTGTTCAACATCTACATGGAACCGCTGGGAGAGGTCATCAGGAGGTTTGGGCTGAGGAGTCAGCAATATGCCGACGATACTCAGATCTACCTCTCGTTTTCCACCAATCCAGGTGAGGCGATTTCTGTACTGAACTTGTGTCTGGGCCAGATAATGGACTGGATGAGGGTTAATAAATTGAAACTCAATCCAGACAAGACGGAAGTACTGTTAATGGGTGCTTTGCCGGACAGGTTAGAGGGCCATCTTCCTGTCTTGGATGGGGTTGCACTCCCCCTAAGGGACAGGGTCCGCAGCTTGGGGGTGCTTCTGGACCCCGGTCTAACTCTGGAAGCCCAGGTGGATTCGGTGGCCAGGGGTGCCTTCCTTCAGCTGCGGAAAATATACCAGCTTCGCCCCTACCTAGACAAGCACAGCCTCATGTCAGTTATGCATGCACTGGTAACATCCCGTATTGATTACTGCAATGCGCTTTACGTGGGGCTGCCTTTGAAGACGGTCCGGCGATTGCAACTGGTTCAGAATCGTGCGGCACGGCTGGTAAGTGGTGGGGCCGCCAGGGATCACATTACGCCAATTCTGCGTAACCTTCATTGGTTACCAGTTGCTGCCCGAGCTGAATTCAAAGTGCTTGTTCTGACATACAAAGCCCTAAACGACTTAGGACCTAGATACCTGAAGGATCGCCTCCTTCCATACGAACCTACCCGGCAATTAAGATCTAGCCAGGGGGCCCTTTTGAAAGAGCCATCCCTCAAGGAGGTGAGAGGGATGGCCTGTAGACACAGGGCCTTCTCGGCAGCTGCTCCCAAGCTATGGAATGCCCTCCCGATTGAGATCCGCCTGGCGCCAACACTGATTACATTCCGGCGCCAGGTAAAAACCTTCCTGTTCCAGAAGGTTTTTAATTGATATAATATAGATTGTGGGTCCGCTGATGACAATTTTAGAATAATGATTTTAGTGTAAGGTTTTTATTGATGATTTAGTGATATTTTACTCTTAACTATTCTAAATTGTTTTATTCCTTGGATTGTAAGCCGCCCAGAGACCTTTGGGTAGTGGGCGGCATATAAGTTAAATAAATAAAAAAATAAAAATAAATAAATAAATAAATAATATCCAAGGATGGAGAGCACAATTCAGCTTGTTTGAAGATGCGAGACTCACTGATCCCTGAAGGGTCTCCATGCAAGCCAGTCAACATCAAAGTGTACCTTCACAAATGGTCACTTCAAATGTCCGAAGGGACATCAAAGGGAGTGGTTAGGTCACCATTCTTCAATATGCATTTGCCCCATCCAAATATTGAATAATTAGGTTGGGCTTTTGAATTAGCATTGCCAAAGTAATTGGTAACAGAGGGCGTGCTTGACAATGGAAAGACAGTTTGGCTACTGCAACCAATCTTTCTTTTCAAGGCAGATTTCAAAGGAATCTTGGGTGTCATATAGAAAACAACAGTGGTAAAGGAGGTTGGCGAGTACGAAAGGCTGAACTCTACATGAGAGAGAACACATCAGCAGAACTGGAATCTCTTTAGTATTGAAGAGAACAGGGCAAAACCAGACTTTTAATGTCTGATATCAGGTGTATAAAGGAAGAACATTTGAGACTGAAGAGCAATTGCAAAATAAAGTGAACTACTTTACAAATTATGGGAGGTGAGAAAAGGTATTTTTATGATAATCACATACACACAGGGCTTATCATTCATTCTAAACTGTATATGAACTGGAGGCCTGAATCCTGTCACTAGGCAAGGCTGTAAGAATGACTGAAGTAATGGCTGCTCCTGGGTGGCCAATGCGAATCTGCCTCATTCCAAATAAGTCCACGGTGTGCACTGACTGACATGAGATATCTAGAGAAGGGCCTTTCTCAGAACTCTTCAGAAACACTGGCGATCTCTTCTGGGACCTTAGTCCTGGAATACCACAGAGAGCAAGAAAAAAGTAACATTTCCCAGCTCTGCTTCATTTCAGCCTAATGGGAAAGATCAGAGGGATTGTTAGATGAACTCAGCCTACCTTTTCTAACAGCTAGCTAAATATATCCCTAAGGAAGTTATTAAGACTTAATATATTTGGATGTTTTCCTGGGCTGCTAAGAAAAGCAGTTGAATGCTAATATGCAATTCCCTTGCACCCTTCTGCTCAAACTATAATCTTATAATTCTGAAAATATATAGTAGTTTATTCTAAATAACCTATATGCCTTTATTTCCCTTTGGTCATGACAGCATGCTTGCTTGCTTTCTACTCTTGATCAAGGGGCATATACAAGAGAATGTTGAGTTAATTAAAAGTATGCATTTTATACATGTTAGCATACCTAGAACAACATCTTGTCTCATGCTGACCTCTTGTTCACTTTCCCCATCTTTGTTTTTATCCCTCCTCCCAACACACTTCTCACATTCATTCATATGAATAGTGTAGTCTGTGAACTGGGAATGTGTTTGATTCCTCTTGGACGGTATCTGGAACTTCAGAAGCCAGTTTGTATCTGGTTGTCTGCAGGCAATTATGTAGTTGCAGTACATAAGTTCCTGGCTCAGTTGTAGCATTTCAGGAATTTCAACTGAATGTCACTTACATCCTGAGTGAAGTGGAAGGATTGTAGGAACAACAAACAGTTAAACAAACAAACAAAACAAAACAAAGCTGCTTAACATATGCGTACCACTGAAGATCAGAAGGTACACATCAATGGAGAGTGAGCAACTCGCATCCTGTGGTCTGAGCACAGCTACAAAGCATCCCTAAACAAGTGCCACCAACGCTCAGTGGTAACCTACTAAAAGCCATTAACAACAAACAGAAAAGGTTTGCTTTTTAATGGGCTTTCATGGTTTGCCACTGCAATGCAGCAGGAATCCGAAAACTCCATTAAAAGAAGCATTTCCCGTTTTTTCCTTTGGTTTACCACTGACATTCTGTGGCATGGTGGCGGGGGGGGGTGTGGCTGTCAGGGAAACCCACAATGGGCTGTGGGCATAGCCAGGAAGTTACTCATTTTGAGAGAAGCCATGCACAGCAGAGAACGAAGTGTAGGTGCTCTATTGGAATGAATGGAGAACTGGATCAAGGGAGGTTTAATGTCATGTGGGTTTTGTGTCGGTGTGTGCATCCCCTTACAACTTTCATGTCGGTACTAAGCTGTGTGATATACTGTATGTGTTCAAGGGACTAATTGGGCATTAAAATCATTGCATTTACAAGTGAATTGGGACCTGGGTGCTCCACGTCCCAATTGTTCCTGAGTCTTTGTTATGCCAAAAAGGGCATGTTTTTCTGTTCTGTTGTGTCTTGTCCTTGTGTATAGAATTGGTCTAAATCATGTTAATTATTTTCAGTATTTTAATATTTACTTTGAAAATGGCATAGCACTAGACTACAGTTACAGACAGAAAAAAAATGCAAGAGTTGGGATTGCAGTGTTTCCTGTGGTAGAAAATTGGTCCCAGAACATGGCAAACATTGTCCTCCTCTATGCAATTTGAGAAAGCATTTTCCTAAAAGTGATCCTTTTCCCTATCTCCACCACCCATTCCTCTCCCTGCCTACACCATTGCTTTTGTCCTGTCACCACTGCTTCTTGTTGCTTTCCTCTTCTCTTCCATCTTTTTTTTAACTTTTCTCTCCTCCTGCTGCCACTACTCAGAGCACAGTTACACTAGGAAAAGAAACACTGTCTGAATTGGTTTTAGCATGAATTTTCAAAAGATGATTACACAATGCAGGTGAAGCATGGATTATTTTGATGAGGAAGTGTTTTATTTTGGTCAGAAGCAAGGGATTTTATCCTTCCACCATTTATTTTAACTTGTGCATGCTGAACTGACAGAATATTAACTGTATTGTGGTACCTCTTAAGATGGAAGAAATAAAACTCATAGGAAGAAAAAAATTCCAGAAATAGGTAGGTATGCTTCGCATGATGAAAAATTCCCTATGGGATGCTTTGCAAGACAAAAAAAATCCACATGTACCCGGGGGGGGGGGGGAGAGACAGTTATTTTTGTCTTTATTCTAGCCCAGTGATGGCGAACCTTTTAGAGACCGAGTGCCCAAACTGCAATTCAAAACCCACTAATTTTTTTGCAAAGTGCCAATACAGCAATTTAACCTGAATACAGGTGGCTGCGAAGGGGCGATGTCAGGTGCCCACAGAAAGGGCTCCGTGTGCCACCTTTGGCACCTGTGCCATAGGTTCGCCAACACTGTTCTCGCCTCTGAAACATATTAATCCATTCCCAATGCTTTCCTATGGGAAACCCCATTTCGTACACAAGACAAAAGTTTCATAAACGAAGCAACCCATAGCCTCCTGAATGGATCAATCCATTTTTCAATGCATTCTTAAGGGAAACTGCATTTCGTAAGATAAAAATTTCTTAAAACAAATTGCCCCATAGAACAAATTAAATTTGTTTTAATAGGTATCACTGTATATGCATGCCTCTGTTGGTGTTAATTTTAAACCTCATGCTAGTTGCCTCTCACAGCCACATGCCTCTGATGTTGTTGCATCAATATTAACAATTTATGTTAATTTGTTTTCTAAAAAAATGCTACCTGATAATATCACTCTATCAGATAGCAAGATTTTTTTAAAAAATGTTTAAAACAGACCTTTGCCCTGCTCGACATTAGCAGCACTGCTGCTCAGCCTCCCTGTGGGATCTAGGTTGCCACCACGGGCTGGCTCACCAGTAACAACTCATTGTTGGGCAGAAATCTGTCCGCAGTTCACAGGGTGCGCTGTTCAGCAGCGTGTTGCTCCACTAGCTGTTCTGCAGGCTCACCTGCCTGCTTTTTGCAGTAGCCAGCACCAGCTCCTCCTTCCTTTGGTAGCATGCTGATCCGCTATATGGTGGGGTTGCCTGCCCTCTTGACTGCTTTCCTGCAAAATGTTAGCACTATGCCACTTTGAAATACAGTAACTCCCCACCTATTGTGGGGGTTAGGGACCCACCTGACCCACGATACATGAAATTCCGCAATATGCGGAAGCGGGTTGGGTGGGGGTGGGGGGGTGATCAGAGGGGTGGGTGGGGGCGGCAGGGAGCGATGTGATCACTCCAAGCCGACCCTCTGTGCGGCTCCGAGGCCTCCTGGATGGGTCTGGGGGGCGGCGGGGAGTGATTTGATTGCTCCCCGCTGCCCCCCCAACGTGGCTCCAAGGCCTCCTGGATGGGTCTGAGGGGGCGGCAGGGAGTAATTTGATTGCTCCCCACCGCCCCTCTGTGTGGCTCCAAGGACTCCCAGAGGGGGCGGGGGGTGGCGGGGAGAGATGTGATCGCTCCCTGCCGCCTCCCCGCAGGTACTGTGATCCCACGCTATAGTGCGACCGCAGTACCTGAACCACAAAATGGCGGCGGGGGGGGTTACTGTATTAAACCAATAAAAAGGTGGAGATCACCTACCTGCTGGTAATATAGCTAAATCAGTAGCTCAAAATATTGGTTTCTTGGACACAACAGAGCACATTATGGTTGTTAGATACACTTTGACAAATTGGAACAAATTCAGATGAGGCCAAAAAGGACAATCAAGGGGCTGGAAACCTAGTCGTATGAGGAAAGTCTGCAAGAATTGTGCATGTTTAGTCTTGAGAAAAGAAGACCGAGGGAAGATATGAAAGCACTTTTCGAATACAGTAGGACCCCCATATCCACTGATTCATTAACCACTGATTCGGTTATCCACAGCTGGCTGAGGAAAATAAATAAATAAATAATTTAGTGGCCACAAAGCGCTACTGTCACAAACAGCAGCAGTAAAGCAAGCTACTGTCACAAAACAGCAGGGTTTTTTTTGGGGGGGGGTATTGGCATTCTCTCTTATCCATGGTTTTCATTATCCATGGGTAGGCCTGGAACGGATCCCCAGCAAATAGTGGGGTCCTACTGTATTTGAAAGGCTATCATACAGACGAGGGGCAGGATCCGTTCTCCATCAGGACATGCAACAATGGGCTTGAGTTACGAGAACCCAGCTTTTGGCTACATATCAGGAAAAAACTTTACCTCTAAGGCAAGGGATCCAATTACCTCGAGAGGTGGTGAGTGCTGCAACACTGGAGACATTCGAGAGAAATCTGGACAACCAGCTGACAAATATCCCTTGATCTCTGTCCATTCATTGAGGAGGCGGTTGCATTCAATAGCCCAATGGACCCAGATTTATCCTTCTCTGATTCTGTGATCTTCAGGTGTACTGGAATTGCAGTGATTTAAATAAACATGATTCAGATTGTAAATGCAATCTCTGACATGGGAAATACATTTAAAAAACCTGCTGGATTAAAAGTTACCCGGGGAATACACACCGCTATTCAAATACCATGGGACTACCAAGTAACTTTAAATTGATTTCAGTAATGCTGCCACATATTCCAAAGCATTTCAGTAATGAAACTGTCCTCTTAGTCTTGTTCCTAGCATTGCCCTGCTTCCTTTCTAATGTGATGAGCACAGTCTCCATGTGGTAAAGACATAATCATATATGAAACAGAAGAAAGCATGATATGCATGTTACGGGGTGTGGGGCTTTTTTGGTGCACACTGGAAAGAAAGCAATGGCAGCTGGTGCAATTAGAAATGTTCATCAACAGGAGATCAGTGTCAGAATCTCTAGAGTAGGCCCATTGAATTAGTGGGATTTACATAACTAGTGACTCACTGTCCATTTACTGATTAGATAGGCCTACTCTAGGTGGGACACACAAATGGATTTAGGACTAGCTTCTTCCTTCCTTCCTTCCTTCCCATAGAGAAATGAGAGGATGTTGAACTGGTTCTGAGTGCTGTAGCCATTTATACCAAGCCAGAGGATATTGCTGTGACAGAACCCCTGGAGTGAGACCTATGAATATGCTAATGGAAGGCCAATCCCAGAAGGTAGGCAGGGTTGGGTCCTCTAAAAGGAGTGACAGTTAAACTGTAGGGGGAGAAATGTCAAGCCAGAGAGCAAGTAACATCTAGAGCAGTGGTTCTCAACCTGTGGGTCCCCATATGTTCCTGGACCGCAACTCCCAGAAGCCTCCACCACTCGCTGTGCTGGAAGGGATTTCTGGGAGTTGCAGTCCAGGAACATCTGGAGACCCACAGGTTGAGAACCACTGCTCTAGAGAGTAGTTGGCATCAGGGCAAAGTGTTTGTCAGAGAGAGAGGGTCTGGTCAGGGACTTGGTTAAGGGAGTTAGGAACTGCTTATATATAAGTTTTAAGAATAAGTTTAGATACACAATGTGAGAGAAGTCATTTATTTATGTATTTCAGTTACTTCAATAAACTTCAAGTGTATTTTGGAAACGTTAACATTGGTGTCAGTCCCACTTCTTATGAATAGTGGCAGCAACATAAAAGACGAAAGTGTTTTCACAAAGTTTAAGTGCAGACCAGGTTGTCAAAGACACGGACCCGTCACAATTACTATACCTGAAGATTAGCACACATCAATACTGAGACTACACGGGAACCATAAAAAGCCCTGAAACAAGTGAAACAGTCACACACATACATATCAAAGACAGAAACAGGACAAGAATGATGGTTTGGAATGTGCAGTTTTATGCCTCAAGAATAGTCTGGTAGTGCAGTGATGAGGAAAGCACATGAATAATGCTGGGCTGATGAATGTATCTAAAGAAGCATGTGTTCCAAAATTGGAGAAATTGTTCCTTTATCTTTCTCCTAATTAAAATCAACTTCCCCCAAATCTGCTGCTAAATCCTCATACAAAAGTATGGTAACTACCAAATACTGTTGGTGAAAATGTGAGGGGGGGGGGGGGAAACATGAGTACCTGTATGTTTTCCTCACAGTTTGCGAAAGCTTATTTTCTAGAGTGTAATTCCACAAGGTCGACCAGTAAGCATGACCAGTAGCTGTTATGGCTAGGAACCTGAGCGCTGTAGTCTAAAAAGAGTAATTTTTCTTCATGTTGTGTTTTTTTTTTCTTCATAGATGAAAATGTCAGCTTTAGGGCATGGATGATTAAGGATGGAAAAATATGTGGAAAAAAGTTAACCCTCCACTTTATTCTAGTTCTACATCAACAACCTGCAGAGGTTTTCCTCTTATCTTTCTCTGAGGGGAGGGAAGCAATTACATATCTCCCAATAAGTTCTATTTGTTTTTATTCATGTATTAATTACATTTCTATCCTAGCCATCTAGTGCCTAGGCACTCTTCTAGGCATCCAAGAACAATAGAAAACAAGTACCCACCCACCAACAGCAAATGCATCAATACTAAGACCAATGTCTCCTCTAAGTTGCATGGCAGTGCAGTGGCATAATGTTGCATTGGTGCCATGTACCTGCAACTGGCATTGTCTCCCCCACTGAGGTCTGCTGAAAACTCCATGCACATGGGGCGGAGGCCTCTCCCAGTGCTGGGGGGAAATTAGAGGGAACATTGCAAACCTATCATTCTCTCTCAGCCTAATCTACCTTGCAGGGTCAACATTTTCTCCAACACAGGCCCACAACCGGCACCAAATGGATGGCAGCATTGTATGACTGTGCAGCCAAACATCAAAGGGAACACTAAGACCCAACAATTATAACAGCAGCAAGACAGAAACAAAAAGATCCAGAGGCAACAGCAAACCAGAGGCTACCATCATCACATCATTAGAAACAGTTCTTTTTACAGCTGAAAGATGTCTGTTGGTCAAACCAAGTGCTTTCATTCAGATCTGATGTACCAAGTGTAAATCCACTCAGAGCCATTTTGTGATTTAGGGGGGGGAGCGCTACTGGCAGACAATACACATTTCCCTTAATACATAGTGGACGCCTGGATTACCTTAAATGGAGAACAACAGATCAAGGGAGTTCTCTGGAGGAGGCAAATGGAAAATTAATTTCACGGGAAATCTTTAAAGTCCTACCACTTTCACTGCATTAAAATAGCTGGAAATGGGAAATAGCAAGTGAAAAGAGGAGGTGCAAAAGTATGTCCTGCTTTTCCATTTTTCTGTTGGCAAATATCCCACCTAATGTGATTTTTTTCCCCAAGATTAAAAAAGTCATCTGATCCCAGTTACACATATTTGCATGTCACATGTGGCTTGGTCATAAAAGTACTGATGCTCCTAATATCTAGACATGTTCAGGTAGAGCTTTGAGAGATGAAGGTGCGCTAGGCAGAAAGGGCAGGCAGGCCAGCTGGGAAAAGCACATTTTTCCTGAAAATAAAGTGTTACAACCCTGTAGGAAAGCAGCACCCCTTTGTTCTCCAAGCCATTTACGATGCCTGCGACTTTGATGTTCTTTCATAGCTAACAGTTTGAGAATATAAAGGGAAACCATTTTCTGGACTTCTGCTGTTTGTTGAATAAATATGGCCTGCCTGATAAATGTTATTAGTTAGAAACATATGGAGAGGGAGGATTTCAAAGACCAGAATGGCTCTTTAGATGCCTGAATGGTGTTACCTTTCAGTCGAAGTGATGTGCTTTAGTACCTTTTTTTGTAAAAAAAAAATTGCCCAGAGATACAGTTGCTAAGAATATAAATACAGATGTTCTTCTACATGGGATTTTCCCAGGGAAGTCTGGTGGTCCTCTTTATATATATGCCACAGATTATGTGCCACACAATACCAGATTTTAATGTGTGTGCAGTACTTGTGCACATTGTGTGTGTGTGTGTGTGTGTGTGTCCATCTGCACGGGTGCTTAGGTGCATGCATGTATGGGAGATATTTGGAAGTAAGTGTTCAGCCTTTGGAAGTAAGTGTTCAGTGCCCATTTGTTTCTAAGAGATTTAAAGTGGGACAAAGAGAATGTGGACCATGTTGTCTGATCCTTAGCTAGCTAGAGCTTGGAAAAAGATATGGTTTTGCATTCCAACTCTTGACTTTCAGCCAGCAAGGGCCTTTTGTAATGTGAAGATAAATTATATTATATCAGTCTCATTAAGATCATCAGCCCTTTCAACTGATTGCATTAAGAGGGAGGGAAAACAGGAGTGCATGAGCTGTTCCTGCTCACAGCCTCTACATAACTCACCACCTAGTTTGGCACAATTCCTAGCACTCCTGTTCAGCACAGCTCTTGGTTTGGGATGGTGTGGTGGCTCAGCGGGCTACAGTGTTGAAACAGCTGCAAGGTCGGCAGCTTGGCAGTTCAAATCCCGGGTGCCACGCAGCAGAGTGAGCTCCCACTGCTAACCCCAGCTCCTGTCAACCTAGCAGTTCAAAGCCATGCACAATGATACCTTGTATAAAGGAATTAATTCATTCCAAATGAAATTTTGTTAAGCAATTTCTCCTTTGTACAAATTTCCCACAGGAACACATTGAAAATGGATAAATCCCTAATCACGACCGTTTTTCTGTTGTAAGTGATTTCCCCCTATCTCCAGAATTTTTTTTCCTTTAAGCGGATTTTCAGTTAAACAAACCACTTGTTATATGAGGGTCCAATGTAAATGCAAGTAGATAAATACGTACTGCCATAAAGAGCCAAAAAGTAAAAAGTGTTCTGTGCAGCCATGCCAGCCACATGGCCACGGACTTACATAACACTGGCTCTTTGGCTTGAAAATGGAGATGAGCACCACCCCTAGAGTTGGACATGACTAGCATGGGGGGAACTTTTACCTTTTATCTTACTTTGAAGTTTTGCAAAGAATACCGAAGGCAGCATCACACTTGGTATAAATATGTTCTAAGAAGCTGAATATCAACCCTGCCTTCCTCTGACACTCCTCAAAATACTCTGCAAAATACTTTTTTATGAGGGGCTGGGAGACCCACCTCCTTTTCCCATTGGGACAGAGAAAATGCAGAGACAGAGTTGAGTGGAGGCATCTTCTGCTAGTCCTCCGTGTCACATCCCACCCCACCTCATTCAAGGTCTTTGAATCTTTCTATATCATTGTGGGCCAAGGACTCTGAAGGACAGGGAATGTCATCTCCTGAAATCCTTTCCACTTTGTTTAGTGTTGCCCAATGGAAATGCTCTTATACTGCCTTAGATAAGATTGGCTGTGTTAGATGACCATGGGTCTGTCTTGCTCTGCGCGGTCTACTGACTAAGATGGCTCTCCTGGTTTTCAGGGAGAGATCCTCCTCATCTAGAGACTGAAGGCATTGGACAGAGGATTTTCTGCAGGGCTTTAATCACTGGGCTGTGACCTGTTCTTAAGACTTGATCGATATGTAGAGATTAGGCCAACGTAGGAATACCGCATCCATCCCAACCTCATTGCTACCATGCACCCATTATCTTCATTTGTGAGGCCATATAAGGCTACTGGCAGCATCTCCTTGAGATCTCAGGAGAGCTAGCTAAGATCTTTTAACGGTTGGGTGGGTGGGTTTGATGATAATCTGACACGCTTTAGGTATTACCTTGCAAAACCATGGACTTTCCTCAACGTGTGGTCTTTGGGTGGGATGATAGGCAGATCAAGAAAAAGAATGAAGGGTGAAATACTGTGACACTGGAGAGGAAAATGAAATTACTCTGGCATTTCAGGCAGAGGTTTAGCATTCCATTAATCATCAACATGATGTTGTTGCATCTGGTGTGTTGCTGGAGAAAAAACAAGGGAATCAGCAAACACTGCGTATTTCAAAAGGACAGATTGTAGGCACACAGCAGTGATGGTTCCATATTATGTGCTCTGTTACAATGACCTGCACTTCCTCTGTCATCAGTAGGTATTTGAAGCAGAAGAGAGCTACATTGAAAGACAGAGGTGATGAGGAGCAGCTGGATGAACCTCTAGGTTCTTGTGCTAGTATTGGAGGTGGGTGGAACAGGGGGGAAAGGCCTGCATGACTTAAGAAACCATGGCTGTCTAGGCAGCAATACATTTAGAGCTCAGCTGTGCTTCTAAGTGGAAAAAAAGTGAAAAGAGTCACTTTGTGGCACAAAAGGCCACAGTTATCATCAGGCAGAGAACCGGCAAATAATGGTACTGCTGTACTCAGCATCAAATAGGGGCTGTCAGAAAAAAAGACAGTATCTGGGTACTGCAGTTCATGAAGTACATGTAATTTTTTTAAATGATGCAAGGTAGAAGGGTATTGCAGGAACTAGAAATCCCATTAGATACTAAATAGCAAAGAAGAACAATTGTGTCCAGAAGTCACTAAAAATGGAAGGGACAAATAATGACTTTTGACAAAATACGAGATGGCTGAAACCCCCTTTCATGTGGTCATTATGTCTTCAATATACACTCCTAGGATGGGAGGGTGTCCAGACTGGCTATAGGAACTATGCCCTACCCAACTTACTACAATAGTTCCTTCATACACAGATTCTACATGCACAACTGAAGCTGCAAAAAATATATGTGTTGAGCCCATTTAAAGTGCTGTTCAGAACTAACCTAATACTGTATTCTAGAGGTGCAGGACCAGTTCAGAAGGCAAGAGATTTATTTTTATTATTTATTATTATATTCATATCCCGCTTATCTTCTGTAAAGAACTCTAAGCAGCTAACAACAGGCGATCAAGCGCCAACAACCAATAATATACCAAACAAATATGACAATGACAATATAAAAAAACATCCCCCAGGTAGAACATCCTATCTGTGCAAAGCTAGGTTTGTCTTTGTCCTGGTTTCCTGTGAACGTTTTGGCATGCAGATATCTGCTAGGATCACAATATACAATATTTGTGTATAAGCATGAGACACAGGTCAAAAATACATTTCTATGGCACGTAAGCTATCAGGGCAGTGGTTCTCAACCTGTGGGTCCCCAGATGTCCCTGGAGTGCATCTCTCAGAAATCCTGTGATGAAGACTTCTGGGAGTTGTAGTCCAGGAACATCTGGGGACCCACAGGTTGAGAACCACTGTATTAGGGGAAAATCTTGTACAACAGTAAGCTGCCACCAGTAGGATAACTCTCTAACTCTCAAGGAACACCTGGAAATGTATCTGAAATATGAGTCACAGCAACTGGACTTTTTTGTCTTGTGAGATTGAAACATTTTGCTGGTCACCCAAATCAGCTTTGTCAGTTCACCTTGGTTTCACATCTCCCTGGTCTGAATAGGCTCATTAGGTAGACAGTGACATGAACAGGCTATTTGGATGGACAATGGCCTGGGGTGGGTGAAAGTTGCACCTATGCAACCGTTCCCAGCACCTATTAAGTATGGGTCATTAGCCATGTCCTTCCTGGTGGAGGTGTGAAGTGCTTCTGATTTGTCTGGGGACTGATGAAAGGGCAGCATGTTAATCTCGCCTGAATGAGAATCTTCACAGACATCTGGAAATGTACCATCCTAGCATCCTTCCAGGGTTGAAATTGGGAGTGGATAGTCTGCTATACTTTTCTATATACGTAGTTAGGTTCAAATCAGGGGACAGATTTCTGGATTGTAAGTATCAGATTCTTTGTACGGTTAGGGGCTTCTTGGATTTTAACTCAGAACAGTAACTCTTCTGAGGTCTGCTCTAAATCCACACCTGTGAATCAGTGAACCCTATTATTCTGATTGTCAGTATTACTTGACTAAGATGCTTGCTTTTTTTAAAAAAATAAAACTTTCCTTTTTCTATGTTGGGGGGCGGGCGAGGCAGGTGTTTCCAAAAGCTACAATGCTTTTTCATTGTTCTGATTCAACCAAAAGCAGCTGAGTACTTAGAAACATACTTTTTGTACAAGGAAATCTTAATTTGTGTGCTCTGCCTATGGGTATGCTTTTCATGAATTCTCAATTATGTCATTTTCTCTAAGTGCCAGGAAAAAGGAAATGAGGAAATGCTCCTCTTTTACCAAATGAATGTGGGAGGTTTTTTTGGGTGAGGGGTGGGGTGGGGTTACCCTTCACATTTAAGGATACTGTAATTCAGTCTTACTCTAGTTCCAAGAGATAAAACACTCCGAGAAGAAAAGAAAATGTGAAAGAAAGAAAGAAAAGAAAGAAAGTCTAGGTCCCATTTTAATCCTGCCTTTCAAACTGCCTCAGCTTTGTAATTTTTTGCACAAGTAGCAATCACAGCCATGGGTTTGATTAAATGATTACTCACTGCCCGGCTCTTGAATGAAATGACAGTTAAGATTCACAAAGACACAGCACTCCTGGTAACTACCTTGAATGTGAAGATGTTTCAAAATAGCATTAAGCACTCTTACTAGGACTTTGCTATGGCACCAAGCATTATTCGCGCTTGCTTTCTCTCAAGTGAGCCTGATTCCCCCCCCCCCCAACTCCTTCTCCCTTTCAGGAGCTTTGATTGAATGGAGAAGAAAAAGCCTGATGAAGGTCAGACCTCTCAAGGGTGCTTGTATGTTTGTAAACCGGGCCATGTGTCAGCAAGTGCTACCTCCAGAAAGATCTTGAAGACGCAAAAGGTTTGCCTGCCTTTCTCGGTGGCAATTGAAAAACACTTGCCATTCTGTTTGACAGCTCATCAGGACTTGATGAATCGTATGGAAACTTTATGGTAGATAAGAGGCTAACATCCGAGGGTATGAAAGGGGGTCCTGTAATATCGAGACATCTGCACTGAGATTGTTTCCAGTGGATTTCCCCACCTCCCTTTGTTCTTATGCACTGCAGATTTACTGTGCCTACAATGATGTTGTAAAGCACATAGAAAGAATACTTGTACTTCTGGAATTTCTCTCTCTCTCTCTCTCTCTCTCTCTCTCTCTCTCTCTCTCTCTCTCTCTCTCTCTCTCTCTCTCTCTCTCTCTGTCATTCTGTAGTATTTTTATCAGTTGGAGATGGAATGCAATTATGGTCTATGGCGCTTCAAGTGATTACTAGATACACATGGTACAGCCCATTCTGGAGGGGGGGGGGGAGATGCAGGATATCCCTATTAAACACAAAGGGGAGCTGTTTTGAAGATTATGCCATTCTGAGAGTGCAGTTATTTATTTATTTATTTATTTATTTATTTATTTATTTATATACCGCCCCATCTTCCGAGATGGAACTCGGGGCAGTGTACAATAAAAATAAAGAAACAGCAGCAATCAGAAACATCAATAAAAAATCAGAAACATAAAAAAAAATAGGAGGGTACAATACCCTCAGCAGAGAATGGCATGAGCGGCCACAAGGAGAGGAAGAAAAAAAAAGGAAAATTAAGCAAAAAGGTCGCCATATGCCTCCCTGAACAGATGGGTTTTCAGGGCTTTTTAAAAGGCAGGCAGGGTACTGCAAGGCGCTGCTCACTAGGTAGTTCGTTCCACAGTGTAGGGCCCACCACAGAGGAAGCGTGGTTACGCGTGAGCGACTTCCGCGCCTCCCTTGGTGTGGCCACCCTAAGTGGCCTGCGCCATTCTCGTAGGTCTGGCCCCAGTCGACCTCTGAGAGATACACTCCGACTGGTACTCTGGTCCCAAGCTGTGGAGGGCTTTGAAAGTCAAAACCAGGACCTTGAACCTTATCCGGTGGGCAATGGGAAGCCAATGCAGGCGAGCCAGGACCGGGGTGATGTGCTCGAATCTACGGGCACCCACCACCAGCCTGGCCGCTGCATTCTGCACCTGTTGGAGCCTCCGGACAAGGGTCAAGGGCAACCCCACATAGAGGGCATTGCAATAGTCAATCCTCGAGATCATGAGGGTCTGCACCATCGTTCTCAGGGAGGACTCATCAAGGTACTGTCGGATCTGGGCGATCCTGCGGAGATGGATAAAAGCGGCCCTGGAGACTGCCATCACCTGGGCTTCCAGGGAGAGGGCTGCATCCAAGACCACGCCCAGATTCCTGGCCCTGTCTGTAGGCTGGAGGGAAACACCCCCCAGTCTAGGGAGGGGGCCTTATCAAAATACCTCAGAAGAGCTGCAGCACTATCGAAATTGACTTCAAGCCACAAGGCAGTCATGTCACATTTGAACTACAGTGTGTTGCATTGAAGTAACTTTTGTTCCTTTGCATTTTAAAGTGCTGTACTGATGTCGGAGACTATGCTTGAAATTTAAATTTTCTTTATTTAATCTGCAGATTGCAATGTATGCATAATGAGCTAGGAGGTTTGTGTCATGCCCAATGAACCGTTATTTTGAGCTGCTATTTTTTATTATGTAACCCACCTATGTAGTGATTTAAATTTTGTGAGTTTGTTTCTGAGTTACATAGTGCTATATTGGCAGACTGGAAAAGAAAACCACATTTGGAATGCTGCCCACAACAGTCCAATATAATAGAATTGTGATTGGTATTAGAGATGTCATGAACTGCTGGTTTGGCGGTTGATGTTGGTTTCTTTGTAAGCTGAACAGGTGTCCACTGCTTCAAAGCCCCACCACCTCCAGCAGGTGCTCAGTTGAAGGCAGGGCTTTCAAACACTGGCATCCCTGCCTCACTTTGTCTGGGTGCTGCCTCTGAGATCATCCAGAACTCAGAGGCTGGGAGGTCTCAGCAGTGCTGTTGAGATGAAGGCTGCCAGCTTTGGAAGGGAAAGAGCTAGATTGAGAGGAGTGTTGTATGCCAGCATGATCCCACAATCATCCCTAGTCCCAATCAATACTTAGAGGGCCTCTAGACCTGGGAGAAAGAAAGAAAGAAAGTAAAACTGGTTTTAAAAAACCCAGCTGCTCATAAATTGAGTAGAATTCTTTAGACTTCCCAGGTTAAGTGCTAATAGCAGATGGCAAAATTCATGCTGACACCAAATCCAGTCCATGCTGACACCAAATCCTGTCATGAGATAGGGAGCCTGAGGTGGCCAGCCTGAGCCAAAACACCCCCAGGTTCCACTCCACAGTGACATTTCCTATTGAAAAGTTTACAATGAATGGATAGCCAATGCATTTGTAGTGATTAACAGAAGAGACAGCATACAAAACCATGGTGGCTCCCCAGCAGTGGTTCGTTGGATAGAGGCAGCTCTATCAAATTGGACTACTCACTGGCTGACAATGCTAGTGGCTGGACCAACAGCAGGCAGATGACAGATCAGGCCACAACCCCTGACCATAGGTATCAGGAAGGTAGAATCATAGTGGTACCTCGGCAATGGCTCATCAAGGGCAAGAGAGCCTCCATGATGGCTTGTTGAGAAGAAAAGAGCAGCAAGTGTATCAGGGCAGCGGTGGTGGAAAACAACCTGAACCTCTGTGATTTCCCCAGGATTTCACCCATTATGAGGTTCCTGTGCCCCTCCAGTCCCCCAGCCATTTGCTCTGGTGGATCAGTCAACTTCAATTGGAGAGACAGTTCACAGGTGATGGGAGACATGGACAAAGTCCAGGCCTAACTGGGAGCTACAAGGAGCCATCCAGCTCAGCCCGGGTTTCCGACATCTCCCATTTCAAGCTCAGTCTTAATCAAATTAGTAGATTGTTCTCACCACCTTGAACCAAAGGTGTCAGATATATTGACCCAGCCACAGAGCCGCAGAGAATCAAGGAGCTACGCCCTATAAGAATCCAAAGAGTGTATGTAAGCCCAAAATGGGAAGGCATGTCCACAATGTATGTGCGGCTAAGCAGTCATCACCAGGGGAAGAGAACCAAATTCCATGAGAATGAGTGTAATAAATTCATAATGAGGAATGAAATAAAGATGAGAAAAATAAATAAGAACAAAAAATAAACAAAAAAATTAGAAGGTTAACAGAAAATAAACAGTGTGGACACAGAGTGGACACAGAGTATTACCACCTGCCATCTTGGGGTGGGGGGAAGGAAAAAAAATAGCAAGATCAGGCAAAAAATGTTGGAGTTTGTTATAACCTTCCATGCTGCCCACTAACTTGTTTGAATCGTCAGGACTCTCAATCTTCCAGTGTTTACCAATAGTTCTCTCCGGCACTAAATTCACGGCCATCTCCCCCCCCCCAAACTCTTTGCTGAGAGTTCTTTTTTTATCACAGAGTTTGTTAATGTCCATCGATTGGTGGTTGATGAAAAAAAAGCCTATAAATGTCTGTGTCAGCAGAGTTGTTAAAATCAGTCATGTTGGTATTAGTTTATTGTGGATATATTCACATTTGTAAGAAAAATTGAGCGTTTCTATTCTTTAGACTTTTAATGGAATGATTTGGAGGATCCCTGTACCAAATATATGGTCCCTATGAAGCTACCCATCAAAGTAACAGGAGGCAGAGAAGCAAGCCACCACCAAAAACCTCTCATTGAGGAGTGCAGGAGAGGAAAGAGTTATGGAGATGAGAGAAAGAAGGAGTAAATGTCCACCTCTCTGAACCGGAAGGAATAGAATGGACAGTGGTGGTGTTCTCCCCAAAGGGGGTCCTTTGAGGAAGGGGATGTCCCAAGCCAAGGCACCAGATCTAGATAAGGTAATTGAAGGGAAGTGGACACATCACCCATGTTGTAGAAATTTATGTACAGCACTCTGCAAATCCAATGACTGGGTGAGATTTAGCATGAGTCCATGGTGTCAGAGAGTGGACTTCAAATGTCAAAATGCACAATTGGTTATGTTATTACAAGTTAAAGGATCCATCCCTTGGAACCTGTAGTGTCCACCCTTTTACTGTTTATCTGACTGTACAAGAAGTGAGATAAAGGGTTACATAAACAGTACAGTGACTGTCACATAAACAGTAAAAGGGTGAATGCTACAGACTCAACAAAGTTTTCATGGAGAAACCCAAGGTGTTGTTTAGTAAAGGTTCTTTGCATTTACATATGGGCTCTTCATTTCTAAAGAGGAAAGCTGATGAATCACTCTTACCTAAACTAGAATCTACTCCCAAGAGTCTGAATTTGACAAAAAAAATAGCATTATTAATTAAAAGTATTATTCCCCATATTGTTCCAGTCAGTTGGAATACACAGATATTATATCTCTGTGGAGTGTGTGCATCTTCAATAGGACATGGTTCCCCCCCCCTTGCCGGTCCGGTCCCGCCATCTGCTGTTGTTGTTGCTTATATTTGCTTTTATTAGTTAGTTACTATTTACTTTTCTGTTTTGTATTTTGCTGTGTTGTATAGTTGTTGTAAACCGCCCGGAGTTCCCTTAGGAAGACGGGCAGTATATAAGCTGTATAAATAAATAAATAAATGTCTCAGAGTCATTGGGACTACAGTAACCCCCCGCCGATCGCGGGGGATAGGGACCCACCCCACCCACGTTGCACAAAAATCCGCGATATGCAGAAGCGGGTGGGGGTGGGGGTGGGGGTGGGATCTTACCTCCTGCTGCCGCTGCCCACCCGTGCAGCCCCGAGGCCTCGCAGAAGGGGCAGGGCCCGCTGAGAGTGATTGGATCACTCCCCGCCACCCCCTGCCCGGCTCGGAGGCCTCGCAGAAGGGGCAGGGGGGCTGCGGAGAGCTATCGGATCGCTCCCGGTGTCCCCCGCCCAGCTCGGAGGCCTCCCAGAAAGGGCGGGGGCACAGAGAGCGATCAGATCACTCCCAGTGCCCCCCCCCCGCCTGGCTCAGAGGCCTCCCAGAAGGGGCGTGGGGGCCACGGAGAGCGATCGGATCGCTCCCGGCACCCCCCGCCCAGCTCGGAGGCCTCCCCCGAGGCTTCTCTGGGGTGTGTGGGAGGGCCGCGTGGAGCAACCCCCCCCCGCTGCCCCTCCCCCACTTTTCCGGTCCTGCGGTCCTGCGATGTAGTGGGACCGCAATGCTGGAACCACAAAATGGCAGGGGGTCACTGTATAAGAGCTAGTTGAGAGAAGGGCGGACTCCCTGGGAAGAGCAGCCATTTTACTTTGTGAATCCTTGCTCTTCTGCCACACCGTTGAGAAAAGTCAAACCACAACATTTCAAAACTCTGCAACAAAAACGAAACATTTTTGTACTAATCAGTAGTCTCTGGCTAAAACTTTATACAGTTGGACTGTTGGGGCTTCACCCAGCTCTCACCTGAAAGCCTTTAGTCAGTGGAAGAAAGGATTCAGGTGCAAGTTTGTGCATGCGGGTCCCCCTGGAAGAACAGTATTTGTGCCCAAGGTGTCCTGTTAGCTAAGCTTTCTCCCACAGTGACTCACTTCAACCGTTGTGGGTTTTTTTAAGTGCCTTTCCAACTGTATGCAATTATTTAATAGTGCACTTTTTCTCATTGGTTGAAATACACACGTATTTTAGTGTTATCTACCTACTTTGCATAAAACTTGAAAAAGGACAAGAATCTGACACTTGCAGTTTCCTCTCAGTGACAAGATGTCAAGCCCCGCACACAGAGCACACACACAAACAGGGTTCAGTTCTTTGCCAAGATCTATAGTGGAAATACAAGCAAGTTCAAGTCCTTTGCTAACAATCAAGTGCCAGATAAATAACAGAATCCATCTCCCAGCAATTACCAGTACAAATCAAAACCAGAATATCTCACGGAAAGCAGATGCCAAACCCAAGGGAACAGATCAAGCCGTTGTCCAGGAAACCAGTCCGAAGTCAGGAAACAGAGCCAAGGTCAGAAACAGACAGGAACGTGGTTGCAAGTTCAAATAACGCGTTGCTCCCACAGAGAGCTCAAGGTGAGCTTGCCAGCTTTATCCCAAAACAGGGAACACACCCTTACTTCTGGAAAGGCTTCTGCTAGTACTCAGGGCTTGCCGACCTGATTCTCCGCCTAGCATCAAAGACTCTTTCCCTAGCTCTTCTGGTAGCACGTTGCAGAATCGTGTTCATGGCCCTTCTAGGAGGTGAAGATATGTTTTCAGTTGAGTCATCAGACCCAGCTGCTTGCTGATTTGAGCTGCAAGGCTCCTCCAGCAGCTCTTCACCGTTTAACCCCTCAGAGTCAGGTTCTGCGGCAGGCAGGGTCCTGGCACAAGAAGTGAAAAATATCCGAATGTATGTTTTTGCTAATGATCTCTTAGTCCATGAATTGGAAAAAATGAATTTAAAGTGGATTTGTCTGTTTTGCAACCCTAAAGCTAAGGAACCAATAGGAAGTGACTGTTCAGTGACTCATAAGTCATTTTTGCTGAAATGCTAATAAAAATGACTTTGGATTGGCAGCCATGAAAGGCAACTCATTGTTCCAGAGGTATTTGTTTTATTATTCCTTTCTGTGAGCATGCTAAATGCCCTAAGAGAAGTATGCACATTTTGTGCATGAATGGTGCGTTCACAGAAATGGTGAAGCTCTCCACGCAACAAAAGTTGTAAGAGCCCAGTTGGACTTTAGCACTCATGCCCCAATTGGATGGAACTCTGGGATTTGTAATTTGGTGAAGGACTAAGCATTCTTTACTACACAGTTGCAACACTGTAATTCATGTGTGTGTGTGTGTGTGTGTGTGTGTGTCTGTCTGTCTGTCTGTCTGTCTGTCTCTCTGTCTCTCTGTCTGTCTGAGTTCCATTGGAACAATGATCTGCCATATTGGTGTCTCCTGATATCTTGAACCATGTCTCAGAACCTCTGACAATTGGCCTTCATCTCTGCCTTTAATTGATTGATTGATTGATTGATTGATTGATTGATTGATTGATTGATTGATTTGTATACTGCACCATCTGGCACCTGTGCCACTCTGGGCAGTTTACAAAGTTTTGACATAAATAATAACATATACAATATCAAGCATAAAACAAACCTAATAAACCATGGTTAAATCAAAAATTACAAAATAATAATAAAAATCAAAGATCAGCTAACAGATAAAACAGAGGCGGATTAAGATTTCCTTTTGGAGGGGATAAGCATCTGAAAGGGGAAAGGCTGAGAATGACTTCACTAGAGCAATCAAGCATAGAATCTGGAGTTCCCCCTGTAAATCCCAGGTTTCCACAGGATGCAGCTATGGGAGGTTAAAGTGACATCAAACTGCGATAATTATGCAGGGTAGATAATAATAACGGAAATGTAATGATGAATTACAAGACAGATGCCATGGTCCAGAGAGAACAGAAAACCAAGGAAAATGCTATTTTTATTTGTATCGACAATGCCAAAGTTACATTAAACCTCTACATCAGAAGTTCCTAACTTTGGGTAGCCCAGGTGTTCTTGGACTGCAACTTCCAGAAACCCCAGCCAGCAGAACTTTGGTGAAGGCTTCTGGGAAATGGAGTCCAAGAACACCTGGGTTGCCCAAGGTTGCAAAGCTCTGCTCTACATTCTGACCGCTGACATGCTATATATGATAGCTGCTGGTTCACGTGTTTCTAATAAAACCTTTTAATCATCTGCTTGGAGGACGGTTTAACATGTGGCCTGTAGTCTGAATCTGATTATAACCACCATTATGGGTAGCAGTTACCCTCTACTGTTCTGAGAGCCTCCTTATTATATGACATTATGATTATTTGATTTAAAAAATAAAACGAGGCACACCACACTTGTGGGAAGAGAGGTGAAGCCAAGAGATGCTTTACTTTCTAAACATTAGATGTGACCGAAGACTGGAAATCTTTGCAAAAGGCACAGGGCTTTTTGACTCAGTCTCTCTATCCCACATGAACCGCTGCTAAGTCATAAGACTGGCATGTGTTGTTTATAATGCATGTTTTAAAGAGATCGTCCAGAACCACAAACCCAATATCTTGGCTCCTGGATGACCAACAATTAGGGCGAGGAAATAGCCTGGGTAATTCGGGGTGGGGTGGGGGTACTGTCACGCCAAAAATATCCCTAGTTAACTTGCCAGGTTGGGTGTGCTTGGCGTGCAGCATCCTGTATCATTTCACTATGCTAGCCGCAGGAGCAAAAGTAATCGTGTTCAAGGACTTTGGCATCTCTGCAGAGATTGGTGGTTCATGATGGAAATTAGGGATGCTGTTCACAGTGGTTTTGTGGGCTATGACTGAAACGATGCACAAGCCTGTCAACACATCATTTTCTCCAAACCCTAGTCCACTAATTTGGCAGAACAAACTTGATGGCAGATAACAAAATAAATATGTATAAAATCTACATTGTCTGAGAGAGGGAAAGCTCCAGCAGTATGGTTCAGGCAAAAATGGCCAGCTTTGATACACTGTACTTTATAGCCTGCCATTCTGAAAGTGGGGGTGTGGTGGACAGTTGAAGAGTTTTCTGCAATATAAACCAACATCCTCAATGATGCCCAGTCTTTATATCAGGGATTGGGCAAACCAGCACATAGACGGTGTGTTTTCAGGGCAAACATCATCCCACAGCCCCACACCCTTTTTATGCATAGTTGCTATAAAAATAAAAACATAAAATCCTTGTTTCCATTCACAAGGGCCTTCAATAATCTTTCCTTCTTTCTTGTTTCTTTCTTGTTTTATTTTGCATATGGAACTGAAGGGGGACTCACCTGTCCAATTAAAAAATACACCATAGGTTCCTGTCTTGGCAGATCCTACTTACATTGTCTTGAGTTCGCTGTTCACAGCTGAGCAGTGGTTTGTTGCAAAGAATAACTCATGCTTTTAAAGGGATTGTTGTGCTCTGTTGTTTTACTATTGATTTTATTTAGTATTTTAACATAATACTTGTTTAATTTACTTTTAATATTGCGTACCCTTGCTGTTTTTAGTTTAAAAGTACTGTTTTTATGGGTGTAAGCCACCTTGGGGCCTTTTAAGGGGAAAGGTGAGATTGAAAATATTTTAAATGAATGGATGGATGAATGAATGAATGAATGAATGAATGAATGAATGAATGAATAAATAAATAAATAAATAAATAAATAAATTGTACTTGACTTGCTTCAAAATGACTTGATAAGTTTACTGCTGGGCATGATCCTTGCTGTATTTTAGAAAGGGGATGAAATCCTGTACCTGGTTAGTTTCAGATAGCTACCTACAGTAAGACTATACCATACCCAGGGATGTAACAAACATTTGCAACATTCTCATTCTTGGCTATTTTGGGAGGTCTCGCCATACCAAGACCTCCCACCAAGAATTCCACCCCTCCCCGGTGTCCAGAAAATTCCCCAACTTCCTTTCCCCCCTCTATGCTTTTCTTCATTTTTTCTTTTTGCCTGTCCTTTCATGCAGGAAATTGAGATTATCTGCACAACCTCATGCCTTTTCTACTGAATCCTAATCAGGAAAGATGCCATACACTGCAGGAATTATAGCAATCTACACATTGGTTTCATATCCAGAAGTAAATTAGCAGCAAGCTTTACCCTTCCACCCCACCAGAAACAGTTTATCTTTGAAACTGAGAAGTTGTGAGATTTATGTCCCTGGTTATAGCTGTTTGAGGTCACTCACCATGATGGCTGTAATATTTGTAATCCATTGATCTTTCTTTTAGGCTGGTGAATTCATCAGAATTCTCTGCTGTAGGTTAGTGGGATGTGTTATAGATCAGTGGTGGTGAACCTTCGGCACTCCAGATGTTGTAGACCACAACACCAATAATAATAATAATAATAATAATAATAATAATAATAATAATAATAATAATAATAATAATAATAATAATAATAATAATAAAACTTTATTTTTATGCCACCTTTCTCCCCAAAGGGACCCAAGGTGGCTTACAACAAATTCAAAAAAGTACAATAAAAGCAATACAGTATAAAAACAACACAATACCTATAAAATACTATAAAAATACTGTACAATATAATACAATAAGAAACAAGATTAAAAACAATAGCTGCAGCAGAGTATTAAAAAGCTCCCCAGCCAATAAGACTAAAAAAGTAAGATGTTATAAAAATTTGTAAAGGCTGGAGGCTCAGAAGGCTTGCCTAAATAAGCCTTAAGGCCTCGCTTGAATATTTCAAGGGAGGTGTCAGTTCTTAACTCAAAGGGTAGGGAATTCCATAGTATTGGTGCCACTACTGAGAAGGCCCTATTTCTTGCCCCCGCCCCTCACACTTCCTTGGGTGGTGGTACTCGTAGAAGGGCCTTCTCCGATGACCGAAGGGGGCGGACCGGATTATATGGAAGTAGGCGGTCTCTTAGATAACCTGGTCCTGAGCTGTATAAGGCTTTAAAGGTCATAACCAGCACCTTGAATTGGGCCCGGAAATGAATGGGCAGCCAATGTAGTCCTTGGAGAAGCGGCCCAACAGAGTCGTACCGCCAAGCTCCAGTAACCACCCGGGCTGCCGCATTCTGTACCAGTTGTAGTTTCCGAACTGTCTTCAAGGGCAGCCCCACATAGAGCGCGTTGCAATAATCTAATCTTGATGTCACCATGACATGGATCACCGTGGCCAGGTCTGCATGATCCAAGTATGGCCGCAGCTGGCACACCAGCCAAAGCTGGGCAAAGGCCCCCCTGGCCACAGCCGCTACCTGGGAGTCCAGGAGTAGCACTGAATCCAGGAGGACCCCCAAGACTGTATTGCCAATGACAGAGGACTGTGGGAGTTGTGGTCCAAAACATCTGGAGTGCCAAAGGTTTGCGACCACTGTTATAGATCTTGAGGACAGAAAATAAAGTAACACACTGAAGGACAAGTCTCAACATTCCATAGGATGGAACTGGTATCAAACTGGTATCACTACATAGCTTGTATCACTACTATGCTGATTTCTTTTTTTTAAAATAGACAGATCTTTGTGTTCTGTTTTAGCATTGATTTCATTTACTGTTTTAATGCACTTGTTTGATTTTTAAAAAAATATTTATATGGTTTTAGCTTTAGCTTTTAAATATTTTCCTTTGAATTATATAAGCTGCCTGAGTCCTTTTAAGGAGAGAGGCAGGGTAAAATTTTTTAAATGGATATAAAATAAATAAATGGCAACACTTGTAAACATAGTGAATCTTTTCTAAAGTGCTAAAACTGACTGCCTGTGGAACTGACAAACCTCTTGTCAATTTCCCTAATGAATCAACATTTTAAAAACTGATTATTGATTGATATTTTGAGTTTTCCTTCCACACAACAAATGTTCTGTACAATACGGTGTGCCGATAAGGAATGTTACCAGTGCACAGTGTTCCCCTACAGAGAATTAACATCTATGCTAGCAGTAGCCACAGATGGTTTACAGCTTTCAAGATCAAAAGTGCACTTTGAGTTGAGAACAGAAACAAGCAACAACAACAACAACAAAGTCTTACTGAAGGTACATATTTTAGAATAAGAGCTATTGCTAGATTATTAAATTCCTGCACCCCGATACTGGATCACCTGCATTTTTGCAAACTATTTAAAAAAGCTATGTGCAGTGCACATTACCATGTGCTTACATGTACCACACTATCCAGTGTCTACAGAAACCAGCAGTGTATTTGGTTGTATCCAAGGTCAGAGCTACCTATTGCAGGACCATCAAAATGAATGATGTTTATGTTGGAGTTTTCGTCTGCAGCCTCGCCTGCTGTCCCTGGCTTGTGCTGCTATCCCAAAGTGAGAAAATGAATATGTGTGCACCAAACATGTTGGCGTGAGGTACCCCTTGGTGCATGACCTGGCTGAGAAAGCTGTCATTGAGATTATCTCCTGTCACACAATAAGAGATGACAGGAAACTTCCTGACCGAGCCTCTCCCGAAAGACTAGCATTAGATTCTGCCTGGAATTTCTCTGAATACATCAAAGGATTTAGTCACAACTAAACATTTCATAGTTGCTTAAAACGTCTAGAGGCCCTGGCAGAAAAATAGTTAAACAGGCTACCTAGTTACAAGTCTTTATGGCTTGGAGGAAATGAAATCATGCCCCTCTCATAAGACTTAGCAACTAGCAAGCACTGGCTAAAAACCTCTAGTTCTTCTTCTATAGACTCTTTGTTATATATCAAACTGACCAGCCCCAAATCAAATTACAAACCACAAATGGAGGGAATTAACTTTTAATTGTGACGTGCATGGTTTAATGAAAAAGAATCTCCCTGTTCAATCATGTTTTTTTGTTTTGTTTTGTTTCAGAAGCTAATTCAAATAAGAAACATCAGACAGATAACCCTGGGGGGTGTTCTGTTTTGTTTGACTGATTTTAAAGGCTGTCATAGAATCCCACATAACTTTCCCTCTAGACAAGCAGGTTCTTCTTTGTTTCAGTCCAAGAGAGACAAACACTACCTTTTTTTTTTCACTGCAGTATTTTTAGACACTAGATACATCTGGAAATATATTCAGGCAGATAATTAGATTGCATTAGCAATGTGTTCTGTTGTGGCTTCCCTGGTTCCAAAGAAGGCAGCCCTTTATGAGGTACTTGGCCACAACTCTGCCGGATCTGCTGTGTAAATTGGCCCATACCAAGGCATGTGGAAAACATTTTTTGGGCTGAAACCTGAAACCATTCATGTGGCTTTGACATAGGGAAGCTCAGTTTGCCAACATCAATAGAACTTTGTACTACAAACCAAAATGGCCACTCAGACATGTGTACTTTCATGCAATGCAAATGCACTGAGGTCAAATATTTTTGAATCTTGGGAATTTCTCTCCGCCCACCCCCTCCTCCCAGCATTTCATGCCGGAAATGAGACTGAGTACAACAAACACAAATCATTGAGACTGACAGAGCATATTGGGTTCAAAAACCAAGTCTTGACTCTAATTGCTCTCCAAAGGCCCCTGGCTCAAGGTAGCTGTTGATTTAGCTCAGCTGTTTCCAATCAACACTGTAAGGTCTTGCTAAGACAAACTGGTTAGGCTGCATTACATGTGTACCATTGGATCTCTTGGGTATAAGCATAATACAGTTAGCACTTTAAAATGCTGCATTTATCTTGCCTTCATTAAGAGAGGCTTTTAAAAATGAGTAGGAGACCTTTCATTCAGAATGGAGTTGATGGTTCCAGTGGAAAAGAAATGTATACTTTCAAAACAGTCTCATATTGTGTCTATACTCTCTAAGGTTATATGGCCATTTGATATCCCCTTACCCCTTTCCTTCCACAATTCTGAGATTCGCCGTCTAGGGTATGTGTATGATGTGTCATTAAGTTGCATTTGACTTATAGTGACCCTAGTAGGGTTTTCAAAATATGTGAGATATTTGAGGAGTGATTATACCAGTCTCTCTCCCTCCCTCTCTCTCTCTCTCTCTCTCTCTCCCCCCCTCACACACACACACACACACAAAATCCGTTTCCATGATGCAGGTCTCCTGACTAGTAGTCTCTCATTCTACCCAGTATCACCCTGGCAGAAACAGAATTCTCTACCCGAGAGTTCTATGTATCCTTCCAAATTACAGCAGTAGTGCTCCAGTGTAGGATTTTAAGTACTCCAGCAGACTACAAAGCACAGGAGAGAGAACATGGACAGCAGAAGAGGAGAAAATATCATTCCAAAAAGCAGAGTGTGGTGTGGTAAAAACTTGAAGACTATATCTTGCCTTTTCAATGCATATTTCAGGGTCGAAAGTGCTCCTTCCTGGTAGGGTAGACGTTAGATGCTTAAGTTGAAATGGGAGTAGTCCCCATATTGGGGTGGCCAGAAGGTTGTTTGGCTGCATTAATTAGCCTATTCCTGAGCTATATGTCTGTGAAGATTCTCAGTCGTCCAGGTGAGTTTACCTGGAAGTTGAGTCATGGCAACTGTACTTCTTTTCTTGAGAGTTTGAAAACTTTTGCTGGTCACCAAAACAGGTCATCCAAAAAAGCTGTTTGGATGAGCAGCAAAACGTTTCAAACTCTCAAGAGAAGTCATCCAGTTGCCATGATTCAACCTCCAGATATTCCTGAGCTAATAATTTTCTAATAAATCTGAGCCATCTAAAAAAGCAGTGGTTCCCATCCTTGGGTCTCCAGATGTTCTTGAATGGAAAATCCTAGAAGTCTTCATCACTAGTTGTGCTGGACAAGATTTCTGGGAGTTGTGGTCCAAGAACATCTGGCAACCCATGGTTGGGAACCACTGTCTTATAGAAAAAGAATATGTTCAGCCACATCTGGATCATTACATGCCAAATGATAGCTGTTTTAGTAGTAGAGGAATTGCAGTAGTAGTCACTGTTGTCGTTGATGATAATATTGGTGGTGGTAATAATAGTAATAATATTCACAGAACTTACTGTTTCCCATACTTCCCTCTCTCTATGTAGAAATATAAAGGTATTTGTTAAACTATGTCTTGATTGCCTCTCAGTTAATTTGACGTGTTACCCACAGAATGCAGGAATTTGCTGCTTGTAACAGTATCTCTGTATTCTTAAAAAAGGTGTTCAGTTAATGCAGCCATCCACAAGTTGAATAAATCTGCTTATGATTAAGTTCTAATATTGCTCTTACTAGTTATGATATAAAAGCATGACATACCTCCCCGCTCCCATATAATAGCAAGTATTCTACCAATATTTATTTTTGGGAGAGTTGCTACCATAACACTGTGAACAAAAGCCTGATTTGTAGTTTATTAATGTATCAAACGGAACAGTTATGTTTATTTTAAAAACATGCATTTTATTAGACCACCCAAGTGTCTTTCAGTCTATTTATAACTTTAACTTGTGCTGGATTTTCTTGTTCAGAAGTATCAGTGACAGAGAAAATCGGAGTGGAAAGATGGATGAGGTTCTATTTGGACGTACCTGCTCTATGTGTAATCATTGTTATAGTGTCTAATATAGTAGCTGTATTATTCTAGATATTGGGATGGATCTTGATAATAATGAACAAACTTACTAGGAACTAAGTCCATGAGATGTGGCTTTATCTAGACATGCCTTTTCCTTTCTGTTTCTCATTTTTATTCATTTCTTTCCCTTAGGTAGCAAGATCCTGCTGAGGTTATACATGTGGGATAACTGTTCTGGGCACAGAGTAACTGCCGGATTAAGGTATGTGTTAGACATGGGCACGACTAGGCGAAATTGTTGTTTCCGTTTTCGGTTCTCGTTCTCGTTACGTAATGGGTAACGGTAACAAGAATTACTCCGCTCCAACTCGAACTCGAACCGAAAAAGAAAAATTGGGTCTGATTTTTCGTTGTCGTTCATGGCATCGCGGCGATCGCGCGATGCCAAGCAGCACAGAAAAAAAGTAAAAAAAACCCCACCCTGATTCCCGGCCATAAAAGCAGGCGAAAATATCCCTGCCTCAGTGAGGGCACCTACCGAGGGGTGGTTTCTGGGGGGGGGGGTCCCCGGCCTTCCCCCCCTCTCCTGTCCTGGGCTGCTGGTACCAGGCTGGGGGGGGGCATCCTCGTCGTCTCCATTTGCCATGCGGTGGAGGGGATCCAAAATGGCGACTGCAATATTTATTTTTAAATCGTGGTCCAAAAACCCACCAAAGCACCACAGAAACATTTGAAAATTAGGTATTTTAAATGCCTGATTTTTTATAGCAGCAGCAGTGGGTTTTTCTTGCAATAAAACGTCTCCATTGATTTTATTTTATTTTATTTTATTTTTATTTTTATTTTTTTACACCTGCACATGCGCAATGAGGGGCTGGCCATGGGATGGGACGATGCAAATTTTTGGACCCATTCCACCAATCGCATGGCCAGGTTTTGACTGAGACTTCTGGGTGTGCCAGAGAGGGCATTAAAAGCCCACAAACCCTAACCCTAACCCTAACCCTAACCCAACCCTAACCCATACGCCAGTACGCTGTCCTTCTTAGTGGGTCAGAGGCACCCAGAGGTGCAGCCCACTAACCCACCCTAACCTTAACCGTAACCCTAAGCCTAGCCCTTACCCTAACCCCAACCCTAACCCAGATCCGTACGCAAGTACACTTTCCTTCTTAGTGGGTCGAAGGCACCCACAGCCCACTATCCCCTATCCCATTCCCTAACCTGTATGGCAGTACACTACTATGCTTCCCTTCTTACTGAGTCAGAGGCACCCAGAGAGGTGCCTCTGCCACCCCACCCTAACATAATGTAATGTAAATATATGGTATGCGGCGGCTCCGCAAAACGCTTCCCTTCCTTCCCTTCTTAGTGGGTCAGACGTCAGAGAAGCACCCAGAGAGGTACCTCCCAGAGCCCACTTACCCCAACCCCAACCCCAACCCAAACGACAAACGACAAACGACAAACAGAAATGACAAATTTGTGAAAATTTCCTCAACAAACGGAAACGAGCCAAAACGGACCCGTCCCGACAATCGAAAACTCGAAACGTCATTTTTCCTGGTCGTGCCCATCTCTAGTATGTGTGTATTCAAGTAAATCTTAACTACCCTGCAACAATTTCAGAACATACCGTATTTTCAATTTATTTCCCTGTTCTGTTTTCTAAAGTTATAGCTTCTAAATTAAAACTGAATAACACTCCTTTGCATCAGGCAACCCTTTAGGCAACTAGCAGTGGAAAAACCCATCACACTTATAATAAAGCAGTGAATTCCTTTTTGAGAACAGTGGAGACCCATTGAGAGGAATGACACCATGACTAATAAGTCCCACTGGCTTTAAGTCCTTTTAGTTAGGACTACCATATGATTTAGTCTTGTGTTTGTGTGTTTATTTATTTATTTATTTATTTATTTATTTATTTATTTATTTATTTATTTATTTATTCATTTATTCATTCTCATTGAATGGGGGAGAGAATGTGGACAGGAGGCTCTTTCTGGAGGGAGGATGCCATATTAAAATAAAGCTTCAAATAGATTTACTGTAGAATTTACTAGGCAGTCCAAACACACAAATCTGGTGGAAACAATACAGGTGGCTCTCACCTGAAAATAATTCCATGAATATCTTGATCCCTGTCCATGTAGGACCTTAAAGCTTTAAGTCATCCTTGGCCTGGAAATATCTTCTTTTCTTCCTAGTGTTTCCCCTCAGGTGTGGGATCTGCTCATTGGATCCTAAAATGCCTCTTTGCCCAATCAAAGGGGGTGTTATGGAGGGGATGCTTTTTTAAAAAAAACATTGCCTGCTTGGCTCTATCTGCACGCTGTGCGGTGTGCACTGGAGAGCCTTAAGTGGAAAGGAGACCCACAAAGAGGGCATGAGAAGGAGAGACCCTTCTTCCCCTCCCCAGGGCACAAAAACTAACTTTGTCCCTGGGCACGCCAAGCTCTAGCTATGCCACTGCCCTCATGGCCACCAGACGTCGACTTTCAGGTGATAGGCAGTTTTGGCAACAGTGGAAGATGTTGCTTTGATGACATGTCCATATCAGCAAAGGCAGCTTTCTTTCCTTTTCTCGGTAACTGATATTGCACCTAGTTGCTATCGGATAGTATCATTTGTGATGTGGTTGAGTAGTGTGGGCATTCGAAATCAAACCTGATGCCTGAACTTTCTACCTCCAATAAAGGATTCATTTGTGGTAAAACAGAACTTGGTTTATTTAACAATTCTTCATTTGAAACAAACAACTCCAAGTTAAGTTGAACCTTCTCCGTAGACCCTTCTGGCATGAGGAAGTGGTTAGAGGGATTGTTCTTTAACAAGTCCATAAACAAACTATTGTTTCCTGGTTCTAGTCCTGAAACAAACTCAATCCATATCACCTGTTCCCTGTGAGTGTCCAGGTTTCCTTCTGTATCTGCTCCTTCCTCTCCTACGGGTTAGTTCCATGGTCCATGATCTTCCAACTCCTTTCACATCCTTTCTCTTCAAGGTTGACCCAGTGAACCACTGATCTCAATGTCCGTTCACTCGGGGAGTACCCTAATGCCCTCAATTCCTCTGCCTTGCGGGTGAAGGCTTTCCCCTTCTCTAGCTGTAACCTGATTTATTTTCGTTTTCTCCTATATTCCCGAGCCTCTCTCTCACCCCAATATGAACAACCCAGGCAATGGGCTTGTCTCCAGTAGCTTTCTGCTTCCTTCTTGGGCATCATTAGCTTCTCCCAATTGCCAGTGTCTGGGTTCTCCATCCAGACATAATCCCAATCTGGAGGCAGAACCCTATTCTCCTCCCTTTGATACTCTTTCTCTTTGCCTGTTTCCCCCTCATTCTAATCTCCTGTGCTTCCCCCCCTCCAATTTCAGTGCACCATAACTTCTGTCTTACAGCTTCCACCTGGCCTTCACACGCCAGAACAGGAGTGTTAACCCCTTCCTTTCCTTCTTCCAACTCGATTTGCCTGATGCTGATTTCCCATGTCTCTGGACTCCTTTTTAGTTGTGTCTCCACAAGTAGGAAGATATCCAATATCCAATGGTGCATATGCATTTCCATATGCATGGACGTATCTCTCAACACCTCTTGTTGCTTCCCACCACTATGTGCTATACATTGCAACAAGGTGGATGGTTGTCTTGTAGATCTTAGATTTAAGACAGATTGGCATTCATCTGTTGCAAAGCAACCTACAGGAGCTTCTGGATATTTTTCAAATGCAGTTCATGTTCTAGTGCTGCAATCAGAATGTAAGCAGGACATGAATTACCATACCTGAAAAGCCTCCTTGGCTTCAGCAGCCACCTTGGATTTTGAGGAGCAGCACTGGATTCAGATTTGCTCCCAAAAATACACATCTCTTGATCAAATAATATGGATGCTAAAGCACAATGAACTATATGAGGACCAATTTCTTTGTCTATGATGGGTTGAGGTTCAGTTCATCTCCTGGAGACAGATGGTGGTGTTTATAGGGTGAATATTGTGGTTATGCTAGGTTGGGGTGGGCAACACTTTCCAGGGCCCAATGGATTTCAGCTGACCCCATGGCTCACTACTTGCTATGCCGGCTAGAGTTTGGTGGGCTTAATCTGTAGATTCACACTTACCCTGTTTCCCTGAAAATAAGACCTCCCCCCAAAATAAACCCTAGCAAGATTTCTATGCATTTGTTAAATATAAGCCCTACCCTGATAATAAGACCTAGTGATGGGCATGGCTATGGTTGTGTGCAGGGCTGACATTCAAGCATATTATATTTAATAAAATAAGACATCCCCTGAAAATAAGCCCTAGTGTGTCTTCTTGAGAAAAAATAAATATAAGACAGTGTCTTATTTTTGGGGAAACACGGTAGCTGCTCAACTGAAGTCTTCCCCTACTAAGTACCACACCTGAGAACATTTCTGCCCCATGTAGTCATGTCATGGGTAACCATGCTCTGCTCGAGTTACATCAGGATGAAAGTCTTGATGCAAATCATTGACAATAAAAGAAAGAGCCAGCAGAGTAGTATAGGGAGTCTGGCCTATTTACTTAGACAGTGCGGATCTTCCCCATTCAGAAGACAATGGCAGAGCCTTGCTTACCCTCAGTGACAGCAACACATTTGCAAATATCCAGTTCTGAAATGCCTAAAAGCCATGACACCATCATGTGATCTTCAATGGCTGGGATCATGCAGTGATGAAGTCTTTTCGAGATAAAACGCAACACAGAAAAACAAAATCCCACTGGTGTCAAAGGAGTGAAAACTGACCACAGCAACAAGCACAGAAAACTGGATGAAACTAAAAAGATGCCCAGAACAGTGTAAGGTTAGGGGTTAAGGTTATTTTGCAAATATCATTTGTCCCATAAATGTGGCACAGTGTGATTATACACAATAGGGTAGAAAACTAATGTGTGCCTCCTTGATTGCCTTCTGCCCTCTTCTACTAAATCATTTCCCCCAGTTAGGGTTGCCTGCCAGATCAACGGCAGTAACAGGCTTCATGCTGATGGGTGTTTGTTGGGAACAGCTATTGCACTTGTTCAGGAATGTTTGTCTCACTGTGAAGTTAATCAAGCTATTTTTAAAACTGGGCCCTGGATTGCTTAAATTTTGATGGAGGCCTGGATGTATCAGCTTACAGCTGTGCTTCTCTGGCACATTGTAAGGAAAAGTCTCCGAAAACCATTGTAGGAAAGGGAGAGTTCATAAGGAAATTGGAAACAGCATGGTCTCTCTTAAGTGGAATAATATGCAACAGCCTTATGATTGGATTTGTACCTCCCAAAACAATACAGGGCCCAATGCTGCCAGAATTAAGGGTGGGAACAAACCGGATGACCACTCATTATGTTGTTAGCTGCTTTAACACACCCCACAGCGCTGCTAAGTTAGGGGGAGAGAGGATTGTTTCAGGACTCCTAGCCACGGTGTGACATACATGGGCTAAAGTGTGGCTGAAGCTGTGGAGAAGAGGGTGGAAACGGGGGAGGGGCACGGTACAGCCCAGCTTTGTGTGCGGTCAGGGTTACAAAGGAAAACCATTCTTGTTCCCCAAGAGATTCTTGCAGGTGAGGGGTTTCAAAGCAGCTGACGTACAATAGGTGGTCACCTCTTCTTAACATTACCTCATTAACTTAGCACACCGGAAGTCCCACAAAAGTCAATAGTTTCAGCCTCAGAGGAGGGAGGGGAAGAGCGGTATTTGGGGAGAGAAAGGATGGGAGGTTGCTGTTAACACCTAGTGAAGCGATAGCACTGATCTTCTGTTTTCATGCCTTCCAAATACACCGAGCGATTACCATAATTACTCCGGTATGTCTTCTGACTTAATGGCCTCATCCTGCCTCTGAGATGGCTCAGGGACATGGCTTTTGCCTGAGAGCCATGAACATGTAATTTCTTTTGTCTGCTTGGCTTTGCATCTGTGAATAGGGTCTGCTTGACTGAGCTGCAGTAAATAGCTGCCCTGTTAGCAGGCTTTCAATATGGGATGGCTTTCTTTGGAATTCCATCAACCTTGTACCTCATTTGTGTAGTAACGAGGCAGGCATGTCCTGACCCATCAATCAAGGTATGAAAGGGCCATTCATAACAATGCCCCTCGGACGCACAGAGGCCAGTACACGGTAACACTGGCCATTGCAGCAGGCCCTGGGCCTTATCCAGCGGCTTTTGCAGCCAACAGGAACCTTTCTATTGATTTTTATGAAGCAGGATCAAAAAGTCTAATGTAACTTCTATAGCATTGGCTCAGTTTTGAGACCTTAAAAAGCCAAAAATTCTATTTATCAAATGATATATTAGATGCAATAAACTGAGTGTATTACAAAAACAAAGCAAAACCCATCTGTTTCCGCTTATGGGTCTAAATAGTAGTGCAATTTCCGGTCTGACCGATCTTTTAAAAATGTATTTTGATCAGAGGAGAGTAGGATGAGGGATATAATAACAGAAGAGTATATCTAGACTTATACAAATAAAAATACATATGCAAATACAGTGGACCCTCATATAACAAATGGTTTGTAACATAAAATCTGTACAACATAGAAAATTCCAGAGATAAGGGAATTTTGCTTAACAGAATTGCCTATGGGGTGAATCCGTACAACATAAAAATGGTCACGATTAGGGATTACTCCATTTTCAATGCATTCCTATGGGAAATTTGTATAAAGGAAAATTTGCATAACAGAATTTCATTTGGAACAAATTAATTCCTTTATACAAGGTACCACTGTAGATGCTTACACAACTGTAAATGCTTACCACCCCCAACAGGCCGCCACCCCTGGAGCACTGCCAAGCGCCGCCCTCTCTTGCGCCCCCTCCCCAAGGACCGATCCACTGCGCCGTCTGCCACCCCCATTGGGTCGCTACCCCCGGAGCCCCACGCAGCGCTGTCCTAACTGGGGCCCTTCTCCCTGGGAACCACTCCACCCCGGGAGCCACCACCCCAGCAGACCGCTGCCCCGCAACCTAGATCTGTGGGGGGGGGCACTGCACTCCCCCCGTGCTCCAACGAAACCCTCTGCTCCGGCTTCTGAGCCGGCTGCATTGTTGCCGCTTCACCACGTGGCCAAGATCCCGGAGCCCAGCCCATAAGGGCTCGGATCCCGCCTCTCCTTGCAAGATCGGCAAAGTCTCGCATCATTGGCTCCGGTGGGGAGGGGGCAAAGAAGCTCCGCCAGGCCCAGCCCCCTCTTGCTGCCCTCCGCTTGTTGAATGACAGCCCAGCGGGCTGTAATTCACCAATCAGAGATGGCTGGACAGGGGGCTGGGATCCCGCCTCTGCACATGGAGGCGGAATCCCAGCCCCCTCTTGCCACCCTCCACTGCTACATTATTCATCACGCGAGCGTCGCAATGGCAATAACGGAAATGAACAGAACCGAAGAAAATTTTCTTGGTTCTGTTTGGTTTGAGCCTGCCCCATCGCAACGGTCATTATTAGTACCGTTACGTAACGGAATGAATAACAGAGAACAGTAACGAAAAAATGGTCGTTTCGTGGCCATCTCTACTTGCAACTCTCTGCCCAGAGTCCCTTCCAACATGAGAACTTTCAAAATATTCTTAGTATTGATATGAAGTGGGCTGTGGCAGCTGCCTTATCCTTGCATGAAAGGTACTGGATGGGGAACCTAAATTGCTCTATAATTTTGTTTTTGTCCTATCTCAACAAAGGGGCAGAGGACACAAACAGAAGGAATGAGGGACATGACCTTGCCAGTCTAGGGTGTCCTTCTTGTCTTCACTCCCTAGCTTGAATTGGAGGTTAGACATCTGGCTGAGACATAAACCTTAAAAATACGGCTAGGGTGAACTTTCCTTTAACCACTGTCACAGTTGCATATTTTTGCAGAGAGACAGGTACTCATGGGAAGGGGGGAACAGTGCTGCTTCAATTGCAGAATGCAGAAAATGGCATCCTGAATAAAAACAAAACCGATTGAAGGCAAGACTTGCCAATACTGTATAGCCACAAGGAGCCCGTTAAATGAGTACTTATTTCTATCCCTGATTATAAGCAAACACTTTTGCTGCCTTGAAATGGTTAAAGTGCCAGGGATGGGGATTCGAGTCACAGGACTCACTGTCAAGTCAGACTTAGGTCACGACAATGACTCATCTTGCACTTGGTACAGAGTCCCCTCACCATGACTTGAACTTGACGTATCCACCCCACCCACTCCTCCTTTTTTTCTCTTTTCCATTTCCCTTTGTGAAATGGAAAAGAAGGCTCAGTCCACCCTGTATCAGAAAACTGTGCTTTCCCATTATTGCCACTGGTAAAGAGAGCAACCGGTGTGCTGTTGGAACCTTACAAGCTGTTGTTACCAGTGAAACCCAAGAACCCATGAGCAGCAATTTCCTTTGCTAGTCACAAGAAATTTCAATCTGTTTGTCATTTTTTCCTTTTCATTAGCAATGTAAACAGAATCTGTATCAATTAGCGTATAAATCTTTTTAAAAAGTTCCATATTTTCTATACTGTAAAATATGATATTAAATGCATTTATATTGCTCTCTACATGACAGTTATCAAGAAGAATCCACCAACTGTTAACAAACCAGTTTAAAAGGTTCAAACATAAAGGACATCAGCTTATTCCACATTTTAAAATGTCTCAACATTACACTGACGTATACATTGCACTATTCCTCAGCATATGTGGTATTGATTCTTTTTGTAATTTGTCCTAAAAGGAGCAATGGCAACTGAGCAAAATCCAGTCTTACTGGCATTTTTATTACATCCCTAAACTCATTTTGACTAAGGCATATTGGTTTGTAAGAATTTTTTTTGCATTGCAAAATCTAGGAAGGAAGGAAGGAAGGAAGGAAGGAAGGAAGGAAGGAAGGAAGGAAGGAAGGAAGGAAGGAAGGAAGGACTCTTCTAGCTTATTAATGCCAGACATTGTGTTTCTGTATCTACAATTCAAAAACATCAAGAAATGGTCTGATATTGCTGCAAAATATTGTGCCCACATTACCCACAGTAAGAAGGATGCCAAAATTAACATAGCAAATTAACAAGCCTGAATGTTGATAGCACTAAAAGAAATCCTTTTGTGTTCACGAATATTTACAAAGTGACACCAAGCAAGGGAAAATCCCAGAAGCTGATTTCTTTTTTAAAAATCAGTTAGTCATTTTAAATACAAATACAAATAAATTGTCAGGGTTGTTCTTCAACAAGTGTGAATGCTGCAACAATGTATCTACTTTGGAACACTCTTGCAGGCAAGCCTGTACTAGGCATGCTTGGTTTATTATAACAAAGTCACAGTTTTACCTTTTGAAATGCCTTTTTTGAGGATCAGTATTTTAGATTCTGCATCCTAGATTCTTTCCAAATAAAAAAGCAGATGGGGCAACCATAATCTTTCCAGATAAGGAAGATTAGTCTTTTCAATTTACTGTATTTGATCTGTTTTAAATCTGGGGACATTTATGGCTGCCTTTTTTTTACATAGGGGATAAAACAGTTTTCCTTTTTATGAAATACCCATAAGGATGAAGGCTATTTGCCTAGGCAAAATTTGATACAGAGGAAGAGAGGACTATCTGCCACATCTGTGCCATATTTAATGCTGATCTGAACTCTGATTTCAAAGTTGTAAGTTTTTGTTTTTAGAATTGCTCTGTGGAATGTTGCTTTGATGTGCTGCAAAGTAACACATTTCCATTTTCTATGTGTTGAAGGGGAAAAAAACCAATCTGAAGTATACCCAAGTCAGAATTCATGTTGTACATTTAAACAACAAAAAAAGGGGCACTATTAGGAAAATATACATGGCTGTTGATATGTATTTCAACACAACTTTCTCTTGATGTATAAATATTAGTGTGCATTGTTGAAACATACACATTTTGCCGTTGATTGACATAGTTTTCAAATGAATATTTTTATCACCTCTTTGAGGATGTGCACATGGCCGAGCAAGCAAGCTTGCAAATATACAGATTTTTTTTTGCATATGCATTTGGTCAGTTTTATAAATAAGGTAAATTCTGTTCAGAAATCAAATTTCCCTACATCCTTATCTTGAAAACAGCTTTTTAAAAAGCTCAGTTGATATTGTGTAAGTTCTACTCATAGAAGATACTGGCTTTATACTTATTTTCGCTCTCTTTAAAACATTTAGCAAAATGTCTGAATTGAACTTTCCATCAAATAATCACTAACGGCATTTTCTGCTGTCAAAATGTGTGGATCTACCACTGCTAAAGAATTAGTAATGCTCCACTGGTGAACTCCATCCTCCTTTAACTGCTAGACAATTAAATTTGCAGTCTCCATCTTGGGACATTATTTATTTCTGATCTTAATGCTGCATCATTTGTTCAGGGTGATTTCTGCTCTCGCTTCATCCCTGGCAAAGCCCAGCCTAATAAAAGGGCCTTCCTGGGCTAAAGAATACCCATGTATAATATGTTAGTGCTCTGATAAAGGGATTGGCCATGTTTTTGAAGAGGACAGGGTGTACTCATTCTTGTGTCTTTCAGCACAAGGCCCTGCACTATGTTGAAGGCATGTTCAAACTTTGGCCCTCCAGATGTTTTGGACCACAACTCCCACAGTCCTTTGTTACTGACAATCTAAACTTAGAATTCTGGGAGTTGTGGTCCAAAACATCTGGAGGGCATAAGTTTGGATATGCCTGTAAGTCCTGGTAGCAAGCGTGGCCCCACTTCTCCCACCCTGCCCATTTTTAGGATGCCCATTTTTAGGCCATTCAGTTCCCTTCCGAGAATCATTTAAAATGATGGCATATATATTTTTGCAGAATCACCCTTTCAAAATATGTTTGCATTCCAGACCTTTAGTCCTCTAAATATAACTTAAACCCTATATATTATCTGGGAGAAGAGGAAGAATTAATGCATTCAGCCTTACATCAGAGTCAAATCTGAGCATCATGGAAATCTAGGACTGGTTCAATGTACATTCATGGATTTTAGTGATGTTTTGCATCTGATGAAGGAACTGTGCCTCTCAGCCTCATGTTTCCAGAATAAGAGGCATTTCATATTAAATTCTGGGGCTTATAAAGAAGCACAGCACAGACGCCATATATTTATTTTTGCAACAAGAACATTTTGTTTGTTTCAGGCAGCCTTCAGATAAGCTGCGAAACTGTCATAAAATCCAAAAAAGAGCGGGGGGGGGAGGTTAGAATTCACCACAGATTGTAGATGTGCAATGCAGTTTAATTTATGAACCGTTTTGGCACTAGGCGGCAATAGCCTCACAGAGAAATCCTGGCCTGTTGTAATTTCCTCTGGAGAGCTGGTTGTACTGCCGCCAAAACCCTTTAGGGTTGGGTGGACAGGAATCTCATGCTAATGCTTTAATTCTAATGTGCAGTAAATCACAGTTAGCCCCGGCACGGAGTCTCGTGAGTTGTCACCACCCAACAGCTGAACCAGCAAAGATGAGAAGGCTATAGGTCAGAGGTTTCATCACCTGAAAGGTCATAAAGTATACTGCAGGTGGGAACTTTACACCGTATATCATGTGGATACATGGTAGAGGAGTAGGTCTTCAGGCCTTGTCATAGACATAAACTAAACCATGTTTGTACTGAAAGCTATCCCATCACACCCTGTACAATTACACTGGCTGGAAATGTCATGTTTTATTACCCCACCTGTTGGATTCAACTACTGCCTTCGTGGTGATGACATTTGCAGTTTAAAACTTGGAAGCCTACAGAGACTTTGGGGGCAGGGAGGAGGAGGAGGAGGAGGAGAAGGAGGAGGAGGAGGAGAAGGTGGCGGTGGTGGGAGAGGAGCGAGCATAGACTTTCTGCAGCTGCCTTTAATATTTTTTCCACCCTGTACAGGAAGCCAGCAGTGCAAGTGGCCAAACGCACTTGACACTGGCTTTCGGATCCAATGGCACTCAGGAGAGTTCTGAGCTGGATGTGTTTGCTTGCTGCTGCCGGCCGGCCGTGTCCAACTCATCAACAATAATGATTTTGAAAAGGCTAATAAAGGTGGCGGCGGTGGCTGGATGCCTGAGGAGAGACGGGTGGGCGGGAGTGGCAGAAGACCAAAGCTTTTCCCACTCTCGGTATTCCTATTTGCAGTTTCACTTAGATTTTCCACAAGGTCTGATGAGTAATCCAGTGCAAGATGATTTATCATGCTATACTTTCAAGCTTGCTGATGAGCAAGTAAGCTCAGTTAAGGTCAAGCTGTCCCGAGCTATGCTGTCTGGAACAGGGAACACACCGAGCTAAAGCTATATTTTCAGATCGCCTTGAATACATAATTTGGGCTAATCCAGTGGCCTATTCTGGGAACGTTTAAGCCTAGAAGTAAAAGAAAAATGACTCAGATTAGCTACAACTCAGGACGAATGGGGAAGGGCCTTTCATTCTTCTAAGGATTAGGACCCTTCTTCAGCCCTGTGGCTGCACCACAGTGGAGAATAGGCCATGAGGGCTACAGTGATCCCCTGCCTATTACGGGGGTTAGGGAACTGACCTGACCTGTGATAATTGAAAATCCGTGATATGCAGATGCAGGTCGAGTCAGGCCTGGGGAGGGGCTAGCTTGGGGCTCTTGTACTTACACCCAGCCTGGCCCTACCCTGAACGGGCCTGTGAGAGCCTTCCCGGGCCTCCCTGAGTACCAGAAGTGACTACTGGTAAACCAGAAATCATTTCTGAGGCCTCCGACAGGCCTGTTCGGGGAAGCTCCAGTTCTGGTGTAAGTATGGGAGGCTTGAAACAGGACTCCCCCCCCCTTACCCTAGGGGGCCTTTTTTCATATACTATGGTCCCGCGATATAGCGGGATCGCAGTATATGAACCGCGAAAGGGTTGGGGACCACTGTATTCCCAGTGGTTCCACAAAGGGTTTGGCACACCCAACAAGGTTGGTTTATTTCCTCCCCCCCACCCATCTTTTTCCCTTCTCTCTCCATCCCCGAGTGCCTTTCCCTGGTAGTGGATTGCCTATTTTTGAAACAGGGATTTGGGCTGCTAAGCTGAGTTGTTGTTCTTTGCTGCCCTGCTCTGTTTTTAATGTGTGTGTTTAATGTAAATAGCTGGCTAGTTGGCACAGAGTTGATATATTCAGTTCGGAAATGGACTCTGAGTCCTGAGCATCCCTCCCAGGAGAAGAACCAGCCTGTGTAACCCTAGGCGAGCTGCATTGTCTCAGAACATCCCCCAGAAGTAAAGAATGTAAACCATTTCTGAGTACAGTGGACCCTAATATAACAAACGGTGTGTATAACATAAAATCTGTACAACATAAAAAATCCGAAAGATAGGGGAAATTTGCTTAACAGAATTGTCTATGGGGAGAATCCATAAAACATAAAAATGGTCTCGATTAGGGATTACTCTGTTTTCAATGCATTCCTATGGGAAAGTTTTATAAAGGAAAATTTGCTTAATATAATTTCATTTGGAATGAATTAATTCCTTTATACAAGATACCACTGTATTCTGTACTGAGAAGACCCTGGCAAGGGGCGCCACTGCAACTGACTTGAAAGCACATGCTTATTGTTATTAATTTAAATGCTTTCTATTTGATTGCGATTTTAAAATCCGCTCTTCTTTGTCTTACATAGGGTTTTATTGTTATTGCTTCTTGTGCTTCATGACCGTGGGCTAAGTACTTCTTACTGAGATATAATTTATGTTAGCTGCTGTGGATATTTTTTGGAGAGTGTGGTCTGCAAACAGATACATACACGAATTGATAAATGTTGAGCAGAGAGACACTGTTTGTCCCATGACTACCTAAAATCGAAATTAGTTGTGGATTAGCTAGAAGCATAATTAGTCTACAAGCGTGCTAGGCAAAGAATGTATACATTTTCACTTCTGGCTAGTCATATTCCACTGACATTTTGCATGTTTAAAAATTAAAGACAACGGCCACACTGATACAGATTGATCAGCAGAAGGGGCCTACACATGCCTATTAAAAAAGATATAGATTTCCAAAGAGCTTTAGGATATTTCATTTGTGTGGAAATTGTATCTTGGCTGTTGCCCGTTTCCTCCTCCAGAGTATTACCACCCTCCCCTGTCTTTGCATGGGTAATATATGCTTAATAATAATCAAAACCTGATGGTATGGATTAAGGAATCAGAATGCTACAAAATGAAGTTTTTAAAATGGAAGAAATTAGATTTGTATGTTTTTTAACTATTCTTTAATCTGCTTCTGGGCAACAAAAGTGATTTGGGTCAGCTGTTATTGCATTAAACTTTAATTTTCTTCCACAAGCACAGGATTATATAAAGGAGTATTGGATTGCACTCAGCATGGATTAGCTGAGCGGTGTCTCCGCTGCCAAGGACCAAATGGATTTCCTTCCTTTTGTGATTTATATTTTTATTACCCTCTTTCCCCCGCTCCTTCTAATTCCCATTACCCTTCTGTTTGCCAGCGTGGAGATACCCTCAAGAGCAGCCACAAAATGCAGGCAGAATTATTGGCTTCTTGAATGTATTTATGTTCCAAGGTTCCTCACCAGCCCTGATCAAAGGAACTGAGTAGCCTCCAGCTATAGAAATGTTTTTGCCTGCTTTAAAACAGGGAAAAATAAACAAACTTTTCAAGGCAATCAACTTTATTCTTTCCTGGCGTTTTTTAAAAAGAGAAGCATTTCCACACTTAGAAAGTTTTTGCTAAATAAGGTTTAAAAAAGGGTGAGGATGTTGAAGCAGAAATATGCTGTACACAATGGCCAGGCATATAACATTCAGGTGTTATTAGACTTCAGTTTAGCTTTATTAAGGATAAGAGATTCTCATTACTAGGTGATCTAATGGCAACAGCAACTATAAAACAGAATCATGGTGTGAAACAGACACAATGTACAGGTATGGAGGGCCTATATACTCCAGTGAAATTAAGAATCTTCACATTTTGATGCTAGTAAAATAGCTTCTGCTAGGCAAGTGGAGGCAGCTTTAACTACCAATCACTGCTCTCTCCCTCTTTCTGTATATTTTTAAATGGCCAAACAACGGTGCTGGTTTGCCTTAAAAATAAAATAGAGTAAAATAAGAAGGAAACCCATAATTAAAATTTCCCCATCCCCACAAGGAGAATTCACCACCAACAAGTTGGAGAAGCTACTCAGGTGGGGAATAAGGTCCCAGATCAAAACAACAGGAAGCCATGGAAGGGGGTGAACTTAAAGACAGGAAGTGTTCCATTTAAAGCAGCTGTGAAGACGTTCAGGCAGAGGGGCCCAAAGTAGGATGTCCATTCTACACTTCTCCAAGGCTGGGGGGGCATTGTTTTTGCTCCAGATCTGGGCCCAATCAATTAAGGCAGCTGGCTTGGGTCCTTTCAGGGAGAAAGGCAGGATAGAAATATTTTAAATAAATAAATAAATAATGGGGTAGAAAGCAATGAACATAGAATGAGGGGAAAGAGGATGTACTTAGCATATTTTAAGTGTTCTCTCAAGTGATGGAAATGGCTCTTTGTCAAACCCCTGGTTTTCCTCCCTATTTATCTTCTATGTAGTGTTTGGTTTGGTCCCTGAAAGGTAAGTGTGATCTTACTTGGCCAGTCTGATGGTTGATGCATATATCTTTGAGGAAATCCCATTATTGGGGGTGTGTGTGGCAGTGGGGGGGGTTGAGTTACATTCCGATTAATGTCTTGTTTGGCTTGGGGGTGAGAATCTCAAAGATAAGATGGAGACTTTTTAAAATGAAAACATCTTCATAAACATTTCAGGCAATCATTCTCCTCCAGGGCACAGATCAAACAAATATTGGGTTAGAGACACTTGTTACTCAAGATGTTCTTGTTAATCAGTACCACTGAAAAACAATCATTGACTTGAAATAGGCTGGGCTTAATGAGATACATTTTCAACATTCCATTGAATTTTCCTTGCTTGGTAGATCCAGTTGAAATCCCACTATATTCATGCAGCCAAGTATGCTTCTCCGAACATCATTTGTCAGTGTACACATGTGCACATGATACAAAAAGAATTTACTCTAAATGCAGCAGCCATACATTAACAACTGTACATTATCCAGTATAGGAACATCTGCAGGACTTCTTGACACCTCTTTTCTCTGCTTTTGACCTGGTAGGTGAGGTCTTTTTTAGTACATTATTTTCCAGTTCATTGGGAAGTATGACATTAAATCATTATGTGCATTCTGATCAGGCCTCTAATATACCAGAGACGCTGGCAGAAAAGCCATCCCGTCAGAAACTAAATCAGAGAAGATATCTCCTGCTGCTTCCATCCCATCAGAGGGAGAGATGTTGGGAAAGAGAGACTCCCCACAGGGGTTCTATGCCATGGTGTTACCTGTCACTGTTCTCTCCATTTTTCAGGCACTTTTATTATTTTACCATAGAGTTGTCTTCATGTGCTTTCAGCTTTCTTTAAAGGAAAAAGAAGCTACTTTCATCCCATGTGCGTTATAAACTCAAAAATCTGTGATTGCTTTTCAAAGAGCTCTTTATGCAGTAGAGCACAATAACTCAAGGCATCACCAGCTACTATACAACACAGCCATTCCCAAATTTGAGACAAATGAATTTTGTCTCCAAAATGAAACGAAACGAACAGAAACGCCGGAGATTTTGTCGTGTGTTTCGTTTCCGTTACTGCAATACAGTGAACTGCTTTAAATGCTAAAAAAAATCACAAAAATTGAAATAAATGGTAACAAAATGGTAACAAAACGAACGAAAACAACTTTTTTTTTCAAAAATTCACGAAAAACGGAAACAAACCGAAATTGACCCAACAAACGACAAACGAAATGTCATTTTTTTATTCGTGCCCATCTCTAATGCATATCTATGGATTACTGCCATTTTTAAAAAAACTAACCAATGTCAACCAGAAAAGGAAGTGCATGCCTCAGCTCTTTAGCCCACAAAATGCGGGTTTGGGACCTCTGTATCTGACAGAGTGGCTCCTCCCAAGAAGAACTGCCAGGATCACCCGTGCCAGCCAGGCAGGACACCTGGGAGTCCCAACCCCTAGGGAGGCCCGGAAAGCTGTAACAAGGAGTAGAGCCTTCTCGGTGGTTGCTCCCAAGTTATAGAACCATGTACCCCCTGAAATTCAGCTGGCACCCTCGCTACAAACTTTTAATAAACTATTGAAGACCTGGTTGTATAGAATGGCATTCCCTGATTCTTCAAACATTTAGTAAGGCACTATTTTTAAACCACTTTTCTTCTCTTCTCTCCCCCCCCCCCACATTTTATCAATCTCTTGCCATTTTCAGCTTCATTTTAGCTTCATTTTAGTTTTTTGTTGTTGATTTATGTATATTTTATTTTATTATGTGCCTTGTATTTTGGTTTTTAAAATTTATTCCTTTGTTTAATTGTTATGTTATCACATGTTGTAAACCGCCCAGAGTAGCCATAGGTCTAGATGGGCAGTATAAAAGTCAAATAAATAAATAAATTCTGAGCTATTGATAACACAATAATAAAGCCAGTTAGTTTTATGGGAAAAGTGGCATTCTGTGCTTTTTTTCCTGTGACCTTATAATGGTGGTGTTCAGTATTCTGAACTACCAGAGAATCATACAATTAGAAGAGACCTCAAGGGCCATCCAGTCCAATCTCTTGCCATGAAGGCTCCAGCTAGCATGGTGGTGTTTTCCAGCTCGGTGAAGCTCTTGTTAAACTAAATATGAGCACTAGAGATGAGTGTTTCATTTCGGGAGGGGTCTGGTTCTGAAACAAAACATGGCAGCACAGCTGCCATTCAGTACTGGGACTCATCTTCCAGAACAAAATCAACCAGTCTCTTAACTTGTTTGGGTCCCGTGGGGCTTAACTCCAACCAGGAAGCAGCCTGATGTGTCATCTTTCACTCTCCCTGGCATTGGTCAATCAGACAGGGAGGCGGGATGATGCATGTCCCTGCACAGCTCCTGATTGGCCAGCGCCAGGGAGAGTGAAAGATGATGTTCCGAGGCTGCTTCCTCGTTGGAGTTTAGCCCCGTGGCACCCAAAAGAAGGTAAGAGACTGGTTGATTTTGTTCTGGAAGGTGGGTCCTGGTACCAAATGGCAGCTGTGCTGCCATGTTTCATTTCAGAACTGGACCCCTTCCAAAATGAAACACCATGTCTAATGAGCACCATCCATGGACAAATGTGAACATACAGAATTAATCAGGATACATGTGTGGCCACATAGCAGCAAAGTGAAGAGGCATTCATAGGCAGAAAAGCACCCCTATGAATCCCTTATAATAAATTTGGCATTTATGTTTCACAATTAGAGGTTGGGAAAGAGAACGGAAAACAAAGGGGAAGTTAATTGATGGCAGCAAAGAGGGAGAATACACTCTTTATCTTAGAAATGAGCCTTCCTTCTTCATTGATTACATTGACCCATGTCTCTGGCTGCAACACCAAACATTTCTGAATCTAGAGAGCATGTGGCATATGGAGGGAGAGAAAGCATGGAGTCTGTAGGCGAGCAGGCTCTCAGCACTGACCTTAAGCTTGTGGTGACTGATGAACTGTTGAAGTCCTTCTTTTATTTCCTCCTGGCTTCCTTAGGAAACCAAGAGGGTTGATTTCTTATAGGCCAGATGGGCGGGATATAAATGTAATAAATAAATAAGGAACATTCTCGCTGGCTGGAAAAAAACAGTAAAAACTAAAATAAGAGTTTGTGCCCTCCTACACAATTCAATGTATTTATTTCTGCCATTTGCTTTCTCCTGGTCAGGGGAATGGTTCCTCATGGAATTTTGGAAGTGCACAGGCATAGGAGGCATAGACAAGAACTGGAGTGTTGCCAAAGGGGATGAGGGTTGATCTGCTCTTCTTCTGGGCATCTTGTATTCGAGCACAGACCAGTTGAGGGGGCCTGGAACACATCTTTGCCCCCCACAGCCCGGAGAAAAGAGGCAAGACAACAGGTTTGGGTAAATCGGGCCACACTTTATTAACTCCGCAACCAACAACTCATAAGAAACTGGGGGCCATCCGTAGGGCGGAAGGCTGATCCGTGTGAGGCCGGCCCCGCCACACACGGACCCAGGCAGGAGCCACCATCCAATTATGGGCAACCCAGCAGGCTCAAGCACCCGAGGATGTCGGCTCTGGGTAATTGCCACCCATGGGGCCCAGCCACTTACCTCCCCCTGGCGTTGAGTCCTCAGGGCCTTCAGCGCTGAGGGGGGCGGCAAATACTCCTATCAGCTGTCCCTTGGCTCCATACCTTACCTGCCTTCTGACCCTACCCGCCACGGCACTGGGCTACTTAGTATGCCCAGCGCCCACCACCACTGCAGTAACTGCCTCCTGGAGGCCCCCATGGATATTTTGCAAAAATAACTGCATGCCCGCATCTGACAAATGAACTCCATCACTGCGGTAGAGCTCCTGCCGCTCCACACGAATACCAGGGTGCTCCACCACTGCGTCCAAACCTGCTAGCACTGCCCGCTTTACCTCCCTATTAACTCCCCTGTGCGCCCTGTCGATAGTTCTCGGGTCGCAGGAGGCCCGCCACACTATGCGCAGGATGATCACTGACCAGAGCAGGTGCAGGTTGGGAAATTGCATTTTCAATGATGCCAGGTCTGTGATGATCTGCAGTATCAATTCCTTGCCTTTCTTCTGGGTCAAGTCATTGCACCCCAAATGAATAACAATAACATTAAACGGTAACAGGGAATCCCCCCCATGTTCATGAACTGCTCCCACATGGCGCCGTGCCTTCCACGCCATTCCACAACTGCCTCCGATCCGAGGCCAGGATTCCTGCCCCAGCTGGATTTCACTGCAAACCTCTCCGCCTGGAAAATGAAACTGTGCCCAATGATGAGCACGCGTGCTCTGGTTGACACGCCAGCTGCCCCTGTAAGGAGAACAAAGAAAAAAGAGGGGGCCAGAAACTGCTACTGGGGCAAAACACGTATGTAGGAACGGTACCTCTCTGATCTCCAGCGGCCAACTCGTTTTATGGCATCAACATCGTAACCCATGGCCGCTGCAGTTGAAGCAGCCCCGATTTGAAAAGAATGAGTGCCAAACCTCCAGCCTACAATGCCCGCTGCCTTGAGTGCTTTGGACGTGACTGTCCAAAATTGATATTTAGTTAGGGGCGACCTGTCTTTATGTCTAAATAGTTCACCACCGGCCATTCCCCTGACCTCCACAAATTCCTTCATGGCGGCCAGGGGACACAGGTCAGTGTGTGAGCAGGGGCCTAGCTTAATGGAACATCCTAATACTTTTTGATCAGTTTTAGACCTCCTTAATCTGAGGACTATACGATCTTCACAGATCTCCAAGTCCCTGAATTGTAATGCTGTCTTTGAAGCATCTGCTCTGGAGGCCACCACCAACTCACTCACCCTGAATGCCTCCCAAAATGCTACCAGGGTGGCAGCTTTAAACAGGGACACCTCATACACATCAGTGCAAACCGTCCCCCAAATTTTTCTTATTTTCACTAGCATGGCTGGGGAAATTGGAGTTCTACTATCAGGCACCCTCCTACGCAGTCTGCTCCACCTTTCAATCATTTTCTTTACCTGGAAATCCGTTGTATATTCAGGTAACCCCCTGGCCTTGCTATTATAAGCCAGTGCGGCCATCCGGCCCCGGATGGATGTGGGGGCTAAACCTCTATCATGCAGGTATAACCCAAATTGTAGTAGATGGTCCACTGGTGCTGGCCAAAGGAGCTCCAGACCTGCTTGTGTTCTGAAGGAGAAGAACTCCTGGCATGCCAACCCATATGACCTCTGTGTGATGGGGGCCACCGCTGAGGCAATAGCTTTGTTCACTCTCACCTGCCAAGATGCCACACTTTCTCCGGGATCACTTCGGGCAACTTCCGTGCTCTGACAGCGAATGCCCTGAACTGACCAATGTGTTGGTGGGACAGGGCGTCAGCAATCCCGTTATCTATTCCAGGTACATGCTGTGCTCGGAAAACTATATTGAAGTGAAGGCATCTCAATGTGAACGCCCTAACCAAACACATAACCCTGTCCGATTTCGATGTGAGATAATTAATTATAAACACAACTGCTTGATTGTCACACCAAAAATTAACCGTGGCATTAGCCCACAGGTCGGCCCACAGCCACACCGCTGCCACTATAGAAAAAAACTCTAGGAATGTGAGGTCCCTAGTAACCCCACTGTCATGCCGTTCCTGCGGCCAAGTGCCTGCGCACCATCGACCCCTAAAATACAGGCCATAGCCATGTGCCCCAGAGGCATCAGTGTGCACCTGCAGGTCCGCACCTAGGCGTCGCTCATCCTTCCAGAAGGATATGCCATTGAAAATTTCCAAAAACTGTAACCAAACTCGCAAGACTTCCCGCATTCCCCTGGACTACCTACGCCTATGATGAGGCCTTGAAAGGGCCTTCATGGCATCACAAAGCCTCCGCAAAAAGGCCCTGCTGGGTGCTACTACCCTGCAGGCAAAATTTAAATGGCCAAGTATCTCCTGTAATTCCCTAAGAGAAACCTTGGGATTCGCCAGCAAACTTATGATCCTCTCCTAAGAGAATCCAGCTTATCCTGAGGAAGACAGCTCGACTGCCCCTGGGTATCCAGCTCAAAACCCAGGAAAGTCAGCTTGGTACTGGGGTCCTCTGTTTTTTCTGCTGCTAGTGGGACCCCCAACTCCTCTGTCATTTCTTGAAACTCCTCAAGCAGCGTTTTGCAATGCTGTGATCCCTCCCTTCCACAAAACAAAAAATCATCTAAGGAGTGGACTACTGTAAATAACCTGGCTCTCTGCTTTAACTACCACTCCAGAAAAGTACTAAAACATTCAAACACGGTGCATGAGATCGAGCATCCCATCGGGAGTGCCCGAGCCATGTAAAACGCGCCATCAAACGAGAAACCCAACAAACCAAAATCATGTGGGTGAACCGGGAGGAGCCTGAACGCAGACTTGATATCGCACTTGGCCATAAGGGCCCCAATGCCACATCGCCGGACCATACAAACTGCTTCATCAAATGTGGTATACCGCACACAGCACCATTCCTTGGGGATCCCATCGTTCGCCGATTCTCCTTCCGGGAAGGACAGGTGATGAATCAAACAAAATTCACTCTCTGCCTTCTTTGGCACTACTCCCAGCGGTGAAACCCTAAAGGCAGGTACAGGTGGTTCCTTGAATGGATCCCAAACCCGTCCTTCTTTAACCTCTTTCTGAATTTTGGATCTGACCACATGTTCCATTCCCATGACTGATTTCAAATTCTTGGACAGCATCGCTGTCCGCGGCCCTAACATCAGAATCCAAAACCCCCAACTCCCGGTGTAGATAACTCACTGCTTCCCTATCAGGGTACGACCGGAGCCACCTGTCCAAGACGGACATCTTAATTGGGCTGGAGCCCTTTTGGTGGATTTGCTGCATTAGGGGTGGGGCGTCGACCCCCTCCCTGCTCCTTCCCACCTGCTGTGTTGGCTCTGGGCCTGACACACTGCGCTGCTGGATGCGGCCCATTGCATAAACTGCATTGATGTCGGTACCTGCAAGGTTTCCGATAGCATGCCCCTCTGGTGTTGAAATCCCAGCAGACCAGGCGGGGTTGAACCACCTGGCCCGCAGCAGTGCGGGGAAATGGAACCTGGGGGGCTCTTGCCATAACGTGGCCGCTATCAAAACGGGTTCCCATGGCCTGCCGGCCCGGTGCCATCTACTGGAGCCACAGGGCGCTGTGCTGCTGACCCCAATCCATGTTAGGTTTAATAGCCGCCTGCATACAGAATTTTTCATCATACAAAAGCCACCCGTGACCGGGACCTTCCGTGTAAGCCCTGTAAATCAAATCCAGGTACTGCCATAGGGAAAAAGCCCTCTCCGGGTAAGCTCTGACCACAGTCCCTGCGTATATAATGAATGCAGGAAGCCAGTTAGCCCAGCACCTGTCTGGCTTTTTCTTGGCCAGTTTCACCCTGTCCTTCTCTTCCTCCATCTCCTTCCCCTTTGCTTCTACCTCCCTGTTCAGTAGGTCGAATATATCAACGTCCTCCCCCCGCCAGATCTTTTCTATGGTGGCCGGTAGCAGATGTTCCCCTAGCATAATTGAGTTGTCTCCCTCCAGCAAGGCATCCCTGGGGACCGAATTGTAGCCCATGTCCAGTATCCCGGGCCAGGGCCGGTTAGCTGATGCCTCGGGAGTATAACTATAGGAAGTCTACTGGGGGTAGGGGGCTGTCCAAGTTCCTCCGGGCCCTCACTGCTGGCCCATGGTCCCCGGTGACCATTGGACACCCATAATGGGTCCGCAGCTCATTGCCGGGGCCAGCACTGGTGGCCGTGGGGGCATGGTGGGTCCCTAAGGCCAACCCCCCACCCCTCGTGAGGCACTGTGTGCGGGGGCAGGTTCACCTGGAGTTGCAGCCAACACCATCGGGCCTGCTCCCGCACTTGTAACCACCGCTTCCTGCCCGCCGGTCTTCACTGCCTCCTCTGCCTGCATCTCAGTGCTCCCAGCTTGCGCCTCCACTGCTGGCTCTGGATCATGTGCAGCCGTTTCTTGTCCATCCTCTCCCTGTTCACCATCATCCTGCTCGTTGGTCCCTGTGGCATCTTTGGTGGACCTGCCAGACTCCAAAATATCAAGGCGAGACATTATTGCATCAAGCTGCCTCTTCCGTTCTGCCCGCCTAAGCGCCTTAGAGTCCCTGCCGGAGCGTCGCAGCCCAGCGGAGACATCTACCTGGTTACCCGCCCTGGCCTTTTCCAACCTGTCCACTCTGGCCAGAATAGGTCCGAGGCCCTGCCCAGCCTCCTCATCAGAGGAGGAAGCGGATATACAAGGTGTGGTGACAGCTTTCCACTTGGCAGGTTGTTTTCCCTTGGCTTTGCCCTGCCCTTTCCTGGGGAGCCATTTTAAAAAATATTTATTTTATATTAATTAAGTGGTGATGGGGGGGGAGAGTGTAATGGTGCTGCTGAGGGGAGATGTGCCCCTATAGCCGCTTCCACCCCACCCTGACACCCTGCCCCCTATAATTATTTTATTTAATTATATATATATATATATATATATGTTATTTTTTATATATTTATTATTTTATTTATTTACTTACTTATTATTTTATTATTTTATTGCTCTAATATTTTATTATTATTATTATTATTATTATTATTATTATTATTATTATTATTATTATTATTATTATTATTATTATTATTATTATTTTGGAAAAAGGGGGGTGTAATTACCTGAACTGTCCTGTGGGGGGCAGACTGCACACCCAAATTGGCTTGCTCAATGCTCTGCCTCCCACGCGGCTGCAAAAGCTGCAGCCCTGGCCCCTCAAACTCTGCTTGAGGGGCCGAGGAAAGGAGCTCGGGGACTGCTGGCGTGACTGAGCCCTTGGGGTGCCTAGGAAAGTCCCCCGGGGCCCTAGTCTAAGCTGTGGCTGGCCGCCTCCTGCTCTAAAATCGGAGCTCCGCTTTAAAAAAAAACAATGAACTCCGGCGCTCGGCTGAGCGCTGGGTCGTCCTCCACCCGCCCCGAATCCCAGCCGGCTTTTGGGGCGAGGCTGGCCCAGAAGTGGGGCTCCGGTTGTGTGTGTGTGTGAGTGTGTGTGTGTGTGTGTGTTTGTGTGCGTGTGTGTGTTTTAAAAAACACTGAACTCCGGCGCTCCGCTGAGCGCCCAGCCAGCCTCTATCCGCCCTGAAGCTCAGCTGGCCCTCGGGGCGAGGCTGGCCCTACCACGGAGCTCGCGGCTGCCAGGTGTTCAGTTTTTTATTTTTATTTTTTTATTCTATCTTTAAATAAGTTCTGGCGCTCTGCTGAGCACCCGGATGCCCTCCACCTGCCCTCAGACCCAGCTAGCCTTCTGGGTGAGGCTGGCTACACCCCGCAATCCCTCTGAAGTCTGGCGCCACCCGACACGAAACCACCACGCCACTTGCCAAAAGAAGAGAGAGAACAGCCAACCATTGGGAGCTCCTTTTAAGGTAGGCTCCGGGCTGGCCTCTCCGAGCCACTGTTGGGCTCATCTGTCTTTGCCCCCCCCCCCGGGCGGGCAGGGGCAATTTAGCTCCCGCAGCGCATTGCACACCGCAGTAGAGCCTTAAACATTTAAGTTTAAATATATAGGGTTAAAGCACTATGTCCTGGTTATACCGGGGTTAAACATTGTAGAATTTCTAAAATTCTTTTAGAATGCATCATTTTGTGTTGTTTTTGCCTACTTCTGTGTACAAAGGGCCCTTTGAAATTCACTGAGAGCCAATACTGTTTATACAGCTGACATCAATATGGATGCCACATGATAGGCACCATAGTTCCATAATGTGAACACGGAAGTGAATCAATCTTAGAAAGTCCATCACCTGAAAGAAAGAGGCGTTGTAGACTCCAGTCCTACATTTTCCAAACAAGACAGATTTGTACACAGGGATGACTTCTATGTCATCTGCTCAAAAATGGTTTCCCTGTGATAAAAGGGATCCCTATTTATTTATTTATTTATTTATTTATTTATTTATTTATTTATTTATTTATTTATTTGGTACACTTTTATACCGCTCCTTTTTCCATAATGGAAGTCAGGTTGGTTTATAGATTAAAAATATCTGATAAAAACAACAATATCAGTAGACATAGATAAAATGGCAATTTAGCAGGAGAGGGAGAACCATTGGCAAGGAGCAGCGAACAAAAAAAAAAAAAGCAGAAATAAGCTCACCATATGCCTCCTTGAAGAGCAAAGTTTTAAAAGCCTTTTTAAAGGCGGGCAGGGACTGTGCGAGGCGCAGCTCACTCGGTAGATGGTTCCATAGGGAGAGGCCAACAACAGAGAAGGCGCGGCTGCGAGTTACTGACTTCCGCACCTCCCTAGGGGTGGCCACCCTGAGTGAGCGTGCCCACGACAATTGAGTGGGCCTGGCCTCAGTTGACCTCTGGGAGACATGCTCCGCCAGGTATTCAGGTCCCAAGCCATGGAGGGGTTTATTTATTTATTTATTTATTTATTATTTATTATTGTATTTATATCCCGCTTATCTTCTGGACAGAACTCTAAGCGGCTTACAATCAGGCGAGCGGGCGCCAAATTTAAAACCAAAACCAAGACCTCGAACCTTATCTGGAGAGCAACGGGCAACCAATGCAGGCGCGCCAGAACTGGGGTGATATGATCATATTTACGGGCACCCACCACCAGTCAAGACCTTTGGCAGAAGGGAAACTAGAAATGATTAATTTCCAAAAAAGCTTCCATACGTTATATGGCTGGCTGTGCTTTTATGTATGTCTAATTATTAGGCATATGTGAGCTGCCTTGGGGCTCTGTGCATACAAGGAAGAAAATGGCAAATACAATACAATAGAGAGACCTTGGGAGATTGAATTCCATGTATAGGGCATCACAAATGAAAAGACACCCCACCTTATGAGAATTTCTGAGAAATATATATCTTCCACCCTGATCTGATTACAGTATTTGGGGGTTGTTGTTGTTAAGCAATGCCATTTGGATGATTGGCTTTTTCTTTTTTTTTAATAAGTGAAATTCTATGAACAATAGAGCAATTGCTATATGAGTTTAGAAAGCCATAATTAAATTTAGGATTGTACGATAGTCTTTCCAATAATACCATACTTTAAATATAGTGAGATTTTTGTAATACACTGCTTGGTTCTTGTAAGCTATTTTGCCAACTGGGCTTGTTTTGTGGGTTTAAAAACTGAATTGTGAAAGTGATATTATTGTAACCTTTGTTCTTATAAAACAGGGTTTGTTTGTTTGTTTGTTTGTTTGTTTTGACCAGTTGCCATAATTTTTTTCTTGGGTCCAGTGTGGCTCAAAAGCACACTTCTCTGACACATACAGAAAACCCAGCTGAATAACCCTTTTTAAAAAGGATGAGCTTAAACACAGCTTTACCTATCTGTATAGTCTTCCCCACCCCCCAAGACGATTGGCTTTGTTTGCACCTATTGCCTTTTAAAGCAGACTACTTTCATTTCCTAGGAAATCCACTTGTCCAATTAGACTCTAGACAACTGGGGGTTGTTTCTTAAGTGACCTATTGTATTTGCATTCTCTTTGACTCCATCTCCAGCTGTTTGAAAACTCTATATATTGTAAAGTGAGGCATCTGGTTGTTTAAATATGTCTGTGGCCTTTGCACTGTTCGCATTTTAAAGAAGAGCAACCCAAGAACTTTTGCCATCCTCAAGAGTGTCTGAGAGAATACATAAAAGAGCATCAAAGAATGAAATGGCCTTGTCACACCAGTTCCTTTCAGATGTGTTGGACTACAAGTATCAAGAGCCCAAGCCATGATGGCTACCCATGCTGATTGGGAATTATGGGAATTGTGACTCATACAGCTGGAGGGTACAGGCTCAAGAGAAATCAACAAAACTGTGTGTACAAATGAAGCTATGGAAAGGTTGTTGGGATGAACATTTAGAATGTCAGGGCATTCCATAGAAATATAAGAAACCAGGGGCATTATTTCTCTTTGGTAGGAATCTTACAGATAGACAGTGTAAAAGTGAATAAACAAACTGAATGGATGTATGTATGTATGTATGTATGTATGTATGGATGGATGGATGGATGGATGGATGGATGGATGGATGGATGGATGGATGGATGGATGACCTTCAGAATTTCCTGATGTCAACAGGCCTGTTCAGTTTCTGCAAACTCAAGGCTGTGGCTTACTTTGCAGACTCAATCCATCTCATAATTGGTCTTTCTGTTTTCCTGTGGCCTTCAGCTTCTCCCAGCATTATTGTCTTTCCCAGTAAATCTTATCTTCTCATGATGTGCCACAAGTATGACAGCTCTAGTTTCATAATTTTTGACTCCAGAGATAGTTCAAGTTTATCATATCTTGAGGGCCACATGTTCCCCACACATTTACATAAAGCATGTCTAGCAACCCTGGAGAAAGTTTAATGGAAACAGATGTATGTGGCATAAAAATATGGCACATATATTCGTTGAGAGTAAACAGATCAGTGAAGATTTAAAAAGATAATGTGATGATGTAATGCTTCTTATATATATCATTTTTTTACAATAGGCTCCCTCAACTGGTCTGTGCTCGAATACAAGATGCCCAGAAGGAGATTAAAGAAAAGTTTGTTATTTGATAGTAACTAATAATGAATAAACTTCCAATGTATTTCATTGTTAATGAAGATTTGGGCTAAACTTTTAAAAAAACCCATGTTAATGCATTGTCATTCAGAGGACTCCCCTTAATACATTTCATCCAGAATATCCCTGCCTCGTAGGTACACAGTCACATGGAACATGCCATTGGAATCTGTTCCAATCCTGCTGTCCATTTCTTTAGTAGGCAGACTCAGTTGCAGACCTCAAATTTGATTACACTTAAATATTTTCTTACTCCTGGAATATACGCTTTAATTCTTCAGGTCTTGTAGTTTTAGAACTTCCAGCATGTTAGTGCTGTAGCTAACAAAAGATTCATCCAGAGCTTGACCTAATTTAACAAGCATCCCCATGTGAAATAGCCAGTTGTTGACTCTGAAGACAAAGAATAACTTAGACTGAGTGATTCTGAAATTCTGCCATATGCTGCCTGTAACATATGTAGAAGCAGCTTGTTATCTTCTTCAAAATGGTCAGGGTATGGACTCTGTGCATTTAATAATGCTATGCTGTTTATTTCTCAACATGCGTCCAGAGCCAGTAGTCATAAATATATCAGTCTTCCACAATTTTAGCATACTATAGATAGCAACTTGCTGTAGCATGTTTTTCTTCCTTTTGGCTTCAGTGGAATTTTTTTTTCCATTATGACCTGAACTGTATAGAGTATGGGTCATCTCATGGTCAAACATCATATTAGATTGGTGACATAATCCCCTGTGTTGTCTTTCTTTTACTCAGCAGTAAGTGTTTTGGCCTTCCAATCTGGATCATATCTGCCTCACACAAGGAGGAGAATTGTCAAAGTCTTTGGGGAGGTTGTGAATTCTGAGAGTACAGTGACTGAAAAGAGAAAGTTTAAACCATTCCTCTTCATGTGCCGTGTTTCCAGTCTAGACGAGGATCCCACACAGGCTGTCATCAGATGGAGATATAGCTTGTTTTGGGGACCATGTTTGGCATAGTCTGCTGCGAGCTATTTTCTGGTGATCAGAAGACCTGTAGGAAATAGTGAACCCATCCAGTCCAGTCCTTCTCCATAACCTAGACCTCTTTGGTACAGCAGCTCAGTCAGCGTGTTCCTGTATGTACAAAAGGGTCACTAAATTGAAAAGGAGCCTCGTGGCACAGTGGTTAAATGCCTGTACTGCAGGTAAAACTGTGCTCACTACCTAGGGTTCAATCCCAGTAGCCGGCTCATGGTTGACTCAGACTTCCATCCTTCCGAGGTCGGTAAATTGAGTACCCAGCTTGCTGGGGGGGTCAATGTGTAACCTTCATGTGTGCGTGTGTGTTGGGTCATTACAGTCGTGACTGACTCTTTGTGACTCCATGTCCATGGAGTTTCCTTGGCAGGAATACTGGAGTGGTTTGCCAGTTCCTGCTCCAGGCGCCTATAGCACCTGGTATTCCCTGGTGGTCCCTCCTTCCAAGTACTAACCAGGGCTGATCCTGCTTAGCTTCCAAAATCAGGCAAGATCAGGTGTGCTTAGGGCATCTAGACAGAATAATTAAACTGTAAACCACCCAGAGACAACTTGACACGGTATGGGGCAGTATATAAGCAGAACACTTTGCTTTAAAGTGATCACCCTCAGCAAGGTGGCCCTTTCTTGCATGCTCAGATGTGAAAGGTCAGAGCACACATGAAACTGCCTGCCTGATGGTCCACTTAATGATATTGGGCAGCAAGCTTTCTCCATCTCATCTGTGAAGATTCTCAGTCATCCAGGTTCGTTTAACTGGGAGTTGAGTCATGGCTACTGGACTTCTTTTTTGAGAGATAGAAACGTTTCGCTGTTCATCCAAACAGCTTCATCTTTCTCCATCTCGTTCGATCTTGTGCAGCTGTTTTGGCATCCTCCCATATAATATGTAGTGCCTTCAGGATTCATGTCACTGTTCTTCACCATGGTATTCAAGGTTGCCATTGTTGTCATTTGGCTCCAGGAGGTTCTGACTCATTGCTACCTTAGGAACCCGACTGTTTTCCACATGGAAAATGTGGCCAGCCAGTTGGAGTCTTCTATGTGAGACAATATTGTGAAGTTCACATGAGACACTAATTGTGCACTTACAGTTTTTAGCTTTCAAATATTGTCATTTTAATGATGTAAGCTACCTTGGGTCCTTTTTAAGGGTAATGTTTTAAATTTATATCTAAATAAATAAAATGCACATTTTGTGGAGAAGACAATTCTGTTGATTGTTGTAGCCTTCATAATTAAAATGTAAACCGCCCAGAGAGTGCTTGAAGTGCTATGGAGAGGTGTATAAGGAGAACACTTTGCTTTTTTGCTTTGCTTTGTTCTGTTCATTATAGTCTGGCAGAGAAAATATAGCCGTATTCAAGTGCTATGGTTCAAAGTGTGAAAGATGATATGAATGGTAGGGACACATGCCACATGAAGGCATCACATGTCTTAGCTTCAGAAAGAAGGAGGAAGTGGGTTTGTGGCTTATCTTCACACCACCCTGGCCTACCACCACAATTTGGGCCTTTTGTAGTTTCAGACATTAAGCCTGGATAAAGCTAGCATATCTTTTTTATTTGCCCTTATTGGCTGCTTATCCTCTCTTTCTTATCCTGACTTGCCCTGAAAACATGCATGTGAACTCTATCTCATAAGCAATTCCATAACTTTAGTTTCAAATCAGTCTGGGTCATATTTAAAGACTTGGTGAGGGATGTCTGTTGGTCTTCTGTAGCATGGTTGTGTGTTGTTATGTGTGTGTGCCTCCTCAAGACTCTTTAAGTTCATATTTTAAAACTCTCTCTTTTTAAATCTTTTGACAGCATCTATGGGCTACTATGGCCCAAATCTTTCTCCGTTGTTTACATTTCTAAGGCAATGTGGTTGCTTAGGGTGTAACCGAGGTTGGGATTTGTCATGATATGCTTAAATTGAGAGGCCACATGTTGACATAAATTCAGTTCAGTGTAAGCTGACTGTACATATGTTATGGCATATGGCAGAATTTCAGCCCCCGTCCTTCTCTCTCCACCCTTTTCCTCAGAGCCACTAAAAAGCTGTCTCAGGAGACAACTTGCTACTAAATTAGGTCAGGAGACTAGCGTGCCATGTGGCAAGCTCTGCTGCTGGAATAAGAAGGCCGGGTTATAACTCAAGAGTCAATATAGCTTTCTTTTTAAAAAGAGAAAGAACCATCCATTTTGATTCGAGTGGATATGAGATCACCGAGTATGAATGTTATTTTTCAGTGGGTGAGATTTTACTTGATTGCCAGCAGTTCTTGTTTTCTCTGAGTCTATCCTGTTTGGTCTCTCTGAATCTCTTATATACAGTACTATTCACGGATCATATTAAAATAAGATCTGATTAAGCAGCAATCAAGTTATAATACCTCTGTGTGATATCTACTTCAGTTACATATGGGACACTGTGGTCCTGAGATGGGAAATCTGCACCCCTCCATATGCTGCTGAACTGCTGCTCCCGTCAGACCTAGTGGGCATAGCTAGTGGGGAGAGGCTAATGAGAGCTGAAGTCCAGCATCCTCTGGAGGATTTCATATTCTTGCTCTAATTGGTTCCTACGTGTATACCTGTCTTTGTGGAAACCACCAGCAAATACAGTTGTCTACTGTGGAAAGAATGCTTACTAGAAGAGGGTGGGATCAGAAATGTCAACTATATAAAGTTGGGGACAATGAGAGGGTACAGATCAGAAGCCTGGCTGTACCAAACACTTTAGGGATGGAAACAATCAGGTGCACTTTTATAAGAGATGAGAAATAACAAATCAAAATAATATAATTAGTTATTTTAACGGGTTACTTGGGGGAAGAAATGAGGGGAAAACAAAATTACATTTCAAAAGTAACATAATCAGGCATAGCTGCATTATTGGTTTGGGAGTAACTAGTGATGAGTTTGGGTGATTTTCAAGTTCATTTTTAATTTTTTAGACATCTTGGAAGCATTTATTTGGATAGGGATTTCTAAAGTTTTATGCCATTCTTCCTCAAACAGTTCCTGATGTTTAAAGGTAGTGAATAACATACATGTTGGCAGAATTGTTGAAGGCAGAAACAAGAGATGAAATGAAATGGAAGAATGGCAATTTTTTTAATTGCACAGACTGTTTAATATGTTTCAAAGTACACATTTCCTCAATCGGTGTGGGTCTGTAAAACTCATCACCCCTAGCCTCCTCCTCCTCCTCCTCCTCCTCCATCATCATCATCATCATCATCATCATCATCACTGAGTCAATGAAAATTATAAAAATGTTGACTGATATGATATACTGTAACAATTACAAGTTTTAACCCCCAAACTAAGTATCTGTTAAATATCAGCACAGTGTGTATGCTGTTCATACTACAGTATTGCCAGTTTTGTATCTCTGGTGGTGTTATTTCCGAGATCTGCAACTTTTTACAATATTGTGTAAATTTTCTTACATTGTTCCCAAGGCCCCAATGACTACAGAGACCACTGAAGATTTTTTCATCCACAAGCAAGAATTTTCAATTGTCAGGTCTCTGTATTTTTTTAGTTTTTTTCCCAATTCTTTAGCTTCAACTCTGGTATCTCCTAGAATTGCAGTGCCAGTGATCCAGACATTTCTTCATTCTGTCACTATTACGTGTGGTGTGTTAAGTTCAGGCTGTCTATCATTTTGGATCCAGATATCTCACAAAATCTTGACTTTGTCATTTTCTGACACCTTTCTTTTGTTCATTGGATTGATTAATTTTAGTTGATTGACTATTTTGGTGTATTGATGTTATATTGTTGTAAACTGCCCAAAGTGTCCTGTCTGCCAAATAGGTGGTATAAAAATCCAATAAATAAATAAAATAATAAATGTTCTACCTGATGTTCCCATGGGTATTTGGAAGCTGGCAAGTAATGACCAGTGCACTAGTTTTGTGACTCTACCATGTCTAATTTTTAAATCTAATTGTGCAATCTTTGGACATTTACAGATGAGGTGTGATAGTTTCATATTTTTCTTGGCAGTCTACATATGCTGTTGGCACAAATTCCTTAAATCTTAGCTTTCATCACAATGATTTGGAGTGCTCATTCTTGGGCAGCAAAAATCAAGTATTTAGTGTGTATCTTAATAGTCCCCTGTTTTAGATATGCCCATGTTGAATGATTATTATGTTTTCCATCAATATTTCTCAGGTTTTATCTACGCAACGGTTTTTTTTTTTTGCTTAATTTATTTTCAAAATGTTGTTTCTTATATGGAGCCTTTGCTTGTCTTGCTTTAAAAGCATTCTCCATTTTCACCACCTTAAGTAATTTTTCTCTACTTGTACTAATATAATGATTTGGGCTTCATCTTTCCTTCTCTACTACTATTTACAGTAGTCCATGGCCTCCAATTATTCATGGTAAACATGACCTTTCCACATCGCTTTTGGGTGTAGTACATAGTACATGTGTATTAATAAAACTCAAGAGGTTCCAATCTATTATTCCAGCCAGGTACTTAATTACTGGAACTGCCCATGTGTTTATGGCTTTGATTTTATTTCCACCATTCAATTCTGATTTTAAGATTTTCTAGCTGTATCTTAAGATGTATTCTCTTTCTGCCAGTTCTTTAACTTTTATATGCAGGATGATATCTGGTTATAGTATTCTAAGGTGTTAATCATTTTTCATTACAGGCAGGTTTCAATCCAGCTGTGTGGCACTAAGTAATTTTTTTACAGTCTATTCAGGCCATGATAAAAATTTGCTTCTCATCTGTTAGTGTTCTTTAGTATCAATTTATTAAACAGAAGCTGATCTTTTGTGCCTCTTGATTTTTTCAAGTTCCCTTTCTATTCAGTTGGCTATAGGGTGTTTTCAAGTAAATAATTATACATTGCAAGTACTCCTGTGAGGAATGTGAACATTTTTGGAAGGCAGCAATTGGTTTATTGCCCTTTCGGTGATCTTTCATTATCACAAATGTGCAGCCCATTGTCATCCAGTCTTTAGTTGTAGAATTTTGGAGTAAGTGATTAAACTGAACTGCTATACATTGTTGGAAATGTGTTACATGCTTTAACCAAAATCCATGCAACTTATCTGGATGGGGTGGACTCAAGTTTTTCACATCCTTTATTTGCCTCTTAATCATTTCAATTATTGCAACTTTACTGAAGCACACAAGTCCCTCTTGCCTCAACAGGGCCTGTGTTTATGGAGGGTGTTGTTGTTCTCCTCCTCCTCCTCCTCCTCCTCCTCCTCCTCCCTGGGGTGGGAAAGTCAGTCCTAAAGTTACATTCCTTTATGGCAATGGAATGTATTTAAAAATACTCTTCTAATGTTAGCATAAATAGATCTGATTCAGTAACAGAACCAAAATGGATGAAGCTTTTTCTCCTAATGTTCCGGTCTTTGCTTTTAAGAGTTCTGCTCATAAAGATCACTGCCTGGAGACCTTCACCTTACACATCACTGAAGGTGCTTCACTTCAAGCACACTGTAACAATTGACTTTTTAAAATGGAAAGGAATATCTATTAAGAGATCTAATTTTAAAGAAGATCTGGTTTCATCTAATTTAAAATACCTCTCAAAAACCTTCAACACCATTTGTGACCTAGAGCAAAGTTGGATAGAAAAGGAGCTCTAACATTTTATGCCTATATTAAGAATGTCTCGTTTGCATCTGTTCATCTTTTAATCTCTTTTAGTCTATTTGATCCTCAGTTCATGCTTTTCTAAATGTGTGGACATTCAGAGTATTTTAAATATATATTTTTTCCATGAGACGTGCAGATATTGTTGCATACATTCTATCCCATTAACACATTTTATAGTGCCTAAAGGCTATCCCACGGACATTTTGATATGATATATGGCTTACTGATGACATGGTTTGGATGGGGGAAGGGGGAGAAGACTAGTTTGTAAATGTTTCTTCTTAGGACATTCCAGCCTTCCTGTTTAAGAGCTGTTGCACCCCTTTCTGGCCCAGTGGGAGGGCATGCATTCTTTTTTGCATGCTCAAGGTCTAGCATGTTTAACTGCGATATTTTAGTGTCCAGCAGCTTCAAATTCTCAGGGAGAGTTTGAGAGAGAAATGAGGGAATGGAAACAGAGAGGAGGGAAGGGAGAAAAGGGAACAGTACTGACAAGAAAGAGAGAGGGGGGATGTAAAAGAAATTTATAATTTCACTTCCCCGACCCTCCTCAGACAATCTGAGAAAGGGCTTTGTTGCTTTATTGACAGCTGACCATGCTATAAGGTTTGTTTGTGGTTTAGATGACAGGAGCACACCAAACAGCACATTGCTCCTCCCCATGACGTTAACAGTCTCTTTGTAGTGCTGTCTACTGCGCCGAATACCCCACATGGCCAGTCTGGACAGGTCCTAAGGCACAAAGGATGATGCAAGTTATGGCCCTCAGTTTTGTCAGATCAACACTATGGTGGCTTCCTTCCTGTCTTCTTTCTGAGGGCTTTTCAGTTCTACAGGCCTTTGGCATCTGACACTGCTTGTTGCAGAAGGGAAGCTTTTAACTGGATGGTGTTTTCCTATTGCCTTTGTACAGATGTAGACTGCTTTGAGTCCCATTCCAATGGGAAAGCAGGAAAATGTGTCACAATAAGCAAACCAAAATCATGTCGCATAAGAGAGGGTGATTTCCATCAATTAAAGAGCCCATACTTTGATTTTGGGTTCTGTATAACTCCCATGCAAGCCAGAATTGAAGTGGGGAGTCTTTAATAAGCAGCACTATGCCACTGCTCTTGGCATCCATCTTCCTATGCTAGTTAACACACTGGCTATTTTCAGGGACCCAATACAGAGAAAGGCTGATGCTGCCAGCATACACGTCTTGAACCTAGTACATTACCTGACTGGAAAACAGAGAAATTGAAGAACTGAAAATTGCTTCTACAGATGACATCCATGGCTGACTTCTGAAACTCCTTGTTGCCTTCCAGGGGCATTAGAAATGCAGAAGCCTCACATCACTGGCACCGCATCAAGAGACATCCTCTGTTAAACAGTTTTTAAAAATTATTGAGTTTATACTAATATTTACCCAAATGCAGTAAGGAACATCTTAAACCGCACATTAAGCCAGAACAGAAGCAGAAATGATTATAAGCTAGGTGGTTTTATGTGAGCCTTCATTGCCTTTAAAACTTGGGAAACGGGGTCAAAGACTGAAGTCCTGAAATATCAGAAGCAGTAAGAGGTCTGGTTGAAACGGAGAATGGTAGCTGAGAATGCAGAATATTTACTTAAACATACTTAGCTTTTACTGGCCTACAGCATGTCCAGTACGTTCTGCTCATTTTACACTGCAGCATCAAAATCTGACATGCCGTGCTGTTGACATTTTAACAAGGGAGCCTCCCCTCAAAGGAGAAACCCAAGCAATCCCCCCCCGCCCAGTCCATTAGGTAGCAGGCTTTCTGCCTCTCTTAGCAGCTCCTTACTCAAGCTACAATTAAAAGCAGGAATTCCGCTTGGAAAATGATCATACAGCCTATTTTTCTAAGTGAAGGAATCCCTTTGGTGGAACCTCATGGTATTTTTCAGATTTTCCTCTGCAGCACATGGGCTTACATTGACCCCCCCCAAACCCTAGACCTCTTCAAAGCTTTTATAGAAAGCAAACTGCAGAGCTAGGGTAGGTTCTGTGCCACTTACTCAACAGGAGGGCTCTAGGGGTTGGCATGCAGGAAATGCTACATCTCTTGTTGTTTGGCAGATACTGAGGAGATGGCTAGAGAGCTTAGTGGTGTTTCTGAAGAGCCACCTTGTGTGGCCTTGGAAGTTGCAGAATTCCAAAGGGCCCCTAAGTGACTAATGAACTAATGAACTACTCCTGGATTCTTGATACTTAGAAGGTCCTGGGAAGGGCTGCCATATACCAGGACTAAATTGAGCCATATCATTATTAACTATACCCCTGGTCAGTTTCCTGTTCCAGTGGAGAAATGGGGGACAATGAAAGGGCCAGAAGCTAGAGCAGTCTTGGATGTCAACGTGTGATGATTTCACGCATATATGATTACTAACCATCTGAAGAGATGTGCCATGGAGGTAAAGGTAGTGAAGGAAGCTCACTGGACAACCACCATTGCATGGAATAATCCAGTGATGTTCTAAAACGTGTGAGACTTTGGGCAAAACTGCATTGACAGATAATGTGGGAAATGTTTTGACAGATAATATGGGAAATGGGACTAGGATTATCCAATTTGTATTATTTTCCATTGGCTATGCAATGTACAAATCAATGTGAATTATGCTGGAGTCCATTCGCCCCCAACCCACCTGGCTTCATACTTTTCCCTGCAGCTGCTTGGGTTAACTTACTCTTTGCAGCATGTTAAAGTGGCTCTGATGTAGCAGTGCCTCTTGAATGTATGGATGGAAAAAGCAGCTCCCTTAACAAGCTGCAAATGTGGCAAATTTATTTATTTATTTATTTATTTATTTATTTATTTATTTATTTATTTATTTATTTATTTATTTATTTATTTATACAATTTGTTTTTCCCTTTTTATTTTTAACAACAACAACAACAACAACAACAACAACAACAACAACAACAACAACAACAACAACAACAAAAAAATACATAGATATACCAGTGGTCCCCACTACCACCACTCAGGACCATCTGGAAATCTTTTTGTGTCGTCATCATCTTTCTCTTCTTCTTCTTCTTATCCTCTAGTCTCATCATCTTCTTATTCAATTTGTATACTGCCCATCTGACAGAAGCCACTGTGGTTCACAACATAGAACAGATTGTTTCAATATACAATGATAATAGTGCATAATAAAAAAACAAGAGATAATACAAATAAAAACCACCAATTCTTTGTTGTTGTCTTGCGGGCCTCCCTTGGTGTCAGCAACCTCAGATGATCCGCCTGTGACTAATGAGTGACACAGGCAGAACTCTGGGGTAGGAGCTGTTCTGACAGATAGGAAGGACCCAAAATCATTTAGTGCTTTGTATGTCAACATTAAAGCCTTGAAGTCAACGGAGTAATGGATCGGCAGCCAGTGCAGTGAGGCCAGAATTAGGATAATGCGATGGAATTTTTTGATACCCGATACTAATCTGGCTGCAGTGAATTGGTAATGTTTTTCTCCTTCTCTGTTGATGTCTGTGTAGTTGACTAAAGTGAAGCAAAAGGCAACTTCCTGGGTGTGACTTCACAGTGGATCCATTTACATTTTCCCCATTGTATATTTGCACCATTTCTTGGCAAAGGATCTGTGGTGGTGATGGAAACATTGGTGGATTCATTGTAACTAGTACAGAGGCAATTAAGGTTAAAGTAAATTAAGCTCGTGTCCTCTTATCCAGGATTCCTTTCAGCTTGTAGATCTTGAGGATGCATGGATTCCAAGTCGTGAAATACTTTTGCAAATATACTCATTCCCGACTTCTAGAGACCCTTCAGAAAATCAATTTTTGTTTTTCTGATCCTGTTCAATATGTTCCATTTTTTTAACAATAGACATGCATTTCTCTCTCTCTGGTACTGAAACTTCTTGTTTACATTCTTTCTTTGACCTGTTTGTCAAATAAGTGCAGCCATGTTTGTCAGAAGTCAGTGGTGTGGCATGTTAAAGGCCAATACCCAGGTGAAGAAACTGAGACCCTCCAGTTGTTGTTGAGCTGCTCTCTCCATCAGCCAGTAGTGATGAAGGATGATGGGAGCCTAGTCAAAACATGATCTAGAAGACCACCTGTTCCTTCATGTGTTATTTTGTAACAGCCTCTGGACTACAGTCTACTATGGAATGTTTCTGCTACCATTTCACAACCAGCTACCCTCTAAACTGTGTTAGATTACAACTCCCATTGACTCTCTTCCATGTAGGTTCTGCAGCTCAACTACAGAATATGGCTAATGTCACCACAGTTGTGTTAAGAGTTTAAGATGTCACACAACTTGATTACTTTTTTTAAGCAGGGCCAATCCCCACCAAGAGGGGACAAAATGTGAAAATGTTGTCCAAATAAGAACAGGGAATGCCAATGTTTTCCCCACATTCATTGACACCCTGAGGATGCAAAGGCCTTTGTTCTTCCATCGCCCCTGCATCCTATGACTCCCCTTTTGCTCCCTGGTTTTGTGAAAGTTGTGACGGCTTTCAAGCAAGCCTTCTTATATTATCCCCTGTTATTCATGCGCTTTTATTTTAGATTTTCCACACTTCCTTCACATCTCCTTTGCAGTCTCCAGTCAATGAGCTTTAAGACATAAATACTTCTTTGCACTTCATGGCTATTCCCTTACCACATGCATTTTTCTGCTGCCTCCAGGCAGATCTGTTCCTTTTTTATTTTATTTTATTTTTTAATTTCATTATTGAAATCTTCTTTTTCCTTCCTCCTAAGCTGATGGAAGATGTGTAAATGTGTCTAAAGAAGGAGAACAGCACAGCTCTCCTTTTCTGTTTTTTTTTAAACTCTCTTTCAGCAGAGCTTTGGGAGCTCAGAAGTCTCTGGGGCTCCCTCCCCCTCCACATTAAAAATGAACATGAAAAGAGCCATATCTGCACAATACAAGCAAAGCGACTTTAATGCATTATTGTAGCCTTCTCTTAGCTGATGTCAAAGGGAAAAGAAAAGGTGCACCTTTGCAGCTGTGCATCAGGCTCTTGCTTTTTGCTAGATAGCCGAATCCCCTCGTCAACCCTGGGCTGGATTTACATTATGCCATTAAGTATTGATTGTGATGCTTGAAAGCTTTATTGTTGCTGTTTATCAGAGCTTTTTGCACTGAACTCTGTGGAAAACAATACTCCCTAGCTGGTGCCTGATGTACACTTACAGAGCAGTCAAGTGAGAATGTGCTAAGGGAAGTAGAAATGTTTTTTTAAAATAAAATAAAATAAAATAAAAAGACAAGATTATTCATAAAGGATATCTCTGTTACTCAACTTGCTCAGTGCATGCATGTAAGTTCTAAATGTCAGTGCACAAACTATTTTGCTGCCGATGTATGAATTAAAGATCTAATCTAGTTATCTTGCTCATATAGCGAATCTTAAAGAAACATAAAGCTGATCACAATTGATAGTCCCCAAAAGCCTGAAAACAATTAGCATGGAATCATTTGGTAGATCCATTGATATACAGAATTTACATTAGTGGCTGACTCACCATTTAGCAACTGGATTAATGGGTCTAGCCCAGGCATGTCCAAACTTCAGCCCTCCTGATGTTTTGGATCACAACTCCCAGAATTCTAAGCCTGTATTTCCAATGTCAAAGGACTGTGGGAGTTGTGGTCCAAAACATCTGGAGGGCTGAAGTTTGGACACGCCTGGTCTAGTCTATTTGGATTCTGGCCATTATTTTGCTTGGACTAAAGCTTCCAGAAACGCCCAGGCAACATAAACGCTGGCGTGACAGTTCTGGAAGCTGTAGCTCAAAAGGAACAGCAAAATCCCTCTCGACCTTCTGCATGTAGGAAACAATCTTGTTTGTTTCTGATTTTTGAGGGAAGTGAACAAATGCCAGAACAAGTCCGAGGGCACTTGGTAAAACTCTTCATCAGGTGACCCTTTCAAATGTGGACTCCATGAGGAGACCAACTGGAGAGCCTGCCTTCACGCCTCCCCTACAAGATGTGATGCTGGCTTTCATGGCAATCCTAGGCATTAAATGAAGGCCCAATTAGACTGCGAGTCTCGTGCACACCCAATGGAGTCAAAGATTTCCTTTAGGACACTTCTCGGTGGTGTCCTTTCTGCTCATGTTTCAAACAAGAAGTGCAGCATTGTTCAAAGTTCAAAGAGAAACAACCTAGTATAAGGAGGGGAATCAAGGATCTTGAAGCTGCTCATGGGACAGAGTGTGGACTCCGTGAGTACATAGGTCACTATTGTTTGCACTTGTATCAGGAGTAGACATGGGCACGACTCGGCAAAATTGTCGTTTCCGTTTTCAGTTATCATTTCCGTTACATAACGGAAACGGTAACGATAATTAAGCCGTCAGAACTCGAACTCAAACTGAAAAAAGAAAAATTTGGTTGGGTTTTTCATTTCCGTTTGTGGCATCACGGCAATCGCGCAATGCGAAGCACAGAAAAAGTTTTTAAAAGTTTTTTTAATAAAACCCCGACTCCCGGCCAAAAAAGCAGGCGAAAATAATGCCTGCCTGAGGCTTTGCCACCTACCAGAGGGGTGGTTTCTGGGGGGTCCCCGGCTCTTTCCCCCCTCTTCTCCTGTCCTGGGCTGCTTGCACAAGGCTGGGGGGGGGGTTCATCCTCGTCATCTCACCATGCCATGCGGTAGGGGGAGGATCCAAAATGGCGACCACAATATTTCCTTTTGAAATCGTGGTCAAAAAACACACCAAATCACCACAGAAACATGTGAAATTTATTTATTTTAAATGCTTGAATTTTAATAGTAGCAGCAGTGGGTTTTTTTAATAACAATAAAACGTCGTATTGATTTTATTTTATTTTATTTTATTTTTTATTTTTTTAGACCTGCCCATTTGGGCTGGGCATGGGATGGGACCATGCAATTTTTTTGAACCATTCCACCAATGGCATCGCCAGGTTTTTGACTGACACATCTGGATGTCTCAGAGGGCATAAAAAGCCGAGGCACCTTCCAGAAATCCCAGTCGGGTGTATGGATGTGGTTGAGGGAGGAGGGCTGGCTGCTGGTGCTGGTGTGACCCAATCAAGATTGAGGAGGGAGGCTGGAGGCTTTAGGATTTAAGTCAGGCAGGCAGGGAGGGAATTGAATTTAGAAAATAATTTATTTGATTCCCTGCAGCTTTGTCTGCTGAAGGGAATAGCAGTTTATTCTTTATTTCTTCTCTGACAGTTTGTGAGGATTTTTTTCTGATATTGGATAAAGGGGGAGGTTCGACTGGGAGTGGGAGGTGTGGATTTATTTTAAAAATATATTATATACTACAATTTATTTTCTATTTTCCCAACTTCAATTTGCTTGCACACACACACATTTGGGGTGCAAGCCAAGAACAGAACCTCTATCCTAAGTGATATCCTAACTGCCCACTCGCCCGCCCACGCCGCCATCCACCCAGGGCCGCGCCGCCGCCCTAGGGCGCAAAAACACCTAGCGCCGGCCCTGATTGCGGGATGCCCCTATGCTCTGGGAAGTCAAATTGCGCTAAATCGCGGTGGAAACGACAAATGACAAACAAAATGACGAAATGACAAATTTTTGAAAATTTTTGCGACAAACGGAAACGACCCAAAAAGGACCCATTCCGACAAACGAAAACTCGAAACATCATTTTTTCTGGTCGTGCCCATGTCTAATCAGAAGTTTTGTAAATCGTCTTAAATTTTAAGAAGAATTCCTTGTGTATCGGTGGGTACAAACTATCACATCCCATTTTAGGCAAACCAGTGTCCTCTTTGGTCCCCTCTCTTAGTGAAGCACATTCTGTTTTCTTAATCTGTGCAAGCAGATACTTCAACTGGATCCTGTCTTGCTCCTGACCACGTCACCACAAGTTTTGAGGAGCCCGATTTGCAATGCTGCTAAACCTAACAGGTTGTAGATAATGAGGCTGTTATAACCCAGGCTATGAGAAATTTGCTAAGCATTCATAACCAGTGATGGCTTTTTCCGATGTCATTCCTGGTATCATAAGAGCACATGGAAAAGGGGGGGCAGCCATGTGAAAAAATCCACAGCAGGCAGATCAAGAACTGGCAGTGTTACACTGTTTCTGAGCACAGTCTTGCCTTGGGTAGCCTGCATACTGTAAATCCCGCCCAGAGACTACTTGAAGTGGTGTGGGGCAGTATATAAGCAAACCACTTTGCTTTGCTTTGTTTTGCTGTGTCTTTTATTTCTTCCCACATCACTCAGAACAGTGTGGTGTGCACCCTGGGAAAACGGCACCACAACTGTCCAATAATATCCAAAACAAAGCCAAACCACACATGTTGATACTCATGTGACAAAGGTTCAGACAGACCGTTTCAGAATTCACTGATGACAAATGTCCTTCCATGTATAAATTACTGTATCTGAGATAATGTTCTAGACTAGTGTTGGCAAACCTATGGCACGGGTGCCAAGGGTGGCACTCAGAGCCCTTTCTGTGGGCACCCATCGCCCCTTCACAGCCATCTGTATCAGGTTAAATTGCTGTATTGGCACTTTGCGAAAAATTAGTGGGTCTTGAATTGCATTGTGGGCATTCAGTCCCTAAAAGGTTCACCATCACTCATCTAGACTAACCTCCAATATATGCCCAAGTTTTCTTTGTTGGAATGTTTGCATCTTATGTCTGAATGCATGGGAGCATTCAGACATAAGATTTGCAGCTGGTCTCTTGAATAGCACAGTCCAGGAAAAGATAATAATAATAATAATAATAATAATAATAATAATAATAATAATAATAATAATAATAATAATAATAATAATAATAATAATAATAATAATAATAATAATAATAAAGTCAAATCTATGCCTAATCTACATTACAGAAGATCCATTGAAATGGATGGAACATGAGCCTTCTCACATTGTGACTAACATTGCATTAACCCAATATATGAATTTAACACAGTGATATGTATTTTTTGGGGGAGGAAAGTATACATCACTTGACACCACAGTCAGCACTTTATATATATATATATATATATATATATATATATATATATATATATATATATATATATATATATATATATATATATATATATATATATATATATATATATATATATATATATATATATATATATATATATATATATATGCATGTTAGGGTGGATATATATATATACTCTCCTTTTTGCTAGAGACATAAGACAAGAGTCTCTGAAGGGATGGCAGGATAATCGTTTTCTTTGACAGTCGATTCGGTTTTTGTAATGCATGACAGGAACAATTGAATTCCAGATGGTTTCTCACCTCAGCTACAATAGAAAGAATTCAGTTACAACTGCTTTGATCCATACCCTTTTCAAAGGAGCTTGACACTTGAGGTAACAATGTTCAGCCATCCAGGGACAGAGGTTTACATGCAGGCCTAGAATGTACTTATCCTATTACACTTATCCGCCAGCTAAAAAAAATTGGTCAGTGCTGCCCAGTTATTGTTGTAACACTAACTTGGTTGTTAGATGACTGGTTGTCGGAGAAGAAACAGCTTTGATGCAAAACAAAATGTCATGCCCTGTCTGAGTAGCATATTTGTATACAGTGCAAATTCTATGTTAGGAAAGTCAAATTAATTGTGCATCCTACCAAAATTGTGCAGATTCAGCAGTTTTTTAGTACAGTTGCTGAGGCACTGAGAGGAGATAGGAAGGATGCACTAATAGTTGAGGGGCAGTAACCACAGACAGCTTCATTACTGAGTGGCAATATAGAAACAAAAGATGTATGCATAACAGTTGCAAGGGAGGTAAGTAGAGGGCTGTGCCCTGCCCGTCCACCCCATCCCATTTGGTCTGTGTCTGAAGAAGCCCACATATATTGTTGCCCACCCCCACCCCCCACCCCGTTTTGATTTGCATTTCCTAATATTTCATTGTACCATTTAGTTTATCCAGGAGGGCTAATTGCTAGAGGCCGCTGTGCCAACAGTTAGTATGAAGACATGTTAACAATTTCAGATTTTGAGTGTTAAGAGTTTTAATCTCTACTATAGTTTGTTCAGAAAAAACAAAAGAGAAATTAAAAAATACAGAGGACAAAAACATTGGGACACCTTAAAAACTAACTAATATGTTTTTGTGGATAACTCTACTTCCTGAGTTAATGTTTTTGAGTGATTACTAATCTTACCACTGTGAGCAAGTAAGCTATCATCTGTTTGTGTAGCAAATCTTTGATTTTCACCAATGAATACAGAGATTAGTAGTAAAGCCACATTTCTGCACTTTTTGTTCTGTAATCTCCAATGCAATAACTATTACTTGCCTATAAACTGGCTACTTAGGGAACATTGCATCCATGTTTGTAATACTGGTTCTAACTTCTCACAGGCCCGTCACCAGTGTGCTGATAGCCCCTGTGCAAATGTGGACAACGTTATAGGACACAAGAGCTACTGTTTGTAAGTTTTCTTTTAGGAATGTTGATCTGGCTCTGGAAATCAAAGGGGGCTGTATTCAGTCCTAACCTGGAGTCAAAGTCTGAAGTCAGTCAGTTTCCCCACGGGCACCAATGGGAAGATTGTAAGTAGTCTCAGTTAGCCTTTAGTGTTTCTTCTTTGCCTTGCACAAAGATTCGGAAATGGCACAAGGGAGCTCAATATCCCCTAAGACAGTACTAAATGTTCCAATAGACATTTTATGACATTGTCACTCTCCCTTAATTTTAACCACCAGAAACATACTGTTTTTCTCTTTTTCTTTACAGATAAAAACCCAAAGAACAACAACAAATAAATAAATAAATATTAAAATATCTCTCTCTCTCTCTCTCTCTCTCACACACACACACACACACACACACACACACACACAAATTGCTCCAGCAAATGTAGTCTTTAAGTTCTGAAGTCTTTAAGTTCCTGAAGTTGCATGTGTGCGCAATGCAAATCACAGCGGTGGTGGTGAGGAATTGATTGCACGGTCAAATCGCATCAGCGGCAGACCACGAGCACAAATCATGGTGGTGCTGGGGGAACCGTGCATGCAGAGCACCACTGTGGCAGAGAGGGACTGCACATGCACGCCCACCGCAACTGCAGAGGACCCCACCACTGCCTCTCAGAGAGACAGCTCTTTGCTTCCTGGACCCCAAAAGGCAGCCAGCCAGCCATGCCTTAGGCCCCAGCATCCTCAACTCAGCCCTGGCGGAGACCTTCTCCTCCTCTGCCCTCTTCTCATCTCCTCGCAGCCCTACCTTGGAGCTCGTAGGGTGGGTGGCCCTCCTTTCCCCTCTTCCTTTTCCTTCCCCTCACCTGGTGGTTTTTCTGGGCTAGGGCTTCCAGGCCAGCTTGTGTTGGGAAAGGAGGGGGTGAGAAGATGCAGCGTTTTGTAGAGTCCAAAGTGTCAAGCAGATCACACACACAAATAGGATTCAGTTCTTTGCCAAGATCTTTAGTGGAAAGCAGGCAAGTTCAAGTCCTTTGCTAACAATCAAGTGCCAGATAAATAACAGAATCCAACTCCCAGCAATTACCAGTACAAGTCAAAACCAGAATATCTCACGGAAACCAGATGCCAAACCCAAGGGAACAGATCAAGCCGTTGTCCATGAAGCCAGTCTGAAGTCAGGAAACAGAGCCAAGGTCACAGACAGGAACGTGGTTGCATGTTCAAATGACGCGTTGCTCCCACAGAGAGCTCAAGGTGAGCTTGCCAGCTTTATCCCAAAACAGGGAACACACCCTTACTTCTGGAAAGGCTTCTGCTAGTACTCAGGGCTTTCCAACCTGATTCCCCGTCCAGCATCAAAGACCCTTTCCCTAGCTCTTCTGGTAGCACGTCTTTGCAGAATCCTGCTCAGGGCCCTTATAGGAGGTGAAGATATGTTTTCAGCTGAGTCATCAGACCCAGCTGCTTGATGATTTGAGCTGCAAGGCTCCTCCAGCAGCTCTTCACCATTTAACCCCTCAGAGTCAGGTTCTGCGGCAGGCAGGGTCCTGGCACTATCCCCCTCTTCTGATGGGCCAGGCCTATCAGGGTAACTGTCATGAAAATTGTTGAACCAACTCAGGAGCATGCAAGTTGGACGCAGGTTCCCATGACCGATCTTCAGGTCCATAACCTTCCCAGTCTACCAAATACTGCAATCCTCCACAGTGTATTCGAGAATCCAAGGTTTGACGGACTTCATATTCTTCTTCTCCTTCTACTAAAATCAGTGGAGGAGGTTCAGGAGTCGGTGGTTGGTTGGGGTCAGGGTCTGCAACTGGAACCAAGAGGGATCGGTGGAATACTGGATGAATATGAAGGGAAGCAGGTAGTTGCAGATGAAAAGCAACTGGATTAATTTGTTCTAAGATGGGATAAGGACCAATGAACCGAGGATCTAGTTTTCGGGATCGTCCAGGATGTCTCAGGTATCGAGTAGAGAGCCAAACTTTCATGCCTGGATTTAACTGTGGCCCTTCCTGTCTTTTCTTGTCCGCTGCTTTCTTATATACTTCCTTAGCATGGTCAAGTTGCTCTTGCAATAATTCCTGAATGCCATGAAGTTCTTGAATGTATGCATCCGCAGCTGGCACAGAGGTGGAAGGAAGGGTAGTTGGAAAATACCGAGGATGATAACCATAATTAGCCATGAATGGGGTCTGGCGAGTGGAAGAATGTACGGCATTGTTATATGCAAATTCAGCTAAAGGTAACAAATCCGCCCAGTTATCTTGTTGGTAGCATGTATAACAGCGTGCACTCAGTCTGACCATCTGACTGGGGGTGGTAAGCTGATGACAGGTGAACTTGTGTTCCTAGTGCCTTATGCATTGCTTGCCAGAATCGGGAGCTGAATTGTGGCCCATGATCCAAAATGAGGTGTGCAGGTAAACCATGAAGTCTGAAAAGGTGTTGCAAGTAGTGATGAGCTGTTTTTGATGCAGTAGGGGATTTAGGACAAGGAACGAAGTGGGCCATTTTGGTGAATAAATCCACGAAGACCAGGATGCAGGTAAACCCTTTTGAGCAAGGAAGATCCATGATGAAATCTAAGGAGACAGCATTCCAAGGACCAGGGGGTGTTGGCAAAGGATGCAACAGACCCGAGGGTTTGGTCACAACATCCTTTGCCCGCCGACAAACTTCACAGGAACCCACGTATTGGGCAACATCAGCATGAACATGTGGCCACCAGAACTCCCTTGTGAGAAGATGCAGCGTTTTGTAAAGTCCAAAGTGTCAAGCAGTTAAAGAGTCATGTGAGAGATGCAACACCTGGTTACGAAGAGGACCAGCAGGAACATATAACTGCCCTTGATGTAATGATAACCATTGCTGTGCAGAAAACTCTCCATGATTCCCATTCTGTAGTTCCTGAAGACGTTGCTGAGTTCATGAATCGTGAGCTTGAGATTCACGGATTTCTTCTTCCAAGCTGAGACATGAATTCGTGGCCGCGAACACAGAGGGAGACAAGATGGGCACCACTAATGTCTCTTTCACAGGCGCTGCATACTCAGGTTTTCTGGATAACGCATCAGCTTTTTTATTCTGAGCCTCAGGAATGTACTTGATCCGGAAATCGAACCGGGAAAAGAATAATGACCACCGGATTTGTCGCTGAGTCAATTGCCGGACTGTTTGTAGATGTTCAAGGTTTCGATGATCAGTCAATACTTGAACAGGGTGTCGAGCTCCCTCGAGGTAATGCCTCCATACCTAAAAAGCCGTCTTGATGGCCAGCAGTTCACGCTCCCAGATAGTATAATTCTTTGCAGGTTTTAACTGCTGAGAGTAATAGGCAGAGGGACGTGGGGTTTGGGAGGGATCATCCTGTTGAGATAGCACTGCTCCCAGAGCAACGGTAGATGTGTCAGCCTCCACTATGAAGGGTAATTGTCGGTCAGGATAACGGAGCAAGGGTTCCGAGGTGAAGCAAGTTTTCAAAGTAGAGAAAGCCCCTTCTGCTTCTGGAGTCCACCGGAAAAGCTCTTTGGGCCGAAGGAGACGGTTTAAAGGTGCAGCAATGTCGGCGTAGGCAGGAATAAACTGGCGATAGTAGTTGGAGAAACCGAGGAGCCGTTGCAAACCCTTACAGTTTTGTGGTCGCCGCCAGGACAACACAGCCTCTACTTTCTTAGGGTCCATGTGGATTCCCTGGGGAGAAATAATATGCCCCAGGAATTCACCTTCCTTAATGTCAAACTCACATTTTTCCAGCTTAGCATATAGTCCGTTTTTCCAGAGACACTGCAAGACCTGACGAATATCTTGAACACGCTGAGCTAGGTCAGCGGAATAAATCAGGATATCATCTAAATAAATGACCACACAATGATCTAGTAGATCATGGAAAATGTCATTCATCATCCGTTGGAATACACTGGGTGCATTTGTCAGTCCAAAAGGCATTACTAGATCTTCATATTGACCGTACTGGGTCCAAAACACGGTTTTCCACTCATCTCCTTTACGGATACGCACCAAATTATACGCCCCACGAAGGTCCAGCTTGGTATAACACTTTGCCCCTTTTAACCAGTCCAAAAGTTCAGAGATTAGGGGTAAAGGGTACAGGTCCCGAATAGTGATCTTGTTTAATGCCCGGTAATCATTACAAGGACGAAGCTCCCCTCCCTTCTTCTTTACAAAGATCACCGGTGCGGACAATGGCGATTTGGAAAAGCATATAAACCCATGTCAAAGGTTCTTGTCTAGGAAAGCCCTCAAAGCTTCTAACTCAGGTTCGGATATAGGATAGACTCGTCCCACAGGGAGGGGTGCCCCAGGTATCAGATCAATGGCACAGTCATAGGGCTGATGCGGAGGTAACTTGTCAGCCCCCTTTTCCTCAAATACATCCGCAAAGTCTTGGTATACCTGGGGCAAGACAGGGTCAGATGTAGCATGGGCAGCTGCCAGGATGGTAGAATATTTTTTCTTTGAGCAAGGAACCCTAAAGTACAATTCTCCTTGCACCCAATCCAGCAATGGGTTATGAGCTCGCAACCAGGAAAGTCCCAAGACAAGAGGAAACCGGGGCATCTGAGTTACATTAAAGCAAATCTGCTCATTGTGGTCCATTACGTGAAGAGTAAGTGGACAGGTTTCCTGAGCTATCGGCCCAGAACGAAGTAACCGACCCTCAATGGATTTTACCAGCAAAGGAGTTTCCTTGTTCTGTACTGGAATCTGATGGCACCGCACAAACCCAGCATCCACAAAGCAGTGAGCTGCCCCAGAGTCTACCATAGCATACACAGGTACTTTCTGGCCATCAGGAAGCCCTAGAGTTACAGGTACCAGGAAAGGTCCTTGGGGCGTGCTGGTATTGTCTGGGAACCCCTTGGTGTGCTCCATTCCTGTGGGTTCCTTCAAGGATGGAGCTGCCCTTTTACTGTTGAAGAGGTAGCAGCACTTACTGAGGAGCGCTTCAAAGGGCAAATGGAAGCGAAATGTCATCCTCCTCCACAGTATAGGCAGAGATTATGAGAGTGTCGTCTTGCCTTTTCCTCTGGGGTGAGGTGTGGTCGAGCAGCTCCCAGTTGCATAGGTTCTGGATCCATTCTGCGGGCTTCACCGGATTGCAGATTAGGCACAGCTGGCAGAGGTTGCTGGTTATAGTTCTTGCCTCAGGAGAGGCGACGGCTTTCCAGACGTCCATCTGTCCTGAGACACAGGGTAATAGTTCCTGTAATGTGCTTGGTTGTTCCACCCTAGAGAGTTCATCAAGCACTTCATCTGCCAATACTTCCATATACTGAGAAATCAGTGCCGGTTCATTCCAATGTAGATCCTGTGCTATCAAACAGAATGCAGTGGTGTAGTCAAACACTGAATCTTTGCCCTGTTTCAGAGCTCTGAGTCTCCTGTTGGCAGTAGCAGCCTGCACGGGGTTCTGAAAAGCTAAAGAAATGTGATTCAGGAAAGCCTGATAATTATCCAGTAGAGGTGAGGCACTGAGGAGTAAGGGAGTAGACCATTTAGCTGCCTGTCCTTTCAGCAAACTTGCATTCAAACCGGTGAGAAGGCAGCAAAGGGCACCGGGCTGCAACCCAGCCAGTGCTGGAGCTTGCTGCAATTGAGCAATCACCTGAGACAAAAGCATCACTTGGTTTTCCAAAGCTGCCAGTGGTGTCATCCCAACAGCCCCCTCCTCTTCCATTCTGCTTGAAGAAGTTTTGGTGGGAGCAAACTGTCAAGCCCCGCACACAGATCACACACACAAATAGGATTCAGTTCTTTGCCAAGATCTTTAGTGGAAAGCAGGCAAGTTCAAGTCCTTTGCTAACAATCAAGTGCCAGATAAATAACAGAATCCAACTCCCAGCAATTACCAGTACAAGTCAAAACCAGAATATCTCACGGAAACCAGATGCCAAACCCAAGGGAACAGATCAAGCCGTTGTCCATGAAGCCAGTCTGAAGTCAGGAAACAGAGCCAAGGTCACAGACAGGAACGTGGTTGCATGTTCAAATGACGCGTTGCTCCCACAGAGAGCTCAAGGTGAGCTTGCCAGCTTTATCCCAAAACAGGGAACACACCCTTACTTCTGGAAAGGCTTCTGCTACTACTCAGGGCTTTCCAACCTGATTCCCCGTCCAGCATCAAAGACCCTTTCCCTAGCTCTTCTGGTAGCACATCTTTGCAGAATCCTGCTCAGGGCCCTTATAGGAGGTGAAGATATGTTTTCAGCTGAGTCATCAGACCCAGCTGCTTGATGATTTGAGCTGCAAGGCTCCTCCAGCAGCTCTTCACCATTTAACTCCTCAGAATCAGGTTCTGTGGCAGGCAGGATCCTGGCAATGGTCACGGGTGTGTGGGATGATGAGAGAGTTGGAGGCATCTGTGCCTCTGCTTTCCCCAGCCCAGTTTCTGGGTGAGGTGCCTGGGTGGAGTGGGCTGTCTCACCCAATCCCTCACCACTGCTGCTCTTGCCATGATTTACACAAGCACATGATCCCTCACCACATCGCTGCTGCAATTGCCCAAGGAGGGTGGCTCTCTCTCTTCTTCCTCACCCCTCCTTCCCCCCAACCTTCCCTAGCTCACGTCCTTACATGCCGCAAGGCGCGGTCCAGGCAGGCGGGCCATTTTCTTAAACAGCAGGCCTGCAGAGACCTCACGGGTTACTTCAAAGGGTCCTGCGATCAACCAGTAGCCCGCGGTCGACGCGTTGTGCAGGCCAGATATATAGTATAACAGCAGTTGTTCTGTGCAGGTTCCTTAACTGCCTAGATGAAGATTAAGGACACACGTGCTTATATTCAGTAGTAAATTGCAACTAGAATAAGGATTTGATGATTCAGCTCCTCCATCAGTTCTACTGATTCCATGGGCCCACTGTAGTCGTGATTTCAGCCTCTCAGTAATATCAAAGATCAACCTAGTTTACTAATAGTTAACCAATAATGCACAGTTCTCCTCATCTCTGTTAGGCGTCCCCCAGAAATGGCCACATTCTTGTGGCTGTTATCCCATTAGGGCAAATGAAACACAACTCAGACTCAGCCTATTTCCAATCAGCTAGAGAATGGGAAAGGGCCAAACCCTACACTCCCTTCTTCATGAACTCCTGATTTTTGTTTTTGTTTGCTTTTTTACTGTATGCATGTTGTGGGGGTGAAGAGGAAAGCAGTTTGCAGGCAGGTAGGAACATTTCTATATCGGGACCATGGGCTACAACTACGCTTTCAGGAAAGACCTAAGTCCCTTCTCAGAAATTTCAGTTATTTCACATGAGACAAGGCCCAATGCAGATAAAGGTGCACATCAGGGCTGTTCTAAAACCATACCAGGATTCTATTCCAGTCAGTCCATGTGGGGAGGTTTCCCAGCTACTGCCAGTGCTTGTTTAGGGCCTGGCATGCAGCAAAAAACAGAGCCACTGAAGCTGCCCCTCAGGAAAAAGAATTGTTGTTGCTGCCTAGCCAGTGGTGAGGAGGCTTCCTGGCCATCTTGGCATTGGCTGGCTGGTGAGGGACACAGATCTAGGGACTCCTTCTTCCCTGTGAGTGAGGCTGCCTCAACTCCGCCATTGTCAGTAGAATGGGAAGCCTCCCTGCACTGGCCAACCTGCGGGCCAAGGATTGGTCCACATCCTGCTTCAATGGGAGCTCTCTCTCTCTCTCTCTCTCTCTCTCTCTCTCTGCATGCCATTGGCTGTTGTGGTCTCAGCTACTGCCCCTGACTGTTGTGCAGGAGCCATGCTCCTCTTCTTGATTACAATCCAGTTCTTAGTATACAGTATGTGCTCCTGAAGAGGAACACACATCATTTATTTTTAATGAAAGGAGAGATGGATGAATTCTGCACTCAAACCTGCACTTGCATACACGGCACACTTGCAGAGCTGTAAAACTTAAGAGTACTCCATTCGCTAGCGCCTCCTTTTCTAGACAGAGAGCTGACAAATATGTGACTGGAGAATCATACAGCTTGTTGAGTGTAATTCTGGCTCGACATTCACTGTGTTCCATTTGGGAGGCCTTTCAAGGCATCCTCTGGTGGGTAAATAAAAGGACACTCTGCAGGAGTAGGAAACAGAACTTAAAATAAATGCCAAAAAGGCCTTTAAAAGCTTCATAACCTGGCACCCAGCCTGGACCTATATTAAAACGATCCCCAATAAATAACGTATGAGATACTGTCCAGTTTCCAAAGGAGAAGGAGAGTTTACTATCAACTGAGCCTGAGTGCAGCAGCGGCAGGAGGAACTTGAAATAAAAAAATCTGCATACATTCCAGCACACTTGATATGGGGACAAGAACCTGGACATCTACATTGTTGATCTGGGTACAATCACTGACTTCCCATTGTCCACCCATTTTCTTAAATTCTTCTTGTGCACTGTCCTGTCATCAAAGAAATAGCTCTAGTCTTGGGCTGGCCAGCTGCAAACCAGAAGCCCTACTGCTGCCTTGCTCCCCTATTAGTCATTCCACTGACTGCTGGGCTCTCAAGGCAAGAGCATAAGAGAAGGCATGTGCACCGTGTCTCTCTGAGGTTTTAATATGTGTCTGATTATAAGTCATCATGGGTCTGATCCTGGATCTGCCTTCTGAGGAAGGAAGGAGTCCACTCGAATAGTGATCTTGTTTAATGCCCGGTAATCATTACAAGGACGAAGCTCCCCTCCCTTCTTCTTTACAAAGATCACCGGTGCGGACAATGGCGATTTGGAAAAGCATATAAACCCACGTCAAAGGTTCTTGTCTAGGAAAGCCCTCAAAGCTTCTAACTCAGGTTCGGATATAGGATAGACTCGTCCCACAGGGAGGGGTGCCCCATTAGATCCTCCTCCCTGACCAATCCAGCAAAGTTTTGTGGTCCTATGAGTAACATTTTTAGTGTGGACTGAGAGACTACCCCTTGCTGGAGTGTGTGTGTGTGTGGGGGGGGACATTGACCTAGTGTGTGGGAGGGAGAGGGTCCTGTTTGTGGTGGGACAGCTTCTTGGGACAGCTTCTTTTGTGGTCTAGGAAGCTGCCAAGAAAGCTCCACAGAGTGATGGGTTTGAGGTGATGCAGCAGCTTTTTCTCAGCCAACCCAGTGCTGGAAGGTGGGTGAAGCAGTTCTGGAAGACTAAAGGGCCCGCTGGGGCTGTATTTAGGCACCTCACAGGATTTTGGCCAGCTGTCCACTTTCAGATGTTGCTCAACCAGCTTTCCTTTCTCTTTTTTGAATCCCAGAGGGTCCATATGCAGGGATCCAAGGACAAGAGGCTGAATGTATGCTGGGCATCCTTAATGCTTTCATTGCCTTTTCTTTGGTCACGACTTTTATTTGTTACCCATGTCAGGGCTGGGCTTCTGCCGACAAATGGATCCAAGTCCATGAGGGTAGTGACAGTTAGCATTCTATCCATGGTTGAGGTTCTTCAAGGGAAGACTAATAATGGCAAATCAGACTTTGCAGACTTCAGCTCTCCACAACCACGTGACAGTGGGTTCTCCTGGAGGTACCCAGACTTCACCTGCTAATCCATGGTTTCCGGCAGATGGTCTGGGTGGTGTTCATCCAATGGCAACTGGATCACCTGATGAGAACATCAATTCCTCTTGTTGCACCAATGCTGCTCTCCTGTAATCAATAAGTTTGTGGCCTTTATTTTATCCACTTACTTCTGTTTCATGACCTGTCTGTTTTATATTCGGGTGCTGCCAGCATAAGTATGTTGTGTATGCCTGCAGTGCCCTCCTACCAACCTTAATGAGGCATTTAAGCCTCATGTTCCTCCTATGTATATTACATTCAGCTAGTATTATAAATCATTGTTGATCATTTCTTCTCTGGCTATTTGCAAATCGGTGTGATATAGTGGACAGAGTACTGGACTAGGACTTAGGAGACCTGAGTTCAAATCCCCTCCTGACACAAAAGCTTACAGGGTAGCAGTGGCAATGCTAAAGCACTTGTTGAAAATTTATTTATTTATTTATTTATCCACCAATAGTGCTCAGACCGCTACTCTAGGTGGCTTGCAGTATTATGACAGGGATACAAAAATAAAATTTAAAAAATAAACATCAAATGAAATGAAAACCAAACCTATATTTAACTATATATTAAAAATAGCTAACACATACAATGGCAGCAGAATGGACACATTTACTCCAAAAGTAACATGATAAGAAAGCTAAATTAAATTTTTTTTGGGGGGGTAAGGCATGGAAAGCCCATGCAAACATCTTATCAGGCGATCCAAGGCATCACTTTACTGAAATATGTTGCTCTCTTAAAATAGCATCTTGTATATCTTGAAAAGCATTTTAGGGTCCATCAGAAGTGATGCGATAGCACATAATGTCCTTTCTGAAACAGCCTATTTTCATTGCTGCGGTGGAAGGTTTCCACTGAAGTGTGCCATCAAGGCACTGTTTTTATTCAAGTTCCCTGCATTTTTGAGTGACCTTTTGTAGCTCGCCTCTTTCCAAGGTTTCCTGTACTTTTCCATGTTTGGTATTGCTATCTTTTCTTCTCTTGGGTTCACAGAAAAAGCCATCTCAACCTGCTGCTAAAGGTGAAGACCTGACTAGCTGCATTGGTGCACGTCCTGGATGATTTGATAAAACATTTACCGGAGGAGGGAGAGTTCACTCCATTTGAGCAGATTTGGGATGACGTTGCAACGCAGTTCATTTGCATGCTGCTTCTGCACAAGATAAACTGCCAAAACCATTTATATTGAACAAGTGGAAATAAATAGATGCCGTAGTTAAATTCAGAACAGACAGTAAGCAGCAGACAATTACAAGTATATCGGTAGTGGTCCATAGGTCAATACATAATCTCTGCAGAAGATGTCATGAAAATATACACATAATTGGTAGCATCCTCTTGGAAAGTAAGGTAACGAGCAGAATATTTTTACCAGTTCAGCGGTTTCCCATAAAATGAATGATCTTGCAACCAATTGTGCAAGTATGTCTGGGGAGATTATCAGGCATCCAGGTGAGGTTTACCTGGGAGTGGAGTCATGGCAACTGGACAACTTTTCTTGTGGGGAGAAACGAAACAAACACTTAACAGGAGATTGGCCCGGCACAGGAGGGGCAACAGCTCAGGACCGGAAACATCAGTGTACTTTCATTTGGAGGACAAAAGATACCCATTCAAAGAGAAGGATGTAAACAAATTAGACAGAGAAGGTAGGTGGTTTGAGAGAGGGCTCAGCAAAGCCATCAAAAATCCCTCTCTAAGCACGGGAGCAGGATATAGGCACAACCTGTCTCCCATTTATCATGCTGCCCTTTCATTGATCCCCAGGCAAATCAGAAACACTTCACACCTCCACCAGGAAGGCCACTGCTAATGACCCATACTTAATGGGTGTTTGGAAGGGCTGCATCCGCGTGACTTCTGCACACTTCAGGCCATTGACCATCTTGGGAACCTACTGAGACCAGAGCAGGGTGAAACCAAGGTGAACAATAAATTGGAAGCCACCAATCAATTTTTCTCAGAGTGAAGAAGCTACTTGGATGAGTAGCAAAATGTTTCAATCCCACAAGAGAAGTCCAGTTGCCATGAATCAACTCTGAAATGATTGTGCATGTACTTTGCAATTAAGCAATCCTAGTGTGTGAAGAAAGCTTGCACAATCACCTTCTATGGTCTTGTAACAGAAGTATTAATGTTTTTGTGTTACATGATCATAGAAGGTGGGAAAGTGGGAATCATTCCTTTTATTGACCACAAACAACCCGCAGAACCTTGGATTGGATGAGCGACTATTTGGGCTATCATTTACAGAACTTACATTTCAAAGTTCAAATTGTGTCTGGTTTGTGAAAGACTAATGTAGACAAGCTCCCTTGCCTCCTGAAAATAATCTTCTGCTTGTAATTGGAATCATCATGAACATTATCAGCTTGTGCACTAATTTTGTGCTTGCGTGGTTTACATTCCTGAGATGTTGTGTGCCAAAACAGGCAGCTGCTGTGTTGAAGAACGTGGAATGGAACTCTTCATAGCAGGCATGCAATCTGCAACCCAATCCCCTGAATCCAAGCCATCAAATTGGCTGGGTATTTCCCAGTTCGAAAAACTCACAAATGCTCCCTGGAAGGGCATGCAGAATGTAAATGTGGCCTTTAGAAAAAGCTAACCACAAGTCTAGTAGTTGGGGAAATAAAAATCGCAGAGACCAATTGACGGGAAGGGGAAGGCTGCTGTGTGAAGTGCCAACCAATTAGAATATTTAGTAGGAAAAAAAGCAATTGTTCCTAAAACGTCACATGTCACTTAAGGTTGCAGCTCATTATACATACAGAAGGGATGGGTGTCTTGTGTGGTTTGTATGTAGTGAGCTTCCTTTTTGTATGCCATCAAATATCAAGTAGCAGTGTGAAAATATGCATGCATTACTAATGTACTGTTACTAGGCAGCCGTTAGAGTAAGGTCAGGTTTTGGTAGATTGGCATTAATATTTATGTTGGGTTTGTGTACTTGCTCAGCCAGTCTCTGCGAACTCAACTGGCCTGTTCAAAATGATAATTCCCACTGAGGTTCAGCAGGTGCAAATCGAAGAAGACCTGTTGTTTATCAGCTTTGCCAGTAGTATAACACTGGAACTATTCAAGTATTAGTTGAATGGTTTTCAATGGTGCTTACTCTCAGGTGCAAGTGGCTCAAGAATTACAGTATTTCGGGCCAGTATCCTTTCAGTTATTTATCTTGGCATGAGTAGGATGGTCTAAAATATAGCAGCAATTTGTCAGTAGTGAAAAAGCTGCTGTTTGTATTCCTTACCATGCAGCAGTCATGTTGAGTCACTATGCTGTGATTAATTGCACACATCCAAGTGCAACTACTCAACATGATTCTGACCAATATATTTTCAGTCTTATGGACCACATTCCTAAGCAACAGCACAATATGTCTTTTCTTATACTTTAATTCAAATGTGGTGTGTGCATTGGGCAGAACCCTCTTTGTGTTAGCATAAAGTTTGCATAACTTGCTAGGGCTAATTGCAGCTAGTTCATAAGATGTTGGGGCTTATCTTGTTTGCACAATTGGGTTCCTGATCATCATCAGGCACACAACTGAGATGAGTTTTAGCATGTCATCAATTAGCTGCAATTAGTGCTGGCATGTTATATAAATGTAACAGTAACATCAATAAAATTCTACCCAAAGCATATGTTGCATTTGAATTAAAGTATAACAGCTGATACAAGAAGCCAAGCTACTACTTGGGAATATGGTACAACAAACAAACAAACTTGAAAATTTCTTTGTGTTTGTTGAGGTGTAGTTGAATAACAAAAAGAGGAGTGAGTTTCTGGGATTTTCCCTTGCTTAGTGTCTTTTTCAAAATGGTAATGTATACAAGAGAGTATCCTGTAGACCAGTGGTTTTCAACCTGTGGGTCTCTAGATGTTCCTGAACTGTAACTCCTGGAAATCCCTTCCAGCACAGTGAGTGGTGGAGGCTTCTGGGAGTTGCAGTCCAGGAACATCTGGGGACCCACAGGTTGAGAACCACTGCTGCAGACCATCTTGGCTGCTGACACTGGATATGTCAGCATTCAGGCTGCCTTTGCTATGCAATGCTTGACACCTTTTTTCCTCCTTCCAGTGTGGGCGTGATATTGCAAAACAGTCATACCATTTCCTGGTATTTTGAACTGTGCACATAGAGGCAGTATTTCTTTTCTCAAAGATTGATAAAAGTAACCACCTTGTATTAGCAAGATTCTTTAGTGACACTTTCAAGCTGAATATAGGCTGTATGGCTGTATAAGTTAGTAAAAACCATTTTTTGGAAACCATAAATTAAGACAAACCATACATTACAGAAAGAACTCATTGTGTGTAAAAGTGTGTGATTGTCATGCATTCCATATTTTGCAAACTAGTGTGTGATTAGTTACTGGAAGGTCAGCACTAACTTTGTTTGAAGATGTGATCCCTCAGTCACAAAAGTCTACTTGAATTGCATTTCTAGAGTATTAGGAGGTTTCAGCTTCAGAATATCAGATGCAAAGTATACTTTGGCCCTCAAAATAAATAACTAAAATGGGATTCAAAAATCTTGTTGTGATACCTCATTTTATTACAGGTGAACACTGAAATCTACATTTCAGCACCCTCTCAAGCTCTTATCTTAATGGATGTCTGTGGCTGACAATTGCTCATAAACAGATAACATTTTAATTTCTAAAAATGGACTCAACACATTTTGGTGTATCCTAAGCACTGTAACATAAAGCTTTCAGTATATTATATTATATTATATTATATTATATTATATTATATTATATTATATTATATTATATTATATTATATTTTGATCAAAGCAAAAAGGGGGTTGAGCCTCGTGGCCATTGCAAAACACTATTGTAAAAATAGGTTACAGGCAATACATTTATAGGCCACTAATAAAAATAATAAAAAACAACACTGAAAGCTTTTGAGTCTAAATCACTCTTCTTCAAAGCAGGTCCCAGAATTTCAGACATAGTAAAAGGTTACTTTTAAAGTCCTTGGTTAGATGCTGTTCTTACAGTCCATGGCTAGATGAGAACCAATCTCTCTCAATCTCTCTCTCTCCCCCACTCCCACTCCCACCCCACTTGCACATGCACACACACACGAGTACTACCATGGTATTAAAATCAAAAGCCACTTATTAACCAATACCACACCAAAAGGAACTTTATTTTTATCTCCCTCAGTACTAAATTACTTCCCATGTAAACATGCAAACAACTGTGATAGATTCATTCCTTGTGGTTGGTGTTGTAATAATTTACCACCAAAGTGAGGTGATCTGAGGAAAACCAGGTGTGGGTAGTATCGTAAGAGTTGTTCCTTGTGTACTGCATGTTCTATGGGCTTTTTTGCTTGATGTTTTCTTGTGTGATGCCTTATAAATATTAAGGTCACTAATAGTTTGGTCAACATTTTAGGGATGGAAGGACGGTCTGATAAGTTTGCCAGGCTTCGAAGTGATCGCTCAGGCAGACAAATGTCAAGGCAAGAAGTCCTAGAAGATGAGAAACCCTGATTTTTGTCTGTGAGATGACTTTTAAGCCTGGCCACCCATCTCCGCCCATTCCCAGCTGGCGCCCAAGGCTCATTGACTCAGCATGAAGATGATTATACGTGTGTCGTGCTTGCACAACGTTGATGTGCTAAGATGGCGGGAGTGGAGAGCCCGTGGGTGTCTGCCTGCTGTTGGGCTTCCCCTGCCATTTCGGGCAAGTGCAGAATGCCAGTATCATGACATGAGAGAGCCTTCCAGTGGCATAACCAGTGGTGCAAGACCTGAGGAGACAGGAAACCCTGTATGCTGTTTGTGAGCTTTCCAAAAAAGAGAAACTGTCTTTGTGACATGTTTTGAGGTAACTAAGGCTGCGTGGCACAAAGTCTTTCTCAGGAATGGCAACAACAACATGTTGCATTTTGCTGTTTGTCCAGGTATCAAAAAATATTCCATCCCAACTTACCTAGATTCTACGCCCATTTACTCGCATCTTTCTCATCCCTGTTTTCACTCTCCACTGTTCCAGAAACCCTCTCCTGGTGTAAGGTTTTGGGCACTGAAATCTCAGAAATGGAAGGCTCTATGTTTGGCAACCCAGCCTGATCTTGCCCTTTGTAGATTCTTTAATAGCTGTTATTAGCTACTCTTAGCACTTTCTCTTAGTCAGTCATTGATTTAAAAATGTGTACATGAGAAGCATCTTGTAGAATCTTCTTCATTAGTTCATGTTGGATATTATTTATTTTATTGTGTTTGTAACTAAAGTGATCCCCCACCTATTGCGGGGGTTAGGGACCCGACCTGAACCACGATAATTGAAAATCTGCAATATGCGGATGCAGGTCGGGTCAGGCCTGAGGCGCCTAGCTGGGGCCTCCAGAAGGCTCGAGAAGGCCCTCGCAGGCCCATTTGGGGCAGTGCCAGTAAGTAAGGGAGGCCTGAAACAGGCCTTTCTCCCCTTACCCCAGGGGGGCTTTTTTCCATATACTGTGGTATATGAACCGCGAATGGGCGGGAGACCACTGTACCATACTTTTATAATGTATATACAGGATTCCATGCATGTTTTATATCTGATTAACATATTATACCCCAATCCTGAAGCTGGAGCAGAACTGGCATGAGTGTTATGTGTGCCATGAAGTCACATCCACATAAGGGTGAACTTATGAATAACTTCCAGAAGGTCCAGTCATTCACAAACCTTCTCTGGTCTTGTGAGGTGATTAAGGAGTGTGCCTTCCTTTATTACACCAACACATATCATGCTGGGACTTCCTTTTATGCTACTGACTCTACCTTTTCATAACATTATTGCCTCTTCTAGTGAACCTGTCATAAAAAACCTGTCCTACAAGACAATAAATTATTGTCCTCAGTTATTCACATGCACCTGGTTTCTGTACAGGCAACATTTTGGAGTTGTTTAATGATGAAACCGTGTCCTGTGCTTGGTAAATTGTTTTTGGAGGACTACAATTCTCATAACACCTCCAGCTAGGATGGCTGTTAGAATTTCTAATGGCAATTTTTTTTCCTAGGTTTGCTCTTCAACTTTATTTTTGACAATGATTTCTCCACTTTATGAATACACCGACATTCTTGTGGACAGGATTATGATTAGAAGTGTGTGAATGGAGTTAATCTGGGCCATGTCACTGTTTATACAAATCTAGTAGAAGTTAGCTAATTTACTAATCCTGGCTGCAGTACAAAGGTATCTTCTTACACACATACTCCCCTACATGCCATGTACTGCACAATAAAGACAAGGTGCATATCTATCTCCCTTTTCATATCAAATTTTCTTCAATGTTCTTTTTCTCTCTCCCTCTTTTTTTGGCACCAGTGTGGAATATCAGACAGATGGTATTTGTTCTGATGTCAGTTATATTCAGGTAATTAATTCAGATTCCAAACATTTTGATGTGGATTTGTACACTTAATTGCACTATTATGTAACTAAACCACCACCAGGACTTGGAAGGAGTGCGAAAGAAACGTATGTCAGTGCTGATCAGTATCAGATTTATAGTCATGTTGGCGCTGGCACGCCTATCCACACAGTTCTTTTATGTTATTAATTTGTATTTAAATCTGGGTTATATGCATGTGATTTACAGCCATGTTTGGCCGGCTACACCCGTTCAGAAAATTCTTTTATGTTCTTAATTTATATTTAAATTGGGATTTAATATATGAGATACATGAATAAAGTATGTGAGGGTAACTAGCTAAACAATTAAGTGCACAAGCATAGCCTAGATAATAATTCCTACAAATATGTACTTGATACTAGTTCACTTTCTGCCCCAGGGGCACACAGGAGCAGCTAGTGGCTTTTTAAATGAAGCTTTGCTTTTTATTAAAAAAAAAATAGGATTGGAATACACATCGTATACAGGTGTTCGGCTGGAATAGGACAGATCCTGGAAATTTAATTATTAGTACAGTATTTTAGGCCAGGGTTTTCTGAAGTCCCTAGTCATTATGGCCTGTGCTATATAAGAAGAGCCATGCTGGATCAGGCCAAAGGTCCGTCTAGTCCAGCTTCTGTATCTCACAGTGGCCCCACCAGATGCGTCTAGGAGTGCACAAGACTAGGTATCTGTCTCCTGATACTACTCCCCTGCATCTGGTCCTTGAAGTACCCCGGTTTTAAGCCTGGAGATTACAGATCTCCATCATGGTTTGTGACTTGTGATGGACTTTTCCTCCAGGAATCTGTCCAATCCCCTTTTGAAGGCATCCAGGCCAGATGCCGTCACCACATTCTGTGGCAGGGAGTTCCACAGACTAACAGCACACTAGGTAAAAAATATTTTTGTTTATTTTTTCTCACTCTCCCTACCATCACTTTGAGTGGATGTCTCCTGGTATTTTGTGTGTGAGAGAAGAGCATCCCTCTATCCACTTTACTCATGCCCTGTATAATTTTATATGTCTCAATAATATCCCCCCCGGCGCCTTTTTGCCAGACTAAACAGCCCCAAATGTTTTAGCCTTTCCTCATAATGGAGGTCTCCCTGCCCAGTAATCATTTTAGTCACTCTCTTCTGCATTTTTTCCAGTTCCACTATGTCTTTTTTGAGATGCGGTGACCAGAATTGTACACAATACTCCAGGTGGAGCCTTAACTATTGTTTTGTACAATGGCATTTTAATGTTGGCTGTTTTATTTTCAATCCCCCTTTTGATAATCCCTAGCATGGAATTGGCCTTCTTCACCACTGCCACACACCGGGTAGACACCTTCATTGAGATGTCCACCAGCACAACAAGATCTCTTTCCTGATCTGTCACGGATAGCTCAGAGCCCATGAGTTGATAGATAAAGTTTTGAATTTTTTTTGCCCCAATATGCATTACTTTACATTTTCCTACATTGAAACACATTTGCCATTATTGAAACACATTTGAAGACAAACCTTTTCAAGATCTAAACTTTAGATTCTAAAGCGTGACATTGCATTTATGGTATAAACCCTCTGATTCCTCATGTGTTCTGCATCCCCTTTGCTGAGCAGCAAGGTTGATTTCTGCTGCTCACTCACAGGTCTTTTCACATTCACTTGAAGTTTACTTCCTAATATTTGAGTGCATGTGAGCCCTTGCTACTCAAGGCAGCAAGGAATAAACTGATGAGGATGCATGCAGGATTCTGCTGAGATGTAGAATGCATGCCCTCTCCTTCCTTTCTGATATCCAAATCAGGATAAACATTAAATGTTTTTCCGTGTGCTTGCCTCAAACTATTAGAGGATGTTCGTGAGAACCTCAAAAGAAAAGGAGTTGCTTAAATGATGCCTCTCTTCACAACATATTCAAATACGGGCATGCCTGTTAGGATTAAGAGAAGGCATTTCTGGTTGATTTCTCTTAAGGATGTACAACAGGAGCAAGCATATGTAGCCTGTTAGGACAAGTGAGCCAACCACCCCAGGGACTGTGGAGGCAGCTCCGCAGCTGTTCATCCTGAACGTCTTGGCTTGTGCTGAATCCCCTAACCTAGCATGCTGTGCCCAGCCTCATGGGAGAACCTGTCCCATTGCCAGCACTGAAGGAAGCTGTTACTGCTAGTCTAGTCAATGTTTTGTGCTGAGAATAATGGCTCCACCTTGCCCTTGGCTAGTGAGCTGGCCTAGGTTGAAGAGAAAACGTTGAGAAAATCAAACAGAGAGAATTTAATGCTGCATATAATGGATCCCCCCCCCCAATATTGATATATGGTGATGTGGCACTATGAAGGATGGGGCTTAACCATAGGATAAGAGAATAGGAATGAGAGGTCTTCTTCTTCACAAATAGTGTTGTTTCTGTTGCAGTAAACCAGTGGTTCCCAAGCTGGGGGTCGGTACCCCTTTGGGGGGTGAATGACCACTGCACAGGGGTCACCATGAGCCAGTGAAGAAAAAGACACAAATGGCTTCGGTCTGGAGGAGGGGGATGAAGGGGGCAAGAGTGAGTTACAGCTTGATAGGTTAGAGGGGATGTCAGTCAATGGCACTGGAGGCTGTGACTGGCTGAGGGTGCCTGTAGAGGGAAGTTCTCTGTGACACCTGTGGCAGTGGCCTGCCAAAGGGGGCTTGTGGCCTCTTCCAAACAGGGCAAGGGTCGCGGCATTAAGAAGGTTGGGAACCACTGCATTAAACAGAATGCTGTTTTTTGTCTGGAAGCCTCAATGTTAATGGTAACCAGCAGAGGGTCCAAATCATTCTGAGTTTGGGGGTGGGGAGTGATGGATGCTGGTTTGGAACATAAGAAACCATGAAGAAGTCTCCTTGTGGGCTGCCAGCTCATTTGTAAGATGCTGTTCTCGTCTGCCGAAATTAATGAACTCTCAGTCAAGAGTCTGTAGCTGAAGAGAGACAAGTGAGTGCTGTGCTGTATCATTAGGAAGCACACACAGGCTAACGTAAACAAGAAGGCAACCATAAATTGGCTCCAGAAGTCGAGAAGATGAGAGCAAAGGTGACAGATGTTTGGAGAATTATGGTCTCTTTTCTTTTACTCCAAAGAAGTAACTTGGCATGGCTTCCTGGTTCCTTGAATATATAACCAAATCCTGATGTATTCTCTCCTTGATGGTCTGGTGGAACAGAAGAGGAAGACAGAGAAAAGACTTCAAGGGCATCCAGCATCCTGTTCACACTATGGAATAAAGCCCTACAGTAGCTCTTTGTCTGTACATAGAAAAGGAACATATGAGGATATGAAGCAGCAGCAGCTAATAAGACAGTTGAGAAGAAGCATACAGGGAAAGTCTGACTCTTCAGAGGATTGGTTTTTATCCAGTTCTGAGGGCCAGGACAACCCACAGAAAACAGAAAAAGATGAAGAGCCTAACAGACATGATGTACAGGTAGAACAAAGTGGAAAACAATGAGAGGATATGGATGAATATAATGGCACCCGGTGCTGGACGATTCATTACACACAACCCATCATTAGAAGATGAGATTTTTTAAGTGCTGAAAAGTGTCTGATTGCCACAAGCCAAGGGTTTTACACATTGTTTTGTGCAGGGTCTTTAGGCACTGAACGTGGATATCTTTTCAAAGTCTAATTTGTCAGATGCTAAAGTGCAAGTCTCTAGGACACAAGTGTGATTTGGACAGTCGTGGTGGGCTATCTGAAATGTACAGTTTGTCCCACATTGGAGACGTTTTAATGTTCATCTACAAGGAAGGGGAAAAGAAGAGCAACATTTCAAATAAAACTGGAATACATGGGCAAATAATTCCAGAGGACAGAGGACCAGACACATGCTGTGTTGAACTATAATGGTTGCTTTGTAACATATTTCCCATATGTCTGTGAAGATTCTCAGTCATCCAGGTGAGTTTATCTGGAAGTTGAATCATGGCAACTGGACTTCTTCTCTTGAGAGATTGAAACGTTTTACTGCTCATCCAAACAGCTTCGTCAGCCTGAGGAAAGCTAGTTGTGACTCCTCCATTTTATAGTTCACTTTGACCTCATGTCACCCTGGTCTGAAATAGGCTCATAAGATGAACAATGGGCTGAATATGCCAGTTAGGTGAACAATAGGCTCATTAGGTGTACAATGACCAACCTTTACAACCTTCCCATCACCCATTAAATATGAGTTGTTAGCCATGGCCTTGTTGGTGGACATGTGAAGTATTCTCGTTTTGCCTGGGGATTGTAGAAATGGCGACTGGATAAGTAGCAGACAGATTGTGCCTGAGCTCCCCACCTTTGTTGAGAGAGGGTCTTCAATACTCACATGAATGGCTTTCCTGACCCCTCTGTCAAACCATCTATCATTTTTGTCTAATATGTGTACAACCTCATTTTTGAATGAGTGCCATTTGTCCTTCAAGTGGAGGTGTACTGCTGATTCTGGTCCTGAGCTGTTGCCCCTCCTGTGTTGGGCCATCCTCCTGTTTAATGGCTGTTTAGTTGCTCCTTTGTAGAGGTCTGCACACTCTTGACTGCACTGGACCGCATGTACTATATTCCTTCTTTTGTGTTTTGGTTTTGGGTCATTGGGCAGACAAGTCTCTGCCTTAGTGTGTTTGTGTGTTTGAAATAAACAGGGATGTGGTGTTTGCCAAAAATCCTTTTAAGCTTTTCAAACACTCCAGCCATGTAGGGAATAAGCAGGTTCTTCTGTCGGCTCTGGGTCTCAGGCTGATCCATTGTTCTTCTGGGTCGACACACTGCTTTGTTGAAGCCCCATTTTGGATATCCACAGTCCTTAAGTGCTGTCTTCAGGTGATTGTCTTCCTTCTTCTTGGCTTCTGTGGAGGTGGGGATGCTCTCTGCTCTGTGGTTTAGGGTCATGATGCCCCCTAATTTGTGTTGTAATGGATAGTGGGAGTCAAACAGTACTACTGATCTGTGTGGTGGGTGGGTTTCCTGTAAATTTCTACTCCCAGGACACAGTCAGGTCTGAAGATGACTGCACAATCCGAAAAGCATGCTTGTTGTCTTGGATGTCTTCCACCACACTGATGTGGTTTGTAAGGGCCTGTACTTCTCAAGTCTTGATTTTCACCCAGGTATCATCTACTACATATCTGAACCAGTAGGATGGTGTTGTCCCTGGGAAGGTTCATTGTACATCTAATGAGCCTATTGTTCACCTAACAAGCCTATTCAGGCCATTATTCATCTTATGAGCCTATTTCAGACCAGGGTGACATGAGGTCAAAGTGAACTAGTTTGCCTCAGACTGACGAAGCCGTTTGCATGAGCAGCGAAACGTTTCAGTATCTCAATAAAAGAAGTCTAGTTGCCATGATCCAACTTCCAAAAATCAGAGACTTACGACACACTCACATTGGTATGGATGTTAAGCGCTACTAAATTCCACCAGTAGCTAGGAGCAGCCTTTAGAATTTCTCATGGTCAACAGAATGATCCTATCTGGAAGCTCCTTTCTATCTTGTCTGCTAAATTCCAACAGGCAGAATTTCATCAAATCCCCTCCCCCCAGTTCTCAAAAACGCTCCTTGTATAGTCTGTGAAGATTCTCAGTCATCCAGGTTCATTTAACTGGGAGTTGAGCCATGGCTACTGGACTTCTTTTTTGAGAGATAGAAACGTTTCGCTGTTCATCCAAACAGCTTCATCGGTCTGATGAAGCTGTTTGGATGAACAGCGAAACGTTTCTATCTCTCAAAAAAGAAGTCCAGTAGCCATGACTCAACTCCCAGCTCCTTGTAGAGATGCCCAAAAGACAACAAAAAGGCAGCCTCGCCTTGAAAACAGCTGTAGAACTCCAACATCTTTCTGGATTATGTGTTGCTAAGGCATGTTGTTAGCCTGCAGTTCAGTGGGGAGGTGTAAATACATTGCCTTTGTTTGAAATGCAGCTCCCAGGAGGGCAACTGTAATCAAAACCAGCGCTTGAACAGGTAGGGAGTTTAGAACACAATTGGGGTAGCCTTTTAAAAAACTCAGATATCAGAACTTGATTGTGATGGTGGATGCATGGATCACCCCAAATGATGCACTGCATTCCCAAAAGTGATTCTCAGTATGATCCTGACCAGGATAATTGGACCACCTAGTTGGGCCCTGGCAACCTAGTAAAATTCTGTAGCATCCTCTGGCATGTAGGATGGCAGGAGATTAATTGAATCAGAGCACTGTAGTTTTAGGCTGCTTAGAAAGTATTCTCCTGAGGACTTTTGCCTTTGGCTGGTCTGAATATTATGGCTATCTAATGAGAAAAATAATAAACACATCATGTTTGCCGAAGTAACCTTTTGCTACAAGTTAAACCAAAAATGTGAACCAATAAATGTTTTCTCCATTTTATTCTTCCACTAAAATTATGACTTTAAAAGGCAATACACTTTAATTAATATGTGACACCGTGACCTAAACTTAGGAGAGTACAGTGCTGGGGGGGGGGACACAACAACAAGAAGAAATTATAGATTTTAAGAAAAGAAAAAAACAACACGTCTTGTAGAAAGTGATAGCTCTAATGCTTGACTGCCACGTTTCTCTACACAAGGCTCTTGTGTTGTAGCTTAGTCTGTGTATTGCATGTCATCCTATTCAGACCTCTGGATGTTTTGTCATATACCACCACCACCACCCTCATGGGGCAGAGTCGAAGATCAGAAATCGTGACCACTACATGGGTAGAGTGAAGATCTTGGGGCTAGTGGGTGGCTGTGGCTGCCCTTTTATAACCTGCCATTTCTCTGGGTGCTTGGCCAAAGGTTTTTTCTCTCTCCCTGGGTGGGCCTTGAATCATTGTCCCAGGAGGTGGCCTTTCAAGGTATCCTCCTCTGGAGTTCTCTGGATGCTGAATTAAGTTCCAAGCATATGGGAGATGTCCAAACTTTGGTCCTCCAGATGTCAGGGATGTCCAAACTTTGGTCCTCCAGATGTTTTGGACCACAACTCCCAGAATTCCAAGCCTGTACTGCCAATGACAAAGGACTTGTGGGAGTTGTGATCCAAAACATCTGGAGGACCAAAGTTTGGACACCACTGATATATGTGTTTCTCCTACACACTGCCCCCCCACTTCTGTATTGTGAGTTGGAAAACTTGAAGCTTTGAGCCAGCATATTGCCATGTACCCCCCCCCCCAAAAAAAAAAAGAAGAAAGAAAAGAAACACCCCCCATGTCTTCTCACTTTCCTAGATGAGAGGCATGATCCAAAGCTGTAACATGTCAAGATTTCCTTTTCCTTCTGCAAATGCATTCTTTGCATGCCCAAGGTGATATTCCACGTCAAATGTTGCTGAGGTCACAGGAAGTGAGAACCACAGGAAAGGTGTTGCAGATGTAGTTGGGAGTAGTTGAGATTTCAACTGTAGTTCAAGGGTAAGTTTGGAAGTACGGGTGATATCATGACAGTCTCTCCTTATGGTAAGTAGCTATGGGGAGACTAAAGAATCCAGGCAACTGGACTGGTCTATATCAACAAATGAGAATCAGACAGTTTGAAAAGTTAAAATCTTATTACTGTCCATACCAATCTTAATTGCTTTGCAACAGAACAGGGATAGCTTGTGACAATGTACGGTCCCTGTGAAAATCCACTTCTTTCCTGGCTACTGTGAGGATTGCCTCTAAGTTCAGAATTTTAAAAGAGTCCTAAAATGGTGGTGCTTGCTAAGTCAATCTCATAAACTCTTGGGTTAGAGTAGCAATCTCACACCACTTTGTTATAGTGAGTGTGATTAAGTCCATATTAAGAGAAGTGTTGAAGTCTGATCTTGCATCACTGTGGCACAGTGGTTAAATGTCTGTACTGTAGGTAAAGCTGTGCTCACAACCTGGGGTTCAATCCCAGGCAGCAGGCTCATGGTTGACTCAGCCTTCCATCCTTCTGATGTCGGTAAAATGAGTACCCAGCTTGCTGGGGGGCAATGTGTAGCCTGCATACTGTAATTTAAAAATTGTAAACTGCCCAGAGACTACTTGAAGTGGTATGGGGTGGTATATAAGCAGGACATTTTTTTTGCTTTTATCATGTCTAAGAAAACTTTTAGTATTACTGCTGGACACCTACCTGTACTTTGTTGTTTCTGTACAAACCATCTGTATGCTGTGTATGTGTGTGTTATCATGAGATTTTACTCTTAAAGGAAGCCTTACAACAGCTTTCAATAAAGAACGCAACATGGCATGGCATGACTTAATCAGTCCCTTCCTTGTGTGGTAGACAGGGTATGTCACTCTAGATAATAACTTCTGATTTGAGGACTTTGGAGGTGTACCTCTAAAGAGTTGGAGTTACTGTCCAACAAAGCTCAGCACCATTCCAAGCTTTGGGCCATGAGGTACAAGTTCAACACTTGGTTACACAGTTGCCAGGGTGTTTGGTATATTTCCACCCATTCCATAATTGGTGTATAACAGAAACGGGGAATTTCAGCTGATCTGGAGCCCAGATGACTTTGCTTGGAGTCTCCAGAGACTGCCCAATGATGAATAGCTGCTTAGAGGCCTCCACTAGTGGCAATTCACACTTTTGGCAGAAGGCTGGGGAACTTAATGGGACCGAGGACTACATGATCAGCCTCAGGGGTTACATGCATACCAAGGGTGGCTCAGCCCATGAGGCATGTGTGACAAATTACTCGAAATCTGTGCATTTGATAAGGGCAGTGAGTGTTGACTGTCACAATTAAGCGGGAGTCAAATTATGGCGAAGCAAACATTTAGACACATATTGTGCATTTACTGCCATGCTGCTTATCTGCACAGCTTTCCTCTGTAATGACATTGTTATGATGCAATAAATGTGGGGAATAGCTTAATAGCAGATGTTTAATTGCATAATTTATTCAGAGGCCTCAATAATTACTGCAACAACCACATTGCAGAGTATTTCATTACTTGTTCAGCATGAGTCATGCAATAGTAATCAACTGGAAGGTGGTAAGCATGAAATGCAAAGGTCAGGTGAACAAATTTATTCCTACTAAGTTTCAAAATGTGAAATTTTCTAAGGGAAATCCTAAGGGGAGTAGACTGCATAGACTCTCAAATCTGTTTAAAACAGAGCTGGGAAACATTACCTTTCAGAGAATAGCTGGCCAGGAGAATCTAGGAGATGTTCTTTGAAAAAAGTCACTTTTCCTTGCTGTGGAAGGTTGTCATCTTCCGTGGTGATTTAGCAGACCCACAGTACACATAATGTTCCACAAAGCTCCCTCACTCCCTTCAATAAGCACCATTTAGCTAAGGTCAAAGGTCCTTTGGAGCTGGCTTGAGAACTCAATGAGTTAGGTATCTGCCTGTGGAGCCAGAGGTTGGGCGTTCAGTTGCACAGAGGAACCTTGCACAGAGGAATCCGAATCCAACAGCACACCAAGGGGCATCTACCAAGCCTCGGAGGAGGCGAGTGGTGGCAGTTGGGGATTCCTTGCTTAGAGGAACAGAAGTGGTCATCTGCAGGCCTGACAAAATGAACCGAGAGGTCTGCTGTCTCCCTGGAGCCAAGATTCGGGATGTAACAGAGAGACTGACGAGGCTCATCAAGCCCACTGATTCTAATTTCTAACCCCTTTCTCTGGGTCCATGTAGGAACTAAAGATACTTCAAAATGCAGCTTTCATTTCCCAGAAGAAGACCCAGGTTGTTCAGCCTTGGGCAAGCTCTGTGGTGCCAGAGGGCCCCCCAGAAAAAGGGAATGGTAAACTGCTTCTGAGTATTCTCTATCTAGAAAAGCCTGGAAAAAGATCACTGTAAATTGGAATTTTCTTGGTGGCACACGATTATTATTATTAAAGGTCTTCCAGTAGAAGGAATTCCATATATCCGCTGTAGACACAACTTATTTATTGATAGAAACATGATAGAGAAGAGACACGGCCCAAAGTGTGAAATTCCATCCCCTGTTAAATCCTTTTTTTTCCAGACAGTAACTGAATATGTCCTTCACCTGCCCCTGCTGATGTTTCACTGCCAGTACTAAGTGTTGTCATCTCATCATCCCAGAAGAACCACAAAGAAGGCGTTGTACATCTGTGTCTCAGTAGTGCACATTTTAGTGTGCATGAACAAGGCTAGATTAAAATGTGCTGAAGTTCAAGCTGTGTCACATTTAAATGACCTTAGAGTATTACAGATTTTAATATTATTTTATTTGTATTTAGAAGTCCCTCATAATTTGAGACTCTAACCAATATCTTAAAGAGCCTATGTATAAATCCAGTCTTGTTCGTGGTGCAGCCAGGAAGGCACATTCAATTGCATTCAAATATTGCAATAGAGCTAAGAAGACAAGTAACCAAAGCAGAGGATAATCTAAATACATTCTGCAAATTTATGCAATCACAGATCTTCTCTAAATTAAAATTATATATTGTACTTGTATCATACTTGGGATGAATGCAATTATACCATGTAGTCCAGAATATTTGTATAATTTAAATGTAATGTCTTAATATAAGCTATAGGCATGCAATAGAATGGAATCTATTGAGGTGGCTCAGTTTTATTTCTTTTTGATATTAACTCGCATCTTTGTCTGATACTTAAAGGGAGGAATCAAATCTTGTCTGGCATATTATTTTAATTATAGTCTAGGAAGACTTTGTCTTGTTTAATTGTTACATTAATCAGCTATAACCAGCTTCAGTCAAAGCGTTGGTGGGGGTCAAGTTTAATTGGTGCCACTGCTCATGAATGGCAAATTCCACATTCCCCTTGTGATGATTCGGGTCCTTGTATCTCAAATGAGGCCCTAAAATGAACTTTTGCTGGAGTGCAGATGTGTTTACACTTAATTGATTGGTTAAAAGGCAGATGATTACTCAACTAAAAATGGTTTAATAGGGTGAGGGCCTTAAAGCCTCATTAGATGTCATAGAGCTATATCGATCACATCATCGTCTCAGGATAGAGTCCTAAATATCCATTAGAGGGTTTAGCATAATCGAGGAACAGTTTCTATGTTACCTTGGGCTGCCCACTGAAATTAATGAGGTGCCATTTCCCTGTAAGTCTGCATTACTCATGACACGACGACTGCAGCCACCACTGTCCCTCAGCTCTGTAGACGCACAGAGAGACCTGCCTCTTTTGAAAGAGTGGACTTTAGGGTGAAAGAGAAACAGCTGTGTCTTCTTGAGTGATGTATGCATTGAGGAGAAGGAAATTAACTAGCAAACGTGTTTCATATTCTGAAGTCTCTTCCTCCTGGTGCTAATCCATCATCCCCACACCCCAGATGTTTTTACATCTTAGGTTATTTCTCCACCAACCTCCCACCACCACCACCATAGTGAAATATATCCTTATTCTGTCAGGCCAGTGCAGTTGCTCTACCACTGGAATAGACGAGAGGCGTTTTATTTCATAGGAACACCGGCTTGAAATTCAGCAGCTGCTGAAGAGATTTAATTGATCAGTGTCTTTTCGGCTTAAGAGCGGCCTTGCTTGCCAGGTGGAGAATTGGTTGGAGCAAAGGGTTTTCTGCAACCAGAGGGGTACGGTAGAATTTCCCTCCCATCTCTTGGCATTTTATTGGAAGGTTTTCAAGTCACTCTTGCGGATTGCAGCACAGGGGAGAATACCAAACACAGGAAATTATCTCTTTATAAAGAGAATTACTAGGGATATTTGGGATATTTGCTATCTTTTCTCATGGGCAAACCTCTGCCCCCAGAGGCTGACTTCAAAGGACCCATCTTCATGAGGATCTGCTGTAATTAGAGACAATATTTTAAAAAAAATCTGGCTCTTTCTGAAGATATTTTGTTTCCTCAAGTCAAGCAATTTCAGCATGGCGAGATTGCCCTGTGAGGCTCTGTCAAGCACCTCAAGGGATCCAGGGCTTTCGGGGGCATGTCATGTTTTGCATAATTAGTACAACTTAAAATTTAATTTAGACAAATATCTTGATTGCTCACTAAGACAATAGGCTGTTTTCTTAGGGGCTAACAGTGGGAGTTTTCTATAGGTAGTCTGCAAGACTCAGGGTGAAACTATAAATTATATTTCATCAATGAGGGAATAAGCACATCATTAGAAAAGGGAATGCTTTTAAGATCTGAAAGACATCTCATTGCTGCAGCATGAGGTTTTCACGCTTCCAGTGAGTTAATAAATTTGCTTGCTACATTTTTTGATTGGACGTCAGGAGCTAAATACAGGTGTTGTTGTTGAGCCTGATTGCTCTGACCTAGAAGTCTCCCCACATCTCCCCTCTGGACTGTTATTGTGATTCCAGCTTCTAATGACACACTCAATGTAAAATATAATGTAACTCTCAGTACATCCAATAGCATCCGGACCATGCAGTCTCAGCAAATCAGGGCATCCTGCAGCAAATTGGGGTCGTCTTGTTTTTCTTGCCAACGATGCCACAATGAACCCAATTAAGATTTGAATTCCCACTTATGACACTTCAGAAATTCTAGAAATGTAGCAGATCTATGTGTTCTTTAAATATTGTATTTTCTTGTGAAGTGTACATCCAAGGATCTAATTTGGTTTTTTTTCTTGGAAACACCACCTGAGGCCATCTTCATGGGAAGTCCCCATTGATTGGAGGAGGACTAATGTTTTCCCCATCTTCAAAAAAAAGGGGGGGAGAGGACCCAAATAATTACTGCCCAGTCAGCTTGACTTCAATTCCTGGAAAGATCCTAGAGCAGATTATTAAACAGGCAGTCTGTAATTACTAAACAAACAATGCTGTCATTACAAGAAGTCAACACGGATTTCTTAAAAACAAGTCATGCCAGACTAATTTGATCTTTCTTTGATAGAATTACAGACCTGATGGATGAGAGGAACGCTGTGGATATTGCTTATCTGGACTTCAGTAAGGCCTTTGATAAGGTTCCCCATGGTATTCTTGCAAAGAAGTTAGAAGAAAGTGGGATAGATAGTGCTACTGTTAGGTGGATTTGTAATTGGTTGACTGATCATACCCAAAGGATGATCATAAATGGCCTCTCTTCAGCTTGGAGAGAAGTGACCATTGGGGTGCCCCAGGGTTCTGTTCTGGGTCCAGTGCTGTTCAATATCTTTATTAATGACTTGGAAGAAGGAATAGAGAGTATGCTAATTAAATTTGCAGATGATACCAAATTGGGAGGGGTTGCTAATTCCCTAGAGGATAGGATGAAAATCCAAAAGGACCTTGACAGATTAGAGTCCTAGGCCAAAGCTAACCGAATGGGTTTTAACAGAGGGAAATGTAGGGTGGTGCATCTAGGTAAAAAGAATGAATTGCACAGATATAGGACGGGAGATACCTGGGTGGAAAATAGTAGATGTGAAAGGGATCTGGGAGTCTTGTTGGGCCACAAATTGAACATGAATCAGCAGTGTGATATGGCGGCCAGAAAACCCATTGCGATTTTTGGTTGCATCAACAGAACCATAGTGTCTTGATCATGGGAAGTGATAGTATCACTCTATTCTGCTCTGGTCAGACCCCACCTGGAGTGCTATGTCAAGTTCTGTGCGCCTCAATTTAAAAAGGATGTTGACAACCTCGAGCTGGTACAGAGGAGGGTGACTAGGATGGTTGAAGGTCTCGAAGAAATGTCTTATGAGGAATGGCTTAGAATGTTTAGCCTTTCAAAAAGAAGGCTGAGAGGGGATATGAGAGCTATGTTTAAATATTTGAAAGGATATCATATTGAAGAGGGAACATGTTTGTTTTCCATGGCTTCAGAGACTAGGACTCGGAGCAACAGTTTCCAACTCCAGGCAAAGAGATTCAGTTTAAACATTAGGAAATGCTCTTTGGCAGTGGAATATGCTGCCACGAAGGGTGGTGGAGTCTCCTTCTTTGGAGATTTTTAAGCAGAGGCTGGATGGGCATCTGTTGGAAATACTATGATGGGGGTTCCTGGATGTCAGGGGGTTGGACTAGATGACCCTTGACGTCTGTTCCAACTCTATGATTCTATTCTATGAGGGGTACTGGCTCAGAAAGAGGTCCAGAGAGAACTAAGGAACCAGGAACCACTGAATGGTGGTGATTCAAACTTCCATGATCTAAGAGAAGTACTGCCATTTGTATTTTCTTTTTTTTTCCTTTTCTTTCTCCCCACATTTTTCTTCTCACCCTGGAAAGTCTGAGGCTGTCCACACGTCCTATTTGTAAAAGCCCCATGGAAGAAGGTAATATCATGTTCCCTGGGCTCAGGGAGAAATGTTGGGGTGTACTGCCAGTTGTCAGAGATTATCCAGTGTATGGCAAGACATGCACACTACTCATCCTCATCTTAGCCTCCTACTTAAAAAAACTGGGCAGGTATGAGAATCTGTCAAGCTCCTAGATCCTGCCCACATTCTAAAAAGGCAGAAGGATTTGTGTGACCATCTTCCCATCTTCCAGCGGGATGCACTCATCTTGTAGGTAAATAGCACAAGATTCTGTTCATCTTTCCAGACAAGTCCAGCAATGATTTTGCACTGTGCTGTTTTCCCTTCTATCCCAAGCAGGGCTATTTCCATTAAATGTGTACAAGATCCTATTTACTTTCATTGCTGCAACCTGAGAGCCATTTGGTGAGCGCAGGAGCAGAAAAGGGTGCATTATGCTACCGGTGATGGAACGTGTCATTTCTTCATAAGCATTGGTTGACACTGGGGTCAAATACCATCGCATTATTCCATTATCCTTCAACAATTAAGTTGAAGGGGATGTTTGTGGGATATTTCCTGCTGACCCCTCCAAGTAATTGTCGTGGCCGGTGCAAGAGGTTGCTTTTATTCTTTTTTTTAACCACATGAACTCAGCCCCCCCACCCCCATCCCCATGGAGAATTAACCATAAATGGTGAAGAATGAAAATGTACAGATATATCCTTTAGGGGGATTTTACATTGAATGAGAATTCATTTTTAAAGTCATGCATGTATTCAGCTTTGTGTCTCTTTCTGTGGAAAGCCCTGGAATTATTCCAGCCTCTGGATTTAGAGAATTAATGCTTTTGTACCTTTAAAGTACTAAAGGCCTTGGCTTACTGCAGCATTAGAGCTTGCATAGAGTAACTTGGCTGACAGTGGAAATAGGAATCCCTTGGCTGCAACCAATTGACCAGTTCTCTCTTATCATTCTGACAACCAGGACTGAAGTCAATATGAGAGTAGAACAAAACTGAGATTTGTCTTTCTTTTCTGAGGATGAATCCAACTCTCAGCAGGTCTTCATTTTAGGCCAGCTAATATTATCAATTCCACGGCTGATCCACAGGGCCACCCATGTTTCCAAAGCTTTCACATGTTTGTACACTAAGGGCCTTTTTACATGACCCCTAAACTCCGCCGCAAATGACTCCCAGCTCCGGAGCTTAAAATTGTTTACCCACCAGCTCCGGAGTTTACTGAAAATTAAGTGCGACCACGCCCACCTAAGCAGGTCCCAGCGCACTTTTCTTGTACCTGCTCTCCAAGGGTGAAAAATCTTGATGCGGATGTGCCGGGCTCTCCTCGCTTCTTTTTGTTGTTGTTTTTTTTTGCCTCCCACCCCTTTAAGAGAAGGAACCAGGAAGTGACTGGGCTCCCGGCAGCTTCCACCGGCACTGGGTGGTAAGCCTTTGTTCTTTTGTCCCTTTTTTTCTCCCTCCCCTCATGCAGCCAGCAGCCAGGAAGTGTGGAGGGGTGGGGACGCACGAAGAGCGACAAACCCCTAAGATCTCTGGTCTGAATTTAAGTGGCCAGCGGATCTTAGGGGTCGTGTAAAAGCGCCCTAAGCTAATACCACAGTCCTATGCCTATGTACTCTGAGGTAAGATCCACTGAGCTTGTTAAGACTTGCTGTCAAGTAAATGAATGTAATATAGCCCATGCAGCCTCTGCTTCCTTATTTCATGCATGCATGAGTGTCTGTGGATGTCTGTCCTCACCAAATGCTCACCAACTATTTATTGATTTATAAAAACATTCACATCACCTTCCTCCACAAAAGAATCCAAGGCAGCTTAGAGCATTTAAAAAGCTAGTTTAAAAACAATGAATTAGTCAAACATTTTTTTTCCAAAATTGAATAAACATTGTATTTGGAATGTTAAATAAAAGTGTTATTAAAACAGATTAAAGGCAACAAAATACCGTATATTCCATTTATAAGACACCACATTTTTAGATCCCCCCCCCACTTTTTAGACCTCCAAATAAACAATATAAATACATCTTCCTTGAGGTCTCATCCACCCTCACTGTTACCTTTCATTTCCCCATTCTAAACACTCCTCTTCGCTTTGGTGAGTTTGTTTTTTGCAGGATCAGGCTTCTCGGGCTTGAGCAGCTCATTAAATGCCTTTCCAAGCTAAAAAAAAAAAGGGTGTGGCTTTTTACTTTTGTGTCCAGAGGGCATTTCTTAATGAGCCTGATCCTGCAAAAAACAAACTCACCAAAGCCAAGAGGAGTGTTTAGAAAGGGGAAATGAAAGAAAACAGCAGAGGGGGGGGAGAAGTCAAGGAAAGACTGAGCCCAACCACTGAGGAAAAAAGCAAGGTGAGTTTGGGTTCTCCTCCACCCACCCACCATGAAAGGCTTAATTCCATGTATACCAAGTCCCTTAATTTTTGGCGTCATAATTTTAGAAAAAAAGTAACATGGTACACACAGAAAAATATAGTACTAACCACCCTGATTCTAAAATGCCTGTATGGAAAGGTCATCACCTGCTTGGAGAAGGAGAGCAAAGATAGAGCCAGCCTGAGCTCTTGTAGGAGGGAATTCCAGATTCTTGGAGAAGCAATGCTCGTGGCCCCACCACGTACATCTGTGAGGGTGGTAGGAATGAAAGAAAGACCTTCTCATGTGATCTCAACACCTAGGTAGCCTTATACATTGGTATGCAGTGTTTGATATTGCCTGAATCCATACCATTTAGGGCTTTATGGGTTAAAATGAGTACTATAAATTATGCCTGGAAACTGATTGGCAGTCAGTGGAGTTCGTCTAAGGTGTCTGTGTGTGTTTTATGTGATCCCTGTACCCCAAGTCCAGTTAACAGTCTCACTGCAGCATTTTAAACTGTTTGAAGTTTCTAAGAACTTTCCAAAAGCATTAGAATGCATTAGTCCATCTAGGATGTAACTAAGGTATGTAACACCATGGCCAGCCCAAACCTCTCCAGGAACAGGGGCAGCTGGCACACTAGTTTGAATAACACAAAAGCACCTATGGCCACCACCAAAACCTGGGCACACAGCCTCGGAGATGAATCTAAGCTCACCTCCCAAGCTCCAGACCTGTGTTTTTACAGGGAGTGTAATCTTACCCAATACTGGCTGTAACCCTTTTGACTGAACAGGAGCACCTCTGTTTTTTCTGTATTAATCTCAGTTTATTCCAGGTGTTGGATCAAATCTCCTAGCACGGGAGACTAGAGATGGGCACGACCAGGGAAAATGATGTTTTCGAGTTGTCGTGTGTCGGAGCCGGCCCGTTTTGGCTCATTTCCATTTTTTGCGAAATTTTTCAAAAATTTGTCATTTCGTTTGTCGTTTTTTCGTCTGTCGTTAGTACTGGTTTGGGGGGGAGCGGGCTCCTGGAGGCACCTCTCTGGGGTGGGTTCCTCCTCTGGCCCGCTAAGAAGGGAAAGCGGGCTCCTGGAGGCACCTCTCTGGGGTGGGTGCCTCCTCTGGCCCACTACAAAATGGCATGCATAGCCAATTGGATATGCATACCAAGTTGAGCAGAGAGGCACCTCTTTTTGGGGTGCCTCTCTCTGTTGACCACAGGCCCACTGCTAACTGCAGTGTCATGCGCAGTACTGGGGGAAGGCTCCTCCTCAGTCTCGGCGCTCTGTGGTTCACCAAGAAGGGAACTGTACTTGCATGAGTGCAATGCAAGTACAGATTTGGCTTAGGGTTAGGGGGGTTAGTGCAGGGGCTAGGCTTAGGGTTGTTACGGGTAAGGTTAGGGTGAGTTCGTGGGGTGCATCTCTGGGTGCCTCTCTGACCCACTAAGAAGGACAGTGTACTGGCATATGGGTTAGGGTTAGGGTTTGGGTTTGGGCTACGGTTAGTGGGCTTTTTATGCCCGACAGGCACATCCCAGAAGTCTCGGTCAAAACCTGGCCAAGTGGCCATGCAATTGGTGGAATGGCTCCAGAAATTTGCATGGTCCACTCCCATGGCCAGCCCATCATTGCGCAGGTGTAAAAAAATAAAAATAAAAATAAAATAAAATAAAATCAATGGAGATGTTTTGTTGCAAGAAAAACCCACTGCTGCTACTGTAAAAATTCAGGCAGTTTTAAAATAGCTATTTTCGCATGTTTCTGTGGTGCTTTGGTGTGTTTTTGGACCACCACAATTTCAAAATAAATAAACATTGCTTGCGGTCGCCCCATTTTGGATCCCCCGCCCGCACCGCATGGCATGGCGAGTTGGCGAGACGACGAGGATGCGCAGCCCAGGAGAGGAGAGGGGGGGAGGCCGGGGACCCCCCCCCCAGAAACCACCCCTCTGGTAGGTGCCCTCACTCAGGCAGGCATATTTTCGCCTGCTTTTTTGGCCAGGAATCGGGGGTTTTTATTTTTAAAACTTTTTTTCTGTGCTGCGCTGCTTGGCGAGTTGGCGAGACAACGAGGATGCGCAGCCCAGGAGAGGAGAGGGGGGGAGGCCGGGGAACACCCCCCCCAGAAACCACCCCTCTGGTAGGTGCCCTCACTCAGGCAGGCATATTTTCGCCTTTTTTTTGGCCGGGAATCGGGTTTTTTTTTTTAATTTTTAAAACTTTTTTCCTGAGCCGCTTGGCATCGCGTGATCGCTGCGATGCCACCAGGAACGACCACGACAAATCAGACCCAATTTTTCTTTAGTCAGTTCGAGTTCGAGTTCTGGCGGAGTAATTGTCGTTCTTCGTTTCGTTACGTAACGGAAACGAGGAACGGAAACGAGGATTTCGCCGAGTCGTGCCCATGTCTACGGGAGACAATGCTGCCGTTTTGGCTTTCACAGGCATGTGCTGCATTGTAAAGCTATGTTTCCAAAGCTTTGCCTCTCTCTCTAAATGGAGATCTCCTACAATCCATAATCCATATAGCAAGGAAGGAGGGACTTCTTTCCTTGCCAACTGTACTTCATCAGCAGGCTGTACTCTTCAGTCATCACCCATTGTTTCCAACCTCCTAGAATACCTCCCAGACTGATCCATGGCCATCACTTCCCTGCAACAGTAGTGTATTTCCCTCAAGCATCATACGATGGAGAAGGTCACTGAGACTGAAAGGTGGTCCTGATCCACAAGCCCTACATCTTCTTGCCCTGCACCCCAATATCCAATTGTTGAACTGTGATTGTTCCACATAGGAATGGCTGCAGGGGGACACTGATCTCTGCTATGCACATGGAATATTCTCATGGCCCCTTCAACTATGTGGATTCACTTCATGAATCTAGCACTTTGTGAGTGCTTCTGCCACTGAGCGGTTCCTTGGCAAAATAATAATAATAATAATAAAAATCCATGAGTTCCAGCTTGTTTGGGACAACAACTTTTATTAAAGGCACCGTCCGGCCCTACTGCCCCTTTCCCATGTTCTTTGGGGGCTGAGTTTCAGGCACCAAACCCCTGTGCACCGTTGATCTTTCTGTGGCCCCAGTTGATTTCACTTGGTTCTCTGAAAGTCCAGACCTGGAGAAGTGGGCGGAAAATAATGAGACCTTGTCCTGGGTGCTGTCTTTTTAGGGAGTGCCAGGCAGGTGATGGGAACCAGGCACTGCCATGTGGCTCCCCCCCCCCCGCTTTCTATACCTGTTGCCATTTGTGTCTCCAAGTGCAGAAATTTGGTTGGGGGTAGGCTCCATGGCTCCCACTGATAGGCAAGGATGCCAAGGCTAGTGCAATGCTAGGTCTGATGGGGGCTGTGTTACCAGAGCTTCAGGTCCCCGATCTTCATGACTAAATAACCTGGGCAGGAGGAACTGGCTCCCCTTACCCCCTTTCCATGTGTGTACATCTGTGGAGGCACAGTGGGGTCCCTGTGTTCAACTGCCCTGTCCCATCTCTCCCATTTATCTGACATCCGTGCAACCCTCTTATCTCTTCTGCTGAATGTTTATCCAGCTGTCCTTCACCAAGCAGTGGCCTTTCCTCTACCTGTAGAGCTACATCACTACAGGCTAGGGGCCCAGAAGAACTATTCTATCCCAGGATCCCTTGGACTTGTGGGGAAGGAGTAGACAGCCTGTTGGGGACATTCTAGACTACCCTCTCACACACCAGGAGCAGGAAGGTTCTTCTGGATTGTAAGCTCTTGCTGTAGACTGAACAGTGTTGAGAAGAGAACATTTGAATGGAAATTAGTGCAAATTAATTAACATATTTGAGTCTGACATCAGAGACGTGGTGTGGACTGACTTTAAAAATATGCTGTGTTGTTGATCAGCTTACGTAGTGTGGATGTTTGTGCTATCTAGAATGGTCTGGTGGGTTGTAATGTTAATTATTTAGTTGTTACTGACAGCATATTTAACTTCTGTGTAGCCTGCATACTGCAGTTAACTTCTGTGTAGCCTGCAATGTGTAGCCTGCATACTGTAATTAAACTGTAAACCGCCCAGAACTATTGGAAGTGGTATGGGGCGGTATGTAAGCAGAACACTTTGCTTTGCTTTGCTTTGCTTTGCTTTCTGTATCTGAAATCCTGCCCATTCCCCTATGATTTCTATTGTGCACCAGGTGTACACCTATAATTATAGGAGGATCATATGCATCTGATGGAGTGGACTACTGTATCTTAGAATTCTTTTATTCTTGACATTTTCTGTCAAGAGACAACTATATACTATCTGTCTATCTATCTACAGTATACTGTAGATATATTTACAATAAAAACAACACTGTTCCTGCACACCAGATATTGAATCTATCTTTCTTGTGACTGGAATTGACCCACTTTTGCTTCTGTAGAATTACTATATGAGCACTATGCAAAATGTAAGGGAAGTGTTATCAGATTGGAACTATGTGAAGGAGAATTTAATATTTGTAATGTTTATATAGAGATTTATCTTAGAACCACTTCTCTCATATACATTATTTCCCAGTCTAATCTAATATTTGCTTGAATTCTTCTTTGTGTTCAATACTTTTTAGAACAGTAATAAATAATCCAATTCAATCTCAAAAATAATGTTTTCCTCCAACTTCTACTAATCCTGTGATACAATCTTTTCCCGGTTATTGTAACATGAATTCATCTTCTCTTCCTTCTCTCTTCTTTCTCCAGTCCCTCCACCTCATATTTTTCTATTAATAGTATTTTTTATTGGTGGTTCTTCAAATGATTTTGAATGGGATGGTAGGAGCTATTAATTGTACCTTCTTGAAGTTTTCCATTTAATGTAAAAGATATAGATTTTTTTTAAAAAAAATGGCTAAGTGCAACAACTAATGGATTTTATTGCTGACCAGTTCAGAATTCGAAGTCTGATATCTCAAGTTAAAAAGTAATGAAATGACTTTGTTCTTCCAAGATTTCAGTGCAGTCTGGAGCGCAATTTCAAACCAGCAGCTGGATGTGGCATCACAATGTGTAATTTTGTAGCTGCTTCAGCTGTTCATGTTGGTCTACTACTGGATAGCAGTACTGTTACAACTGAAACTTTTCTGACGCATTCTTTTGCACTTCTACTCTCATTCTTCAATAAACTCATAAATCCACTTGTCTTTTCCGATGGCTTTATTTCCTTTACTCATAGCTCTGTCCCTAAAATCAGAGAAGTCCCAGAACAGCTTTTAGAGTTCCATTCCTTAAAGCTTTATTATTGTTGAAAAGTGCTTCTGTTTTTTCAATGTGCTTTTGACTGCCCTTTTGAAACTGTAGGTACAGTAAGACCACAGAATCCGCTGGGGATTGGTTCCAAGCCTTCCCATGGATAATGAAAACCGTGGATAAAAGAGAACACCAAAATGTTCCCCAAAACTTGTGATAGTAACTAGCTTTACAGCTGCTGTTTTGCAACAATAGCTTGCTTTACAGCTGCTGTTTGTGACGGTAGCTTGCTTTGCAGCTGCTGAATTATTTATTTTTCCTCTGCCAACCGCGGATAACTGAATCAGTGGATAATGAATCAGTGGACACGGGGTTCCTACTGTATCTATTTTTAACCAAGTCCTAGACAAAAGACAGAAGTGTGTGTGTGTGTGTGTGTGTGTGTGTGTGTGTGTGTGTGTGTGTGTGTGTGTGTGTGTGTGTGTGTGTGTGTGTGTGTGTGTGTGTGTGTGTGTGTGTGTGTGTGTGTTGGGGGGGAACCCTTGATAGACCTAAGTGGTCTCTAAACTATTTTATAGACAGTGCCTGGAAATAACACATTACTTAGAAGAAATACATTAATTGCAATATGTTATCTTTTTGAACAGCAAGTTATAGCATCATTATTACTTTTTAATGCCTTAGAAAGATTATTTTAGAAGTCCCAGTGTTTGCATCACAACTAATATTTATGTTTTTGTAAAGAAAAGCTGCTTTTTCACCCATCTACACATTAAGCAGAGATTATATTACACCATATATTATTTTACTTTGTTCCTCTTGTGTGGCAACATGCACATCACATATAAGGAGCAATCTGTTACTGCTTTGAATAACATTTCCAAGTTCTGCTTGCCTGAGGCACATTTCTAAGCAAAGGAACTCGGTGGAATCCTTGCAAGTCTGGAGAAGGTATCTCCCCCATGTTACCACCTAAAGTTTGAGCCCTTCAATTCAAGCAACAGAAACTAGTGTCCAGGGGTATCTTCCAAAGCCCTTTCTCCCTTCTCATGAAATAATTGATTGAGGTAGAAAAAGAACATTGCAAAGAGTTTGTGAATTTCCCTAGGAATTATCCTCACATCTGATCAGGATGAAGAATGTTTATGTAAAAACAAAAACACAATGATGTCCTACGGGTATCTTGGACTGCCACTTTTTGTTTGCCTAGATTCTTAGGGTTTGGTTTATTTATTTTTTTCAGAATCATCCTGGATTTGTAAATGGAATAAAGGAATTTCACCAAAGAATAGGATTGTGTGTGCTTGGTCTTAACAGCGGGGAAGATTCATCCCATTTTTCCTCAGCAAACAGATTCCTGAGCAGGAAAAAGAACACTTTATTTACAAGGATGAAAAATAATAATGAAACATAATAGCTATATCAAGACTTGGTAGTATTCATTTATTTTATTATACTGGTATCTTATTTAATATTTCCTTGAACTCAAGTGCTACCATTACTTGACACCATTCTGTAATTTCTGAGTTGATCCTCTGTCCCTCCAAACTAACTTTACTTGCCTCTCCACTGCCTCTTCACTCCCACCCTACTCCACACCCCACGGAAAGCTGTGGTACATTGGGACAAAGAGAAGGCAGTCTAGAGCTTCCTATCAAAAACAATTGAACCTTTCATATATGCATCTCTCTCTCTTTATCTCTATGGAGTTCAAAGTGGCATTCATCACATTGGTGACTCACTGAAGCACCAAATATGCCTTCAGAGGTTTAAAAACCTACCCCCTTGATAGTTTTGCAAGGCTCACTTGGAAAAACTAAGCTATTATCTAACAGAACCTGGAACTGCTAAGATGAAAACAAGCCTGACAGCTCAGACACCAATGAAAAACTCAAGTTCCCCTGAAAACACCAACCACAGAGCAATTGAGAACAGTCAGATTGACCAGATAACTTTCTCTTAAGATCGGTGGCCATTTTGTGTCTTGGCTGGGGAAAAGAAGGCTCTTAGTCTGACAAGGAGTGCTCTCAACATCACTTTCATTTTCAGTAAGGCTGGTGTGCATGATAAATAGTGGTTTTTTTCTTTCTCAGGCAGCTTCAAATCTACTTTTGCATTATACTTTAGAATCCCATGGATTTCAATGCTTCTGAATGTGAATGTGCCATGAATATCTCTGGTGTAGGATTGAAGAGGGAAGGTCACATTAGCATTACAAATAGGAATTTATTTGTGCCTGCTTCTGGCTTTTATTTTTCAAGTGTTTTGTCTTATTTCTTTCCTCTGCATGCCTGTGATATAGACAGTGACACAATAAGTGGCAATCATGACATGCACAGTAGTGATCTTAGCTACTGGTCATTGAAGCTACCAGCCAGGGGTATCCCTTCCCCTTCAAAAAAAAATTGATTTAGTAAATTGAGTACATTTGGATAAATTGTATGGTTTTTTGAGAGGAACAGAAGGAAAAGTGGAAGGAAACTGGTGTGTGTTTTCACTGCCCTTTGGGGATTGAGCAGTAGTTAATGGGAATGAGTTTCAACTCCCTCCATCTCAGGTTAGGGCCCTATTTTCATGTTTTCATTATTTGGAAAAGTATAGATATATACAAATACTGAGTGTGATAGACTACCAAATCAGTTTGAGTTGGAAATTGTCATAAAAAATTCAATCAAAAGAGACGAGATTTGCACTTCCCTGTCTAATACCTAAGTACACACTGACCAGTGACTCATCAAGACTGCATTCTCCCTCGTGGCACCTCTTGGGTAAAAATAGGTCTAGCATTCTACCTCCTGACACACATTTATTTCCTAATTGCTGGATGAAGAGCTTTCTTTTGCAACCAGCAAGCCTGATGAAGACTTCTGAAGAACCTGACAGCTTGCATAGTACGGTGAGCTTGTAAATGTTGCTAAAAAGGTATTGCCCACTTGGGGATTTTGTCTTTTGTTTTGTTTCTGCGAACCAATATAATTATCTCTGTTTTTGTATCCCTTGCTTGTTAACTGACAGAAAGTGAGTTCTTGTTGCAGATGGTCTTGACATATGAGCAATCTGTGATCTGCATTTTTATGGGTTTACCTTTCCATTTTACAATTTTAAGCGAAGGGGCAGGAGAAACTAAGCTAGATTGCTAGGCCAAACTTTGGGGGTGAAGATTCTGCCTATTACGTTGACCCAAAAAGAAGACAAAGGCTGTGAAAAGGCATTGTTTGCCAACATCACCTAGCAGCCCACGGATGGAAGGAGAGTCTGCTCCCTTACTATGCTATGAGGCGCAGGCATGTGGCTCCCATCGAGTTGAGATGTGTTGAGGTCTTATGAATTGAGAAAGAAGCTCAAGTGGAGGAAGACATTGTAATGTGTCATTCTTGGCGCATGTGACTGATGGCCCCCATTGCTTTTCCTGCTGTCTTAAAACATAGAAGAGATTACTGAGTCCAGCTTTCATATGTCTTATGTAGCTTAAGGGCAATGTTGTATGCCAAGAAGATTTGGGAGAGGCTGTGTGTAAGGCTTTCTTTCTAAGAGAGATAAAGTCCTCTGGGTATACATTTGACATCCTCATGAATACCACATGAATTTATAATGATCAGGACTTTTCACATAGAATACCCTGGTAATTCATCATGATTGATGGGGTGCTTAAAAGTAAAGAGGTAACCTTTTCCTAAGGTGGGTAGGTGGCTTGACATCCACTTTATTAACAATGTCCCATGTACTATACTTATGCAGATGAAAAAAGGGAGAAGAAGAAAAAAATCAGTGGGCCTCTTGGCACCATGTTATTATGCTTACGGTCTTGCTGTAACGAGGTTCTATACCATGCAAAACACAGCTCTGCCATAATTCAGAATATTTTACAACATTCCATTCCAACCTCTGAAAGGCAGAGTGCACTTGAAAAATGCCAGGCCGAGAAAGCAAGCCACCTGTGATTAAAAATGGGCCATAATTGAACTCGAGGATGAGAAGAAGTGCTTCTTGGCTTCCCTGAAATGATTGCTTAATTCTCTCCGACAAATCAGTGGTGGACTCCTGCTAATGCAATTCAAATAATGTCCTAGTTATGTACTTGAGAAGCGAAAATCTAAAACTCTTGGGGTGCTGAAAAGGATACTTTGCAGGAAAGGTTGTACGTACTATTGGGATTGAATTGGCACTTGAAAACCCTGACTGCTACCGGCTAGGAATTGGTGGAGTATCCTAGCAAAATGTGCAGTAGAGAGTGCTACTGCTTCTGTTGTCTTTTGTCATTTCTATCCCCATGTTGCACAGTTTAAAATTAATGGGTGCATATGACAGATAGGGGCGTGGTGGCTCAGTGGACTAAGGCACCGAAACTGTAGACTGCAAAGTCGGCAGCTTGGCGGTTCGAATCCCGGGTGGCACGCAGTGGAGCGAGCTCGCGCTGATAACCCCAGCTCCTGCCAACCTAGCAGTTCGAAAGCATGTAAATGCAAGTAGATAAATAGGTACCACCGTAAAAAGCGGGAAGGTAAAACAGTGTTTCCTTGCAGCCATGCCAGCCACATGGCCATGGACTTGCACAGCATTGGCTCTTCCGGCTTGAATACGGAGATGAGCACCGGCCCTAGAGTCGGACACAACTAGCATGCGTATGCAGGGGGGAACCTTTACCTTTACCTTTATGACAGATAGCTGAATATTAAAAACAAATCAAAATGGTAGAGATTGTCATTTGTGGTCCTAAAAGGCCCGTTGGGTCATTTAACTCATCTGCAATTTTCAGTGTTTTTATTTATTTATTTATTTATTTATTTATTTATTTATTTATTTATTTATTTATTTATTGTTTGTTTGTTTGTTTTTAAATTTGCATACCGCCTGATTTTCCAAAATGTAATGCTTCAGGAAGGGAAGGCCTGTTGTATACTATTGCCTGGTGGTCACCCAAGTGTACTCACATGTTCTCCCATTCTGCACAGAGGCTCCTTTCATGTCCCTATGACATATGTCATTATGTCCCTGTGTCCCTATGTCTACTATGACAATGATCACTGCTTTCAAAAAGAGAAGGATTGACGACCCCTTTTTTTGTTCTTTGTGATTTTTTCTTCTTCTGTGGTATAAGACCTCATAAAATACAAAGATGTTGTTTTTTGGTAGCTGAAACAGAGGCTGAATTAATACCTGCATGTGGATTTTAATGCCCAACAAGGCTGAATATTGATAAAAGTAACATTATATATATGTATACCTTTTGCACTTTGATGGCAGGTTTCAATAGGTTCCTATGTTTTTTTTCTATTTTACTCCATTAATATATAGTTACATCTTGCTAGAGTACAGTTTCCCCCTAGCATTAATTGACGGTGGATGTGTTGAACCTGTGTTCCTCTTGATGACTCGAATGCCTACTTTCTCTCGCCAACTTAGTCAGTGGTGAGATATGATTGGAAATGTAGTCCAAAAGTAGTTGTTGGAAGGGGGCCCCACAGATTCTAAACCCCTAGCTTAGCACTATTTTAAAACTTTTGACAGCTGGTACTTTGCACTCTGGTAATTTAAATTTTGAAGCATAATTTTGTTTCATTAAAAATTTGGAAGCATAATTCAAGGGGGCTTTCAGAAGCTTTGTCATCTGGACATATTAAATTTATACAGTGCAAAGTTTCATAAGCCTTTGATATTTTTACTCCCATAGTAAGTAAAAACAACAAATCAAGAGTCCCGTATTTGAAGAATATGGCTCATCAGAATTTCGGAGCCTGGGAACAAACAGGCAAAATTTAGCACCAAGCAACCACGGTTGGCCATGATTCTTTCTGAAGGAGAGGGCAGCTTACCAATATTACCATCTGTACTGCACAGGCCATGTATTTTTACTCGCCTAGGAAAGACATTCTTACAAGTCAATTTCTATGCTATAGTTTTGCCTCTGGAGCTAGCTCTCCCCAGCATTTTTTTTTAAAAATAGCTAATCAACATCTATTTATTAGGAGCCTCTGACTAGGAAATTAAGTTTCACAGGAAGCATTGTAGAGTAGAGATGGGCACGACTTGAAAAATTTTTTTTTCGAGTTGTCGTTAGTCGGGCCGGTTCCGTTTCGGCTCGTTTCCGTTTTTCGCGAAAATTTGCAAAAATTAGTCGGTTCGTTTTTTCGTTTTTTCGTTGTCGTTAGTACTGGTTTGAGGAGGGGGTAGCGGGCTCCTGGAGGGAGCTGCAGGAGTCAGCCAGAGCCACAAGTGACGGACTGGCAGACTCTTTGCACCCGCTGTGTCTCACGTACTTGCATGTAGTGCAATGCAAGTAGATCTGGCTTAGGGTTAAGATGGCTTAGCGCAACGGCTAGGGTTAGGCTAGTTACGGGTGAGGTTACGGTGAGTATTGGGGTGCATCTGGGTGCCTCTCTGTCCCACTTAGAAGGACAGTGTACTGGCGTATGGGTTAGGCTTAGGGTTCGGGTTTGGGCTACGATTAGTGGGCTGTTTATGCCTGATTGGCACATCCCAGAAGTCTCTGTGGTCAACCTGGCCAAGTGGCCATGCGATTGGTGGAAAATTTGCATGGTCTACTCCCATGGGCGAGCCCATCATTGCAAATGTGCAGGTGTAAAAAAATAAAATAAAATAAAATAAAATAAAATCAACGGAGACTTTTTTTTGCAAGAAAAACCCACTGCTGCTCCTGTAAAAATTCAAGCATTTAAAATAGCTAATTTCCGCATGTTTCTGTGGTGCTTTGGTGGGGTTTTGGGCAACAATTTCAAAAAAAAATATTGCGGTCGCCATTTTGGATCCCCCCCCACCGCATGGCAAATGGATGCGCCCTCCCAGCCTGGTACAGTCAGCAAAACCTGGCCATGCGATTGGTGGAATGGCTACAAAACTTTGCATGGTCCACTCCCATGGGCGAGCCCATCATTGCAAATGTGCAGGTGTAAAAAAATAAAATAAAATAAAATAAAATAAAATCAACAGAGACTTTTTTTGCAAGAAAAACCCACTGCTGCTCCTGTAAAAATTCAAGCATTTAAAATAGCTAATTTTCACATGTTTCTGTGGTGCTTTGGTGGGGTTTTGGGCAACGATTTCAAAAAAAATATTGCGGTCGCCATTTTGGATCCCCCCCCACCGCATGGCAAATGGATGCGCCCTCCCAGCCTGGTACAGTCAGCAAAACCTGGCCATGCGATTGGTGGAATGGCTGCAAAACTTTGCATGGTCCACTCCCATGGGCGAGCCCATCATTGCAAATGTGCAGGTGTAAAAAAATAAAATAAAATAAAATAAAATAAAATCAACGGAGATTTTTTTTTGCAAGAAAAACCCACTGCTGCTACTGTAAAAATTCAAGCATTTAAAATAGCTAATTTTTGCATGTTTCTGTGGTGCTTTGGTGGGGTTTTGGGCAACGATTTCAAAAAAAAATATTGCGGTCGCCATTTTGGATCCCCCGCACTGCATGGCAAATGGATGCGCCCTCCCAGCCTGGTACCAGCAGCGCAGCAGTAGCAATAGCCAAGGAGAGGGGGGCGGGGAACCCCCCCCCAAATAAAACACCCTTCTGGCCTGGTAGGTGCCCTCAGACAGTTTTCGCCTACTTTTAGGGCCGGGAATCGGGTTTTTTTTTAACTTTTAAAAACTTTTTTTCTGTGCCGCTTGGCATTGCGCGATGCAAGTAACGAGCACGACAAATCAGACCAAATTGTTCGTTCGTCGGTTCGAGCTCGAAGTCTGGGGCAGTGATTCCCGTTACCGTTTCCGTAGAGTAACGGAAACGAGTAACGGAAACGGAAACGGGAATACCGCTAAGTCGTGCCCATCTCTATTGTAGAGCTAAGTTCTGCCCCAACCTTGGAGCAAATTGGAGACATAAACTGTCCACCTCCTAGGAAGATCTTAGATAAACAAATAATTTTTTTAAGACTAAAAGAGAACATGTTCCAGTCTTATCAGTGTTGGCCTTGCATGGTCTGTATACAATGGTAGGAGGGGAAACACCAATCAACTTGTGCTGAATCAGGCATAAGCCCAGAGAAGTGTCTTTTTCAGCGATGTTAGTAGATGCGATAGAGAATGCTTGGGATCTCCTCCATCTGACTTGAGGTGGAACATTTCTGGAAATTTTGAAACAATGCAAAAAATTGGGTGGAGGGAAGTTGCTTTTCTTTCTTTCCAAAGTTTCCTCCCAAATTACACCTCTGTATCTGACACATGAATGGTATTGTTGGGGAGTAAGCCAATTCTTTGGTTCGTTGGCATACAGTTTTGGTTGAGATGTAGTTTTCTAATAAGTAGAGGTAAGCACTATTATTAAATTTCAGTATAACTGTCACAGTGTAAGAGGCAATGGGCATACAATCCCTCAGCTGTTCAAAACCAGTCATCCATGAGAAATGCATATGCTTCAGGAGTTGCTAATGAGATAGTTCTCCCTGTTTGGTCTTGTGGCGGTGGCAGTGGGGAATAATCCTTCCTTGTTTTTCTTTCTGACTTCCACGCACCGTCTCTGTTTGCTCACCTCACTATTCATCTCTCAAAATGGAACTGGAAATCCTTATTAATTAGGGGGTGGGGGAGGGGCAAAGTAAACAAATGCTTAACTAATAAGCTGTTTAACAGTCAGTCCCGGATTACATTAATACAGTCTGAAAACCAAATAAATTGGCTGCGGAGGGAGGGAATCCTTAACAATTCGTGAAATAAGTAGTAGTAAATCTCACTGTCAGAAGATAAAACTTCCTTGGCGTTGAGGCAATGAAAGTAGTGTTGATCTGTATAGCTGCAGATGTGGCTCCAGGGTGCAATTTGTCCAGCTGCTCAATATCAATTCTGCCACATGGGCGCTGCCTCAGGGGAGATAAATAATAAACCTCTTACTCAAGGAGATAAGCACAATTGGTGGTTGCTGGTTTTTATACCAAAAGAGACTGCTGATTTTCATTGTTTAGCAGAGCCAAATGGTACCAGTGGGTATGGTTGGCACAAGACAGAATAAATGATTTCCTTTACCGTCCTCTCAGTGTGGAAGGTAGCAAATGTTTAAATGGAATATAATGAGGGATAGAAAAATCATTCCAGTCCAAACTACATAGAGTCATACAAAAGATCCTGTCCCATTTATGCATTGTTATTGTTTCAATTATTTCTTTCTTTTTTTTTTACCAAATCTGCCAGGGCCAGCCCTACCCTTGGGCAAAGTGGAACAGTTGCCTCAGGTAGCAGATTATGGCTTTGTGAAATTATTAGTTACTTCACTGATGATAGTGTATTTTTGCTGCCAGAATTGGGAAGAAGGGCATATGGGATTTCCTGCCTCTGGTGCCAAGACAATTTGGCTGATATTTTGAGAAGGGAATGGTGTTGGTGCTGTGCCTTGGGCAGCAGAATATCTTGCACCAACCACACACGCATATTTGATAGTATAAATGCACTTAATTATATCTGGTCACCCCCTCCCACTTAACTTAATTTCTGAGCACGCTTTTTCTCATGTTGCACACTTTAAAAATCTCTCTCTCTCTCTCTCTCTCTCTCTCTCTCTCTCTCTCTCTCTCTCTCTCTGTGTGTGTGTGTGTGTGTGTGTGTGTGTGTGTGTGTGTGTGTGTGTGTGTGTGTGTGTGTGTGTGTCTGTGTCTGTGTCTGTGCGCAGGTGCACACACGTGCGTGTGCGGAATGAACTTTCAATGCATTGTTATGCAATACTCTCTGTGTTACTTTGAAAAGTACAGATCAGGTCAGCTGAAATCAGAATTTACAAGGAACATATTCCGTAGTCAGCCCTAAATAAAACCAATCAGCCCTCAATCTGGAAAACATGACAGAATGATTGTTGTCATCTCAATTACATCATGCTCCTCTCTGTGGTTTCTGGTGGCTAAAAAGAAATATTATTCTAAATCTTAAAGATTATCACTGATGGAGAGCAGAACTGACCTCCAAGACGCAGAGATAATCGCTCTTAAGACTCCTAGACCTAACACTTAGACTGGCAGAAAGATTTGGAATTTGTGATATTTTGTCCTAGTTGATGCTGGATCTGCTTTCAAGGAAGAGCAAAATGAAAAGACTGATTTGCTACTGCCTTTTAAATCAGGGTACAGAGCAAAGCCCTATGAAAAACTGCCTTGTGTAAATACAGCACAAACTGACCCAAAGAAGTGAGTGTAGAAATATCTCTCAGTGCATTGTCACAATGGGTCAAGTTACTTATGCACTTATCCCTATCACCATTTGAACTGCATCTGTGCTGAAGGTCATGGATGGCACCATTTCACACCCAGGTTTTGCCTTTGAATAATGTATTCTTGACAGCCTGCAGACCATAAGGGAGCAACCGTTAAAATCCCTCTGAAACAAACATAGGACTTCGGGGCCCAAAGCAGCATAGCTGGGAGCCCCAGCGCTGATGGACAAGCCCATGAATATGCTCTGGAAGAATGCAGTCCAGCCAAAAGACTAACAAACAGTCAGGGTGTCCTTGGTGCCCCTCAAAAAGGCAGCAGACTGCCATGTGGGCCAGGCATGAGCCCGGGAGAGCAAAAGAAAGGAGAGTGAAAGGAAGAGGAGGAGATGGAATGGAAAACATAGAAAGAGAAGGGGGAATAGAGTTGAAATTAGCGAGGAAAAGGGGATAGGGGGAGAGAGAGAGAGAGGAGGGTTGGAAGAAAGGGAAGAAAGAGCTTTGTGTTTGTATCTCTCATTGTGTGATGGCACTGACATGATGTTACCAACTGTTAGCGTTAATGTTGCCTTCTAATGCTGTAGGATGCCCCTCAATACCCTGCTTCTCAAACTGATTGTGCCTTAATTGTAATGGACTGTACAGTCTCTCCTTACTGTAAGCCGCCTTGGGTCCTTTTCCAAGGAGAAAGGTGGGGTAAACATTCTCAAAAATAAATAAAAAAATAAAAAATACGGTTTGAAGAGGGAGATGAAGGTGAGCAGGATACCACTGGATGGAGGAGGAATTTATTTATTTATTCATTTATTTATTTATTGGATTTTTATACTGCCCTTCTGGCAGCAAGGTCACTCTGGGTAGTACTGTACTGGAGAAGATACAAAAACCTAAACACAGTGGACCAAGCCACTTTATCCTGGAAATTGGGGCAGTTGAATAAAGATGGACCCTGGAAAGCAGATGTTCATTTGGCCTGCACAATAAAAAATGCACATGCAGATATCTAGAAAGCATCATTATCTGCCCTTTGACTGATGCGGAGTTTCCTACAATCCCACCTCAGAAGAAATGATGTTTTGTGTCATCGACGTGCCAGCATGTTACCTTATGCAGTGCTGGACTTTCTTTTCTTTTCTCTTTCCTGGTTTGGGGTTATCCCTACTTCCCCCATTGAAAGAAACAGTCCTGGGAAGCTGCCTCCTTAACCAGAGCACCATATGATGTGGCAGATCCCCTTTGGAGTTATCTCTAGATACACCTGCATCTCCCATTAATTTTATTCTGTACTTCTGGAAAATATAAAAGTGGTACAAGCTCTGATTCCTTGGTGGAATGTAATATAATGTTTAAAACAACTGACATGGAAAGCAAAGGCCTTTACAAGTTAATGCTGTTTAGGCACGGGTGTTTCATTTTGGATGTGATCCGGTTCCAAAACAAAATGCGGGAGCCCAGCGGGTGTTCGGAACTGGACCAACCCTCTGGAACAAATTCAGCCATTCCCTTACCTTGCTCTGGGATTGAATGTCATATTCCCTTCTCCCTGACAATGACCAATAAGGAAATGTGTAGGGAAATGCATCATCCCGCCTCCCTGTCTGCTTGGTCAGTGCCAGGGAAAAGGAAAGATGATGTCGGAGGGTTCTTTCTCATTGGAGTTTAGCCCCACACGAGCCCAGAGCAAGGTAAGGAATTGGCTGGATTTGTTCCAGAGGGTTGGTCCGGTTCTGAACACCAACTGGGCTACTGCATTTCATTTTGGAACCGGACCACTTCCAACATGAAACACCAATGCCTACCACTCTTCTAATCTATCAGACATTCCAGCTTGGTGTTCCTATGAGTACTGGTGCCTGACATCAATATTCAAAGTAAAGCTAAGCCCCTTTGTTTAAAGTTGGAAAGAAATCAACACATATTGAACTGTGCTACTGAAATCAAAGGGGTCTTAAAAGTCTTAGCTTTGATTAGTGGGGATCCAATATCTTTCTGCCATTAGCCATGTAGGTATCACTCTTGGAGACACTGAACCTTGACTAGGTAGGAATGGGAGTAAGCGCTAGGAATACACCATGACCTCTCAACTGTCTGTAGAAACCAGTGCATGGGTGTAATTCCTTGCTATTGAGGAGGGTGAAGAACAGCAGAGAAATGCTCCCCTCTCCCCAATTCAGGACTAAAAGATGCACATGCGGGGATGGGATTTTGCTGCTCAAAAATTAAAAATAAAATCTCCACCTGCAGGTAGGTTTTGACTGAGTCCAATGAAAAACAATCCTTGGAACTTAAAAGATTCCTTGCTGTTATAAAGGACAGTAGAATTAGTTTTATCCATGTTCAAATATACACTCAAATGGAGCCTGTCCACCCCGCCTTGCATATTTGCGGAATGTATCATCAGATGTCTGCATTCTTTGGAAGGCAATTGCAGGGTATCTTCCTGTGAACGTCAGCAGCCCACTCACTGTCAGAGCTGGAGAGCCCTGTTAGGAACTCCATGGGCTCCAGCTCTACTTCATAAATCATATTTTGTTTATCAGAGTTACAGCAGCAGTTCTCTCTGTCTTTTCCTAAAGTCCCGCCTGCCACTGCCTTTGCAGCCTCCCTTCATACCTAGTCTATACTGTGTCTCTGCCAGCATCATTTTTTTTGTAGTGTTTTCCCTCTGGCGTTGGGGGACGTCTGCGCGCAGAAATGCTTTAAATTGCGCAAAAATCGGGTAAAAACGAAAAACAAAAAACAAAAAACTGAAACAAATGTTTTCAAAAAATTCACAAAAAATGAAAACGAACCGAAACGGACCCGCAACGAAAAACGAAAAACTGAAATGACATTTTTTCGATTCGTGCTCATCTCTAGTAGAAACATGGACTAGTCTGCATGTGTTGATTTGACCATGCAGAGGAAAAGTCCATCTCTCTCTCTCTCTCTCTCTCTCTCTCTCTCTCTCTCACACACACACACACACACACACACATTTCATTTTGTCCTGTGCTCCTTTTTCCTTCCTGCATTTGGCTGGGGCAAAAACAGGGCAAAAATGACAAAAAAGTAGCAAAATATAAAACCCATGAACTGGCCTAGTTATTAATAATATCAAAAATGCAAAGGCAGATCATATCCCATCGCTAGCAAGCAGAAGGACACACTTGGCAAGAAATGGTTTGCAGTGGTAACCAGACAACTAATGAGACCTTGTCTATGGAAATAGGTTCATTAATATTTCATTGAGTCAGCTTCAGCGCAACTCGAGAAATACTCCTGGAAATTCAATAAGTAATTTGGTGCATTACGAAGCTTAACCAATATTGATGTGGAAAGTTAAAATCCCGGGAACTGAAATCTACAGCAGGGATTGCCTGTGAAAAATAAACCATGACTATTACATGCTTTATTTCCTTTCCTAAGTTAAAAAGCTGACAAGGAAGCCATACCCTGCAAATTATTTATTTAATAAGCCTGTAAACAACACCCCCAGGATCTTTTTCAAAGCAATTTACACTGGAACAACAATTAAAACCTCCTGCCATGTTTCTGTACCTGACATACAAAGGGCATGGAGTTTACAAATAAATTCTTGTATCTAACAACCTTCTTCTTCTTCTTCTTCTTCTTCTTCTTCTTCTTCTTCTTCTTCTTCTTCTTCTTCTTCTTCTTCTTCTTCTTCTTCTTCTTCTTCTTCTTCTTCTATTTTGGGGGGGAAACAAAGGACTCTTCTTTCAGCGCCTCTCTTGACTGTGAGTCTTGCCTCATATTAGCACATGGTAAAATTTAGACTGGTTTTCTATCTGTAGCAGAGCTCATTCACATTGCCAAGTAGAATTGTCTATTTTGGGGGGGAAAAACAAAGGACTGATGAGTGCAGTTTAACTTTCGAGAAGATCACAGAGCTGTCTACCTTCCTTTTTTAAGGGAGCTAACAGCACCTCTGCTTGAAGCTCTGTGAGTCTCTGGCTGCCTGTTTTATATTTATAATTATAGCCAGTATGGCATGCTTGTAGATTAATTATACATGAGTGTACTGACAAATGGCCTTTTGACTCCAGGAACCATTATGCCGGGAATCTTGTGCCACTTCTATACATTGTAGGAGCCAGAGGCCTGGCTTGTTTATTTTCATAGAATCTGGGGACTGCAAATCTTGCCAGCAGCAGTGGTTTACCTTAGACCTAGGATCTCAAGATACCTCCTAATTTTGATGTTTATCCCTGCTTCTGGTCTGTTGACATTGACTATTAAATAGATGACAAAAATGTGGGACAGAGAGAAGGTCACTAAGAAACTAAGACTAAAGCTGGACCAAAGCTTACATCACTGGCAGCTGCAACCAGAGACAGCAGGCATTCAGGCACTCATCCCCTGCCCCCTCTCTCCACAGGTAATTAAAAAGGTAAAGGTTCCCCCCACATATGCATGCTAGTTGTGTCCGACTCTAGGGGCGGTGCTCATCTCCGTATTCAAGCCGGAAGAGCCAGTGCTGTGCAAGTCCATGGCCATGTGGCCGGCTTGGCTGCAAGGAAACACTGTTTTACCTTCCGGCTTTTTATGGTGGTACCTATTTATCTACTTGCATTTACATGCTTTCCCTAAAGATGGAATGACAGCCAGAGGCTGCTGCAGCATGATGGGACAGAGGGGAACTCACTGAGAAGCTGGGAGTAAGAGGCGGCAGGATGATGGGACAGAGAGAAGCTCACTGAGAAACTAAGGCCGCATCACACCAGCGTTCTCTGCGCATATAAATTTCATGCGTATTTTTTTCCGGGCAGTCACGTGGTTTTTAATGTGCAGTTAGTATCCTCTCTTCTGCATTGTATTTTCCTATTCTGGTTCCGTCTCTACCTGTCTACTTCGCATTTTTCCACAGGAAGCTGTTGAAAAAGGGGAACAACTGATTTTACTGTGTAAAATTTTACGCAGTAAAATTTTACATCGCTAGCAGCTCCAACCAGAGAGAGCAGGCAATCAGGCTCTCATTCCCTCCCCCCTCTCTCCACAGGTAATTACTGGCACCCTGAATTTGGAAGGATAGCCAGAGGCTGTGCCTCTGGTGCGCACCTTGTGCATGTGCTTAGTACAATGTGAAGTGTGCACTTTGTGCCGCATTTGGTGCTGTAGATATTGCTCAAATTCCAGAGTAAAACAACACACAAGGAAATTTAAGAAAACCTATTGTTACTCTTTTGGGTAATGGAAGACATAGTCATCTTAAAGGTCCTCAGCATGACAGAAGAAGGAAGGACTACTGATTATTGATAACTCCCAAGGTACTTACAAATTTGAATTGCTCTGGAAAATGTAGTGACCGGATCCCTGGACTGAAAACTTTGCTAGTAAATGCAAGATCAGTGAATGGGAAATCAACAATCATTCGGGACCAGATCCTGCAAGGACGTGCTGACCTCACTTGCACCACAGAGACTTGGCTGGATGAGGCTGGAGGTGTCAACCCCACTCAGCTCTTTCCTCCAGGTTTCTCTGTGGAACAACAGGCCAGACCAGGTGGCCGGAGTCGTGGAGTGGCAATAGTCTACCACAACTCCATCCCTCTTGCTAGATGCCATGTTCCCCAATTTCCTGGGTTTGAATGTATGTACTTAAAAGCAGGAGCGAGGGACTGTGGCCAGTAGAGATGGGCACGACTTAGCGGTATTCCCGTTTCCGTTTCCGTTACTCTACGGAAACGGTAACGGGAATTACTCCGCCAGACTTCGAGCTCGAACCAACGAACGAACAATTTTGGTCTGATTTGTCGTGCTCGTTACTTGCATCGCGCGATCGCGCGATGCCACGCGGCACAGAAAAAAAGTTTTTAAAAGTTAAAAAAAACCAGGTTCCCGGCCGAAAAGCAGGCGGAAAAATGCCTGCCGTGCCTCAGGCACCTACCAGAGGGGTTGTTTCTGGAGGTCCCCGGCCTCCCCCCCCCCCCCCCCGTCCTGGGCTGCTCTTGTGGGAATCGCTGGCCGCCGCAGGCTCGCAGCCAGCCAGCAAAAAGCCCAGTCTCGCCGGCCGCCAGCTGCCGCAATTAAAGCGCAAGCAAGCTGCACGGACGGCACAGGAAAAAACTTTTAAACTCTCCCCCCACCCATTCCCGGGCCAAAAAAGCAGGCGGAAAAATGCCTGCTTGACTAAGGGCGCAGGGCACCTACCGGAGGGGTGGTTTCTGGAGGGGGGGTCCCGCCTCCCCCCCGTCCTGGGCAGCCGGACTCGCGAGTCGCCATCGCCATGCCATGTGGTGCGGGCGGGGGATCCAAAATGGGGCGGCGAACGCAATATTGTTTTTGAAATCGTGGTCCAAAAACACACAAGCACAACAGAAACACGCGAAAATTTATAAACTGCCAGATTTTTCACAGTAGCAGTGGGTTTTTTCTTGCAACAAAATGTCTCTCCTCTCCTCCTCTGTCCTCCATTGATTTTATTTTTTTTATTTTATTTACACCTGCGCAATGATGGGCTGGCCGAGTGGCCAGCCATGTGGGAGTGGACGACCATGCAAATTTTTGGAGCCATCCCACCAATCGCATGGCCACTTGGCCATGGAGACTTCTGGGATGTGCCAAAAAGCCCCCTAAAACCTGCCCTAGCCCCCCTACCCCTAACCCTAACCCTTGACTCCATACCCATACGTCACAGACTGTCTTCTTAGTGGGTCAGAGAGGCACCCAGAGGTGCAACCCACTAGCCCACCGTAACCTTACCCGTCACTAGCCTAACCCTAGCCCTTGCACTAACCCACCTTAAAGCCAGATCTACTTGCTTGCATTGCACTACACGCAGCAAGTACAATTCCCTTCTGTGTGAGACATGGTGGTGCGAGAGCCTTAGTTAGGCATCTCACTATGGCTCTGGGTTCAGTGCCATCCACTAGTCTTCACAGTCACTGTCTGCACATTATGTTATGCAATATCCATATGGCTATTGCATACCTTTTTGCAGCAGCAGCAGGTGAGGAGGGAAGACCCCCATGTTGAGGGGTCTCTTGGAGCCTGCTTCCCCTTCCTAGTGGGTGAGGGTAGGAGGCACCCACGGGTGCCTCCAGGAGCCCACTTTCCCTTATAGCGGGCCAGAGGAGGCACCCACCCCAGAGAGGTGCCTCCAGGAGCCCGCTCCCCCCCCAAAAAAACCAGTACTAACGGAAACGAAAAAACGAAAAAATGAACCGACTAATTTTTGCGAATTTTTGCGAAAAACGGAGATGACCCGAAACGGGACCGGCCCGACTAACGACAACTCGAAAAAATTTTTTTTTCAAGTCGTGCCCATCTCTAGTGGCCAGCCATGCTTTTCCAGGATACCACACATTGATCAGGAATAATATCTCCTTGCCTTTTGTTAGCTCCCCCACTTGTGGTATCCTTTAGCCAGGATGGCTGATAGCTACTTTTTTATCATATCCATAGATTGATGAGGATTCTGAGGAAATGTACTTGTCTTTTTCTTGTTTGTATAGAAAGAGATGGATCAACGGCCTATTGGATAGCCATATGCCATTCAGTACAGCATTCTGCTAAACGAGTAGATAAGCAGTGGCCTGGTCTGTCAGAAGCCAGTGGCATGACATGAGTGGAAGAGCACCTTCCTGAATATTGGATTACTGAATCCACTGCAAATGTGGAACCAGGAGAATGTACTAAATGGATTGTTAATTCCACGTATGTTGGAATACATATTTTCCCTGTGTTCCTTGCTTATTATATTTTGTAAATTAAAGCAGACCCTACATTTTCATTCAAACATAATTATTGTGTGCTGTTAAGTAAATTCTAACTCATGATGGCATTTTTTCAGGGTTTTCTAGGTAAAGAGAACCCAGAAGTGATTTATTGCTCCCTTTCTTCTGGGGGCACTTCTGTGACTGTGCAGCTTGCCGAAGGCCACACAGGCCGGCTTTTCTGGGATCAAAAACCCAAATTCTGGCTCCATGGCTGGACACCTAAACCACTGAACTATTCCTTAATTCAAAGAGGCCCTCAGACTCTAGCTCAGAAATGGATGTGCAAAGATGTCTACTTCAGAGGCTATACTATGCTCACGGTTGCCCAAGTATGACAGCAATTTGACTTCAAAAAGCTCTGCCTGTCTAAGTAAATCTCAAATTTCCTGTAGGAATAATGTGATGTGAGATTCATGGGGTCACCTGTGAAGAAATGCATGGTGGTGTCATCAGCACACCTGTGAAAGTAATGCAGCACCTACGCAAATAGCTTCTATCTCAAAAAGTGGCAAAACGAGGATCGCCCAATCCAAAGGATGTTCTCCAGTTACTAGACAATTGTTTGTTGAATATTCTTTGAATAAATCTGATAGATGGTGTTTCCCCATTTTGCACCCATGTCTCCTAGCCCTTGTCTATCTGACTTAATTGATGTCTTTTTAATTAAAGCATGGTTGATAAGCCTAAACTGAAGCAGCACATACTGAGAAGGCATGGTAGGAATACCAGATAAAGTAATTATGCTATTTGTCAGTGTCGTGATTAATGTGTGACAGCTGTTATGACAGCTGTGCCACTGTTTTGTCACAACATGGTGTTCATCCATAACAAAATTAGCTGTCTGACTCCGAGATACACGCTTGCTGCTGTTCTCCTTCAGAAGTCAGCAGCAAAGAAAACCAAGGAAGGAATATCACATGAACTTTGGAACAATCTTTTCTTTTTCCCTGAAGAAAAACAGGGAGATCATTATCGGTGTACTGTTTTCTTTCAAGGCTATAATCTGCCTGGGATGGAAATGAAGCCGGCTCACCTTCTTGCAAACAAGCTGTCATATGGGGCCAATCTAACACTAATCTCACTAACAAGGTAGCTGGATGAAAAGGGAGCGCTCCATAATTTGAATTTACCTTGTCAGGCAAGGTTTCAGATGCTACCCAAATTAGCATTGGCTGTAAATTCCCTGTAGGTGTGAGTGGCAAACGGAAAGCACAAGAGAGAACAGGAGCACTGGCACACAGCAGCCGTTTCTTATATTGTCCAGCAAGCCGAATGTGCTGAATAACCTCTCAAAGATGGGTGGGTGCCGAACCGTCAGTGCACACCTACTTGTTTTGGATGGGAGATGATTAGTGCTGCCAATCTGTAGTGGAGGCATAGCCGCTATTAACATTGGTCCACTTTCTGCAAATAAACCAATGTGGTTTCAGACAAAACACACACACACAACATGATGTACCCAGAAAATCTAAGGAAACAAAACAAAACAAAATCCAAAACCACATGAAACCTTAAAGACTAACTATTAGAGGTGGGCTAGAACCAGAAAAAACATGGTTCGGGTTCATCTGGTTCGGGTCCAACCTTGGTTCGGTTCGGGTTCAGGTTCTTACTGGCGGCGGCGGTGGCCTGGTCGTGGTGGTGGTGTCGGCGGTGGATCCTGGTCCCTGCAGCAGGGGCTTTTTGAGGTGCTGGCATGGGGCCAGTGCTTCTTTTGTTTTGTTTTGTTTTCAAGCGCCCACCGCGCGGCCCCTGGGGCCAGGTGGGCACTTCTTTTTAATTTTTTTATTTATTTTAGAGCACCGACTCAGCCACCCGCTGGGCCTGGTCCGCACTCCTTTATTTTATTTTATTTTTATTTTTACTTCTGGGTTCCGGCTGCGCTACAGCTGTAGCCCAGGCCGGTCGGCTTTTCCCTGCAACCAGGAAGATTGAAGACGTCCATCACCAGGTAGGAGACATCGCCACCATTAACCAATTTTTTCAGTTCGGTTTGGATCATTCTAAAATAAAAACACCACCCTTTACTTCAGATGCAGCCTCAGAACATCCAAGCTCTGGGCCTCAACTAAGAAACTACCTGGCATATTTTCCATCTTGCCAAGGACTTTACATCTAAGAAATAGCTCCCGGCAACTCCATCTTTTGCCATGTTTTAACCTGTTGGTACAGCTCGGAAGAAAAGGGTTTTTGCCCTCGAAATATTAGCAACCTTCTTGTTATTTTTCTAGTAGCCTAAAGGTATCACCTGTTCTACTTTTATATTCTTGTAGTAAGAATCAGCTTCAATAGAAGCTTAGGGCCGACGATCTAAGTCCATGAACAAACACTTTCTAGAGAAGAGTTAAGCAAATGCATGAGGAAGAGAGTGTGCTCTTTCCCACCAGTTGGCAAAAAGTCGAAGGAGGAGGACCTCTTCTAAGTACAGATGTTGCTGGTCTCTATGTGAGCCAAAACATTGATTTTCCAGGGGCGTGGCCTGCAGGGAGGCTCTCTGCTCTAGGAAGGGACTCTCCTCTTCAGTCCCATCTTTCTTCACACAAGCCAAGTGATGACAGAGGAGGACTCAAATGTGTGAACTATTTTTTTGTGCAACATGTGAATGGGACTGCTATTGGTGGCTATATTATTAGATTAAAATGGAGTCTGCAAATCTGGGGGTGAGTATAGTTCAATAAAACCATCCAAACCTTACCAATGAGGATTATTTGGAGGATAGAAGCAGGCTTGGGTGGAGTCATAGAGATAGAATAAGCCAGGGGTGGGTGTATCCAGGTATTGTTGGAATGCAAATCCAGTGTGTGCAATAGCTACTTTTGTGGATGAAGACACTCCCACAATTCTCTAGGAAGAGATAGCCACTGACTAATGGGAAGAGATAATTCAGCAGGCTTCCTGGAGCTCACAGGATTTTGAGTTCAACAACATGCAGAGAGATTTCCAACCACTGCATTAAGTTTTTGTCATCATCTTAATGGCATTAAAATTGGATAAGTTGATGTGAAGTGTTTTGACAGGGGGTGTAGGTGTGTTGGGGGGGGGTTACATTTTAATGCAATTGTTATCCATATTACAAATGTACACATTCATATCTCTGTTCCACATATTGAGCCAGTGTGGTGTAGTGGACAGGATGCCACTTTAGGATTCAGAATACCTCAGTTCAGATCTCTTTAAAGCATGAAATCCTACAGGGAGTAGCATGATAGCATTTCACTTACCTCAAAAACTGTGCTAGAGTCACCGACTCACCATGAGTCAGAAGAAGCATGACAGCATAACAACACAATTTACACACCTTACATAAATTGCTATTTTCAACATTAACTAAAGCATACATGTGTGCATTTTTTCATGTACACACATTTTGCCTACTTGCATTTTTAAACGTACACATTTGGTTGCACATTTTATTTCTACAAAATACCCCATCAGTCTTGCAAATATGTGAATTCTTCAGGCGAGCAGCGTTGGGTCTCAAGACGTGTGAAAAGTCTTCATTACAGCTGTCAAATCCAATGAAATTGGTTCTCTTCCCTAATTAATGGCATAGCAGAGACATGCTCAGAAATTCAGTCTTCCCTCCCCAAAGGAACACATACAGGAACAAGAGCAGATTTTAGATCTGGATGGTAGACAGTCACCACCCACGGACGTGCCATAAATGAGCAATTAAAAAGATACTGCTGCTCTACCTGCAGGCTGGTGACAAGGGGCTTTTTCATCCTAGAGTATTGAGCATATGAGGATTCCATGAAGCCAAGAGACAAGCTGGCTTGACTGCTGTGTGTATTGCAGGTGGGCAGAACGGGAGGCCTGTGTATCTCGTTAGTGCTTAGCTGTTATTTGCAGTACTTAAGGGGGAAATCTTTCTTGCACTACCTCTCCCAGAAACCCCCTGTGATGAGATCTCCAGTAGTTATGTCAGCTGAGAGAAGACTGAAGGCTGATACGATAGCACTCTTTAAATACTTGAAAAATATACAGAGGAGGGGCAGGCTCTGTTCTCAGTCCTTCAGAGTGCAGAACATGGAAGAATGAGCTCGGAGTTACAGGAAGGCAGATCTGGGTTGACTATTGGGGGGGAAATCCTCTTAATTGTTAGAGCAGTAAGATGATGGGACAACGACCCCAGGAGTTAGTGGGTGCTCCAGTGCTGCGGGCATTCATGGGAAAATTAGACAACCATCTGTCAGATATACTTGGACTTGGATTCCTGGATTGAGCAAAGGGCTGGAGTTGATTACCTTATAGCCCCCCCCCTCTAATTCCATTACCCTAAGGCTGATACTTGACATCCCATCTCATCGCTGTTCGTGGTCCCGCTTGGGACCGGTACGAAGTAATCTAACCGCACGTCTATTGCGGGACGAGGGGAGTTCGTTTCGACCATGCCTCCTGAACAGCGATTTAAGCGGGATGAGAGATTCCCCTCCCTGGCCTCGGGAATCTGCTTGTCAGGCTTCTCATTCCAAGATGAGTGCCCATGAGGTAAGGCTCGTCACGCAATGTGCCATTCTCCATCTAGTGGCAGGAGTGTGAAGTGCCATTCACCAGTACATTCCCTATGGAGTCAGCAACACAGTGCTGAGAGATTAAAAGACAAATGCCTCAAACTTAGCTCTGTAACGCATTGAAGGCAAGGCTTCGGAGAATTGAAACGTCGAAAAATGGAAGGTCTGGCCGGGAAAAAAAACTGAGAACAAAGGCATGGAATTTTACATCTCATCACGAAATGAGGACGTGCGGAAACAGTCAGGCCGGTATCATCCATCATGCCCGTGTGAACATGGGAACAGGGACAGAACTGGAAGAAGCCCACGTGACCGCGACTGACATCAACATGCAATGAACTTCCTCCCGGGATGAGAATGAATGTGAAGTAACCGTCTAAGATGCTAGGAGTGGTCCTCCTAAAAGTAACTGTCTCAGGTTCTGCTGATTTGTATGTGTGAACCCCCCCCCCTTTGGTGCCTATATGCTAAAAAATGGAGTAAATAATGCCTATACTTAAAATGGGGGCCTGTCTTCTGAAAATACCCCTATTAGGTAATGCTGACATCTGAAACTAGGCGTATAATTTTCCGCAGTTCAAAAGAAATGCGATGCTTTCACAGCTCTTCCTACTCACAAACCCAGAAGAATATATATGTGTCCATAATTACATTTTATCACATGCCTGAGATCAAGAGGGCTAACTCAATTACTGTTATCACTCGACATTTGATGTCAGGAATCAGATTCTACGAGCGCTACTTTTCCTGGCCCCATCATTTAGAACCCAGGCAAGGTAGAATATTTGCTGCAACAATTCAAAATGTATCTTTATCTTTAATTGGTAAGTTCTGACATACCAGACCTGCCATGGATTTCGGTAGCTTTGTTTCCAGCAAACATCCACAGAAAATTCAATTTCAGTCTTCCTGAAACTGGGATATAGGCAGGGCCGTAACTTGTGTGGGGTGGGGTGGGTGGACTGTGGGGCATGTGCCCTGGGTGCCATGCTTCGGTGTGTGTGTATGCCGAAATAATAACAACAAAATATTTATAGTCTGTACTATTTGGGGGAGAGAGGGAAGGCTGCGGGGAGGTGGGGGAGCTGGAATCCATGTTTGCCCGAGTGACACAGACCCTAGTTGCGGGCCTGGATATAAGGAATTTGGGATGAGGACACATAAGGATTTTGTAGCTACAGCTCAGGCATAAATTAGACAACACAAATATTAAAGAGTCAAATAATTAAATAAGGAGAAGATTCTCAAAAGCCTGACTTATTTGCCTTTTAACTCTTAGGTGGGTGGAGGCCTGATGCACCTCCGTTGGTAATGAGTTCCAGACCGAGGGGAACACTAGAGGGCCCAGTTAGTAGTTGCAAAGTTCTGGGCCTCCCTTGGAGTGGTCACCTGCAACAACAGGGATTGGGAAATACAGTTAAGATGGGTATTAGATCTGAGGGAGAGGCGCTCTGCCAGATAGCAAGCTTCCAAACCATTCAAGGTATGCTTGTATGTCAACATTAACACCTTGAACTTGGACTGGAAGCATACCGACATACTTGGCAGCCAGTGCAAATGGGCTAAAGCAGGGGAGACATTATCATGTTTCAATATGCCCGATACAAGTCCAGCCTGCACCTGCTGCTGCTTCAAAACTGTCTTCAAGAGCAGCCCCACACAGAGAGCATTGCAAAACAGTAATACCTTGGTTTACAAGCATAATTTGTTCTGGAAACATGCTTATAAACCAAAACACTCTTATATCAAGGCAAAGTTCCCCATAGGAAATGATGGAAACTCCAAGGATTCATTTTGGGACCCCATAGACCACATACTGTACAAAACTCACAAAAGAAATTGGCTAGAAGTCCATGCCCATACCATGGTTTAGGTACCTTGCTGCAGAATCTGCTCTGCTTGTACTAACAACTGGAATTTACTCTGCATTTTAAACATGACAATAATAAAATGCAATTGGTGGTCCTACATGCACTTAACTTGCTGCTCCATGATTAGAAATGTTTGAAAAAATAAGAAATAATGTTGAAAACAAATTAAATAAAAATAAAAATGTAAATATAAAGAAAAATAAAGCCTTAACCTGTACTCCTCTTTGAAAATGTTCCTGGCTGGTGCACGGGAGACCATTATTCCTTTCTCCTCCCTCTGCTTTGAAGGCTGCCTGAGAAGGAACAATCCAGCGGGGGGGGGGGGGGGAGAGGCACCATTTCAGTGGTTCTCAGCCTGTGGTTCCCCAGATGGTCTGGGACTGCAACTCTCGGAAGTCTTCATCACTAGCTAAGCTGGCCAGGATTTCTGAAAGTTGCAGTCCAGGAACATCTGGGGACCCACTGCACCATTGGCTCACTTGTGATCATGTGACCTGCTCCAGTGCTTGTATATCAAGACATTGCTTGATCAAAGCAAAATCTAGACAAAATGCTTGCTTGTCTTGCAAAACGGTCTTAAACCAAGGTATTACAGTACTGTAGTTGCATTGCCTTTTATTCTGTCTACACATCCATCTGTCTGCATGGTCAATAGGTTGAATGTTGATTTCTAACTTAGCTCACATGGCACAGCTGACCAAAATCTAAACTAAAGGATAGGGTTCCACAGAACATGTATTTTACAGCTGTGTGCTCTAAAAATGGCCTCAGAGTTTCTACAAGTGACTTATTCCTTTCTCTAGTTAAAATTATCTTCATTCTTGTTGGTGTTTTGTGTGTGCTACTCAAGAAAGAAGACTATGGATCCAGGATAACTTTGCTCCGCTGTCCATTTGTTTATTTGTGAAGGTGTGGTTGTTGGGTCAGTTTAGGACAACTTTCTGCCACTAGAGTGAGACACAATGTTCCTTTGCGGGTTGGAGTGTCATCTTTCTCCAGGTCGTGACTTTTATGTACACTTTTGGCTTCTGCTAGTCGTCACAGGCTGTTGTCTCTTTAACTGAGAAGAATGTGCACTGCTGTGCACTTGCTTCCACGTTGCTCTCAAATACCTGAGGTTTGTGTTACCAGTATTAAATACAATACTTTGCAATGAATTTTAAATGAAGCAGAAGCTCCCGCCAGAGATTTGTTAAAAGCAAGCTAACAGTTGTTCTCGTCTTTCTCTTCTCCCTCTCCTCCCCCCCCTTTTTTTTGGTAGAGGAAGGTTTAAATTATATATTAACCAAAAAGGTAAACAGAATAAAATGGGCCATAAAATATTAATGGAAGATGTAGTGGAATTGTCCTGTGCTGCACTTAAAATGGCCTGAATGATTGAGCTGTGAATTGCTCTCCCTCAGGTATTGAAATATTCATCAGTATTTAATAAATGTTCATATTCGTAGCTCCTCGTGTTTACACTACAGCACTTGCCGAAGAGTGCTTACTAAAGAAAACATTATAATGGAAGGCGAACTTTGCTGTACAATGAGTCACCTTAAATTATACAGAATGTGCAGCAAAAGAGACAGAGAAATCTCTGAACTGACAAACGAGAAACTGCATAACTTAAGAGCATCTTTTGTTAAGGCAACGACCAATGGATGGTAAAAGGGCCTTACAGCTCTAAGACTCTTTGAAAGCTTTTTAAAAGATTAATCCTGTTTCCATTTTCAAAAAAAAAAATATTTAACCTTTATTGCCTATGCGAAAGTCTTGTTCTGTAATGACTTGGGACTGAAATGCAATTACTGGAAACTCCCTCTCGCTAACTACATGGAGCCTTTTTTTCTTTCTAGAAGGAAGGAAAGAGAATCATGACAAAACAATAGTAGTGTCACAGATTCCTTAAAGAGCTTTTCTCTGCACGGACTTGATTTGCATATCCACGTTTTGACGCACATTAAAATATTCATTGCAAATTGTGGCGTGATAATTAATAAATCCACAATGATAGCCAAGAACTCGATCACAGCCTCCAGGCAAGGATTTCTAAAGCCTTGTTTAGGCATCATATCTGTGAATATGAACCCTGGGGGGCGGGGGGGGGAGATAATAGATGGGGAAGCAGGGCTGTCTCTATCTTCCAAGCGCCATACATTTCCCCAAAGCCCTGAGTCTACACATATAGAAAGTACAACGCACCCTCATATAACAAGGAGTTTGTATAACATAAAATCTGTACAGCATAAATATGGTAGCAATTTGGGAAATTTGTATAACGGAAAGATTGCTTAACAGAATTTCATTTGGAATGAATTAATTCCTTTATACAAGGTAATACCATATATGTATGCAGGCTGTGTCCTGACCTGTGGTTAAAAGTCTAGAGCTTAGTGGCAAGTTGAGCACCTGGAATCATCCTGCTCCCCTTATGTCTTCCTGGATATGGCACATAAATTGTTCTGTTCAGTTGTTCTTTTTAAGGCCTCACATTCTTTCCACCCTGATTACGAACCAATTTCTGTGAGATTTGTGTGTGTTTCCAGTTTCCTACCAAAAAACAATCCAAATAATATTCATAATCTATCTGTGTTAGCCAAATTCAGTAAATATTGTAGTAGAAGAAAATTAGTCCCACATGAGATGGATAAGGGTTAAAGAAGCGCATGAACTGGAAAAATGAGAAACCAGGGTGGTTTGTGGTCCATGGCTACCCATGAACCAGAAATCACTCCTGAAGCCCAGAAAAAAATGAACTGGTTCATGGTTCATTTACTTTTGGTTCATGCCAGGAGATGAGGAACCTAATACTTCCACCCTTTCTGCTGCCCACCTGCCTCCTTCTGGCTGCCCCTGTCACTTCTCTACCAGCTGTCTCTGCAGATGTGCATGCTTGTTATCTGTGCAAATGCAAGGACAGTAAGCCCGAGTCCTCTAGAAGGGAAGCCAGGCATCTAAAGATGGTAGCAACAGAGGAGAAGAAGAGGAAAGCAGCAGGATCAGGCAGTGAGGCAACAGCTCCAACAGAAAGGGGATGGGGCAGGCATTTTGCTGAAGCAAAATGAAATGCTAAGCAGAAAACACGTTCAGTACTCCCTTTCATTTTGGCAAAACAGGATGCATGAACTAGACCACAAACTGAACCACGAACCAGCCCAGTTTGTGTGGGTTGTTTTGGAGGGTAGTTTGGTGCAGGCCCATCTCTAGTAATGCAAAGGTATGACAGGACTGGTAGTCAGGTAAATCTGGATTTCTCATCACTGAAGAAAAGCTGTCCCCTACATGGAGAAGGCCATGTTCTTTGGACCTTGCATATGTCAGTTATATGAAGAAGAGAAAATCTGTCAGCCTTGCTTTTGTTCACAGCTAGTTTTATTAAACAATAAAGTTTATATAAAAACTCCAAGGTAGATTGTAGAACTGATCTTCTGTGGATAAAGGGTGTGGTGTTTACTTGCATGATGAATATGCATGAGAGGTTTCTGTGCTGTTTGGTGGGTCTATAGACCAATGAGAGAGTCTGGGGAGTGGCCTGAAAGGATTTAAGGCACTGCTCAGCATTGTTTTATCAGATAGGGTCCTACACATTCTGAAGAAATGTCCAGATAGGGTCAGATAGGGGCTGACAGAAAGACCTAGTCTTGCAGATAGTAATTTGAGAGAGTCTGAGAGATTCAGATAGGGTTTGGGACTGACTAAGAGAAAGACAGGGCTAAAGAAGAGATATGCAAATCAAATCAAAGTAAGTGTTTAGAGTTAGTAAACTTAGGAACTGGGTGTGCATTTATTCAACTTTATTAGTGATCAAACTTGAGTGGGTTTGAGCTAGCTTCTACTTTTTTATACTTCAATATGTTACGATTAATTTTGATTCAACTTTGTAATCAATAAACATTTTTATTTTTATTCAACTTAAAAACATTATAAAGGCTTTAATTTACTAGCTAAGCTAGTTGGTGGCAGTGGTGTAGTAAAATCAGAATTAGTATTTGTCAATAGCCCATGAATCGGCCAGGGACAAACACGTTAACGCTACACAGGGATCCTACTGTATAGCTATAAGAGCCATCTCTTCATCATCTGTGTGGATGGAAAAACCTGTCCACATTCACATTTCCCACATTTAATTTTTTTCTTTAAAAAATCAGTTATATGAACAGATGTATGAATACATTTGAAAATGTTGGGGAAGTTCTTCTCAAAACTGAACAACACAATCACCCAACCGTGACCTTACTGCGATACCACAAATATGATTTCATATGCAGGCCCCAAATTAATTGTTTAAAAGCTAAGCATTTGGATCTTTCTGTATGGAAGGATTATAGTTGTCAGTTTTCGTCATCTGTATTCAAAAAACCTCAAATTCTTTCCATTTTATTTAGGCTTTGTAAGTTGGCTGTGGGGTATATGTTCTCAATAAAACAAACACACTAAATGTAATTCTGACCCTACACATTAATAGCATAAATAATATTGCTCAAATGATTTCTCCCCCAAATCTGACTTAGAACCTTGTGGTACAGTGGTTTGATGGCAGTACTGCAGCCAAAACTCTGCTCAGAACCTGGGTTCAGTCCCAGATAAACATCCCAAGGTTCACTCAGATTTTTGTTCTCCTGAGGTCAGTAAACTGAGTACTTAGTGCAGGCATGTCCAAACTTTGGCCCTCCTGATGTTTTGGACCACAACTCACAGAATTCCCTGTATTGCCAATGGCAAAGGACTGTGGGAGTTGTGATCCGAAACATCTGAAGGGCCAAAGTTTGGAGATGCCTGCTTGCTTATTTGGTGGTGGGGTGGGGGATGTGTAACCTGCATAATTGAATTGTAAACCATCCAGAGGAGTGTTTCAAGTGCTGTGTGGTAGTATATAAACAGCACACACTTGCTTTTACTTACCAGTAACTTAGACGGTTACTTCACGTCCCTCTCATCGCGGTTCTCTGTCCCGCTTGGGACCGGTACGAAAAAAGGTCCATTGCATGACAGCAAAATCTCGTCCTGACCATGCCCCCTGAACTGGGAACACAGCATGATGAGCCATACCATTCCCTGGCCTCAGGAATTCTCTTATCTCAGTCCTTGTTTCGAGACAAATGCCCGTGAAGTAACGCTTGTCATGCAACCTACGCATTCTCCATCTAGTGGCAGGAGTGCGAAGTTGCATTCTCCAGTACAATCCCAATGGCATAAACAATGCATCCCAGAGAGGGAAGAAGGTATGAAACTGGGAGTTTTGCTGCTTAACGCATGAAAGGCAAAGTTACAGAGAATCGAAATATCGAAAAATGAAAGGTTAGACCAAAAAAAGGGGGGACGACGGCAGGGAAGTATAGAAATTGTCACAAAACAAGGACGTGAAGTAACAGTTGTCACGATACCATCAATCACATCTGTGGGTAAACAGAAACAGGGACAGAACCGGGACAAGACCATGTGACCATGAACAACGTTATCATGAAACGAACATAATCTCAGAATGAGGAAGGACGTGAAGTAACCGCCTCTGAGACCCAGCTAATGTCTAGCTTTATGTTGAGATCAAATCTTACATCTGTTAACCTAGGTAGAAATGAGTGATCTCCATAACTATGATTTAAATGAAAACAACAACAACATATAAGCAATAGGGAGGTGTCAAAGGTAAAGATAATGAGGCAATTGAATTGTCCACTGTATTTCAACAAAAGTCTTCATTAGGATTATCTTTAAATGTCAATAGGATCAGGCAGTATATAGAGCCGTTGAAGTAAAATAAAACAGAAATAAAATAAACATGGGGAGAACCAAGTGTAGTGTTGTGTAGTGTTGTGGACAGAGTGACAAACATGGGCTCAGGTGGCCAGAGTTTCCTACTCAGCCCTGGAAACACACTGGATGAATGGAACAGGTAAAGCCACACCTTAAATATCTCACCTACTTTGAAGTGCCTTAGGTACCAAGATAAAGAGACTATAAATAAGAGACCAGTAGCTCCTGTAGTTTTACCTGTTGGTTGCCCCTCCGGCCTTGTCTGCTCATCTCTGAGAGCTCCAGAAATGCCAGCAGATCACCCATGGCTGTGTCTTTGTCAAATGCAATGTGCAGCCAGGCTAAGTCATTATTTGGAAGAAACAGAGCCGTTTGTGAAATGTAGTAAACTTCTTGAGCAACACAACTGAGACATCAAGGGGCTACATTGTGCTGTGTCATATGTCCTATGTCAGGAGTTCACATGTGATGCAGTGCTGTAATTTCCTCTGGGTAGAGGGAAGGCACTGACATCTATAAAATTCCCAACAAGGATTGTTTGTGAAGAGGATGTGATGTTTAAAGAAGGATTTGTGTGTTTGGGAAAACAAGACCTCACCAACAGGAAGGATGATAAATTAAATATTTGCTTGACATAATTGGCTTGTGCTAATTGCTAATGGCTGTTCTGAGCTGGGCTGTAAGAAAGTTCTGAATCTTTTCTGTTCGGGAATATACAATAAGCCTTCTCACACAAATGCACGGGGCTGTCCCACTGATTCACAGAAAATTGCCATATAGGCATTAAGAAATCACTTGTGGGTGATATCAGCTGCAACCTTTAATTGGGATCATCGACATGGTCTGAGGGGATAAGCTCAGCCCACATCCTTTCCCATCACCTTGTTCATACTCTCTCCCACACATTTTTCTCAGGCTAGCAGTAAGCAGTCTGAAAAAGAAAGATACCTCATCAGATTCATCACTAGACATAGGGAACAATTTAACAATTGGTGATTTGTCAGGCTGACAAACTGATTGTTCAATGAATCGATGGGTTTCCAGTGACAAATTGATGAATTGATTCATCTTCCCTTTAAAATGCTATTCCCTGGCATATAGATGCCCCAAATTACCAGGGATGTTTCCTCTTCCTCTCTTCTTCAAGCCATGCAAGTTTGGTGAACATTGGGAGTTTGGATATCCAAACAATGCATCCTCAAAGTGCCCCCCCCCGGGACCTAGAGACACCACTCTTCAGAGAACCTTCTCCCAAAAGACCTCTACAATCCCTACAAGTTTGATGGGGATTGGGTTTTAGATGTCTAAGTTATGCACCCACAAATTGCCCCTCAGGAAAGTGCCCTTTAGGGATTGGGTTCGAGAAACTCATTCTTCACTAGAATGGGAAAATTACAGATGAGAGTCAGAGGAAGATTCTCTGTGAAGAACGAGATACCCGTTATTTCCCCCCCACAATACCTAATTTTCAAGGGCATTTTAAGATATTTTATAGAAATCTTAGCTGGCATTTTAAAAGTGTTGTGCCATTCTTTTTTAAGCAGTGTTATTTTAGAGGTGAGATATAATAGATATCATTGATGGCAGGGGTGGAAAGAAAAGGCAGAGCATACCCACGGGAAAAGCATTTGGGCCAATTGCGAACCACCAGGTTTTAAGAACAGTCTTCTCACCCTGGTATTTTTCACATTTGTTGGACTACAAATCCCACCATTCCCAGCTGCTGCTGAGTTTACAGTACAGTACATGCATATGGAAAATGCCAAGACAGGGGAAGGCAACTTGGTGTTTCAAAATAATGTTTCTGAATAAGATAGCAACAAGTTGTCCCAGTTGCAGGTAATACAGTAGTGTCTTCTATAGTCCTATGAATACTGTATTCACCCAACTGAAAGTAACTCATGAAGTTATGTCTGCAACTGCCTATGTAACTTGTTGTAAGCCCTTTCAGCACTCTCCAGTTACCTCAGTTCAAGACAGACTTTCCTGGCCTCTTGTTTGCTTGTGTGCAGCTGCCTTTTCTGCAAAAAGCAATGGCACCTTTCTGCTTTATCTCGTGGTTTTGTTCTGACATCATTTTCCAGGTAACTGCGATCACAGGGGAGTCTTCCTTTATCTCTCATCCATGTTTTATATTCTTGCTGAACACTTGCCTTCTCCCTTTTGGCTGCCCCTCTTAATTTCCTTCTTCCTCTGGTGTGCATTATTAACATGGGAACTGAATTATTTACAGGAATTCTGCACAAGGTCATTAGCGACCTGAGCGGAAGAGCAACCCAACTGGTGAGGTCTCTGTGAAAGCCAAGCTGGCAAGGGAATGAGGCAAAAGGAAAACAAGGGCGGAGGCCCTGGAATGCTCCTTGGGAGTAAGATGAAGAAGAGAAGGGTCTTCTTAGGTGGGATTTCCTTCCGCTATGACCCTTGGTCCCTTTCTCTTTCCTCTCCTCCCCTCCGATCATCCCCTGTTCTATCAGTACCAGTTGCACAGTTACTTCACGTCCATTCTCCTCCCGGGAGGAAGTTTGTTGTGTGTTGATGTCGGTTGCGGTCACATGGTCTTCTTCCGGTTCTGTCCCTGTTCCCATGTACGCATGGGCGTGATGGATGATACCGGCATGATTGTTACCGCATGTCCTCATTCCGTGATGAGATGTGAAATTCCATGCCTTTGTTCTCCGTTGTTTTTTTTCTGGCCCAACCTTCCATTTTTTGATGTTTCGATTCTCCGAAGCCTTGCATTCAATCCACTATGGAGCTAAGTTTGAGGCATTTGTCTTTTAATCTCTCAGCACTGTGTTGCTGACTCCTTAGGGAATGTACTGGTGAATGGCACTTCGCACTCCTGCCACTAGATGCAGAATGGCACGTTGCGTGACGAGCCTTACCTCACAGGCACTTGTATCGGAATGAGACGCGAGACGAGGAGACTCCCGAGGCCAGCAAGGGGAGTCTCTGATCCCGCTTAAATCGCAGTTCAGGGGGCATGGTTGGGACGAACTCCCCTTGTCTTGCAATGGATGTGTGGTTAGATTACTTCGTACCGCTCCCAAGCAGGACCGCGAACAGCGATGAGATGGACGTGAAGTATCAGCCTTAGTCTACTTAAGCCTACCCGTAAGGGATCCTACATATATCCAAAGAAAGACAATGAGTAGTGCAAACCAGTCTGTTGAGACATGGCCAAAAGTGGAGCAAGTTCTTGATTTCTGCTAAAGTGGCCAGAATACCCCCTCCCTGGTAGGTGTGGAAATTCTGGGACCTGTAGTAACTTCTGCATCATCTGCTTTACACCAAGGTTGCTTCATCTCCATCTAGCAGCTGGTTGCCTGGAAGATTTTCTTGGAGTCCATTTTTGAATTAGGAATGGATGATCATTCCCCACCCCCACCCCACCCCACATGTGCACCCCACTTCTCAGAATTTGCCTATATTCCAACATCTGTTTCATTGCAGTGGTAGCAGAATTATAAATAGCTCAAAATACTGAACAGAAACAAATATATCCCCATCTCAACCCCTCGTCTGAGTGGTTGGCAGGGAGGGGCACACATTGAATTGTGAGTGGTGCAGCTGGCCCAGGTGGGTGGGGGAAGGTTACACACAGCCCCTGTGGGGTTGCATGTGCAAACTGGCACAGACCTCAAGGAAATTCAATGAAGTGTGGCAAAGTGGTTCGCGCCCATCTCAAGTCAGCATTACCGAATACTTCCCCCATGAACCCTCGACTCTCTTTTTGGCACATGGTGAGAACACATTTGTTTCAGTGACTTGTGGATGCTCGTCTCATAGATAAGATAACTGCTTCTGGGACAGAACATTGAACAAAACAGACATAAAATGAGTCAGTGCATAAGAGCCAAGATTTTGCATAAAACCAAGCTATCTAGATAATGTGGCTACCCAGAGCCAGGAAAGAGCCACCATTTTCCATTGACAGGCCAGCCGCATTTTATGTTTCCTTATCTTCAGCAAACAAACAAATGTGAGTTGTTTTGAGGGCTAAAGTACGGGCAGAGTTTATGGAAGCTTCATGGCAACCCACAGGGAATTTTTCTCAGGATCTTAATTGCAGCTGCCACCGCATGTGGAACAAGGAGGCTTAGGAGCCATTCTGCTTGTGCTCCACACAGCTATCTTTCGCCAAATGGCACAACAGGCCTTTAAAACAGGCACTTATCTGTTCTCTCCCCAGTCTCTTGCCAGCACTCCTGGATTTTTGGAGTGAAAATGTTTTTAGCATGCCCATATATCTTGGTGAGACATACATAGACCCTATTAAAAGCTCCTTTTCTACAGACATTCCTGTCTCTAGCTATATCCTACTGTCTGCTGTGTGGTTCCTTCCCATCTGGCTCTTATTTCAGACCTAGCCAGGAAACAATGTTTTTACCTGTGTGAACTGCATGAAGACACTGCTTGGTGCCGGCTTGCTGCGTTAATAAAAAATAAAATGAAAAAGGCAATCTGATTAAATTATGTGAACCTTTTCTTATGCCAATGGAGCTTAACTATGCAAACAGAAGCAGTGCAGCAAATCAGTGTTGGTTTATTAAAGATCAGAATTCAATATCACAGTGGTTGAAGAGCTTATATAGCAATGTACTCCAGTGTTTAATTTTGCTAGCCTAAGGAAGTAAACATGATGGCATTGAGGGAAATTTTGTCTGGACAGTGACACTTAACCAAGGTCTTGTTTAACTGCAAAGGCAGAGCTTTTTAAATTATTGTTATATGCGTTATTGTAAAACAAATGAATT